>CM042089.1:5231902-5664433 GCA_023512835.1 Taxillus chinensis
CCCCCCCCCCCCCCCCCCCCCCCCCCCCCCCCCCCCCCCCCCCCCCCCCCCCCCCCCCCCCCCCCCCCCCCCCCCCCCCCCCCCCCCCCCCCCCCCCCCCCCCCCCCCCCCCCCCCCCCCCCCCCCCCCCCCCCCCCCCCCCCCCCCCCCCCCCCCCCCCCCCCCCCCCCCCCCCCCCCCCCCCCCCCCCCCCCCCCCCCCCCCCCCCCCCCCCCCCCCCCCCCCCCCCCCCCCCCCCCCCCCCCCCCCCCCCCCCCCCCCCCCCCCCCCCCCCCCCCCCCCCCCCCCCCCCCATGGGTACCATTTTTGGTCAAAATGTTCAACTGGAGATTTGAGTTTGCACTTGGCTGGTGCCTTTAATTGGTTACTTTTGTTTTTTTTTTTCTTTTTCCTTGCCTTGGTAGATTGTTGTGGATGTTACGGCTACATGGTGCCCAAGAGAAGTTCTGTAACGTTGTACGTGTTCCTGAAGGTGGATGTGGATGAACTGAAGGTAAACTGTCAAGCTCTTCTCTTTTTGTCACGTGGGCGCTCTCTCTACCAGTAGATTTGTTGCACTTCACTGACATGACAGTGCAACATTATTGCAACATTGGAATTTCATGACTTCTTCTTCCGTGCCCGTCTTTGGTAAGTTTAATATTTTTGGTTGTTTTAATCCTTGTTTCTGTGTTGTAGAGAATTGTAATTTTATGTTTCTGTTGATTTCTTAAATTAATAAGTGGAAGCCGGAAGGTACATATATTATGTTCATCGGGTGTATCAATTACGAGAAGAGTTAAATATACAACAAATTAGCACTCGTTTAGTCGTATACGATATTATTTCCCTAGCCTAGATGTCTTTAGCTGTTGCAGTTTTGTTTTAGAAGAGTTAAATATACATAAAATAATATATTTACTGTCATCAACTTTGATCTCAGGTTAACTTGTCGTGCTATGCTTCTCTCTACATTCAACTTCAACCATTTTCTATTCATGGTTATTTTATGATACTGATAAAAAAAATACTTATCTATGCAGATGGAATTTCTAGGTTTCTATGACTATTGGAATTGTAAGGATCTCATTCTTATCTATATCTAGTATAAATTAAGGATATTCCAAGTATGCAGTAAATTTTAAGGAAGTAAGCTCTTTATATAAGAAACTTAACAAACTTAATTCCCTGGTTCAAGAGCAGTCAAACCTAGATAACCCCAAACCAACTATCACATACATGTTGAAGAATATTCAAGGTGAATGAATGTATCAAAATGTTTATATGTTTCTCTCTCTCTCTCTCTATATATATACATATATATATATACACACACACACACACACACATATATATATATGTATTGTTAAACCTTAAATCAGTTTTTAATGATATTTTTAAAATGTTGTTTTTGAAAATTATGATTGACGTATTTGAAAATGTCGTTAAATATCTAAAAGGATGTTGATTTTTTTTGTTGTTGTAGTGATCTAAGTGTTTGGATGGTCAAGCACAACCTAGAGAACTCCAGATGGTTTGAATGTTTTTTTTTTTGGCCTAGACAAAATAGACTTCTTATTGGTACTTGGTACTATATGAGATTGGATGGAGAAAACCATCCATTCTCTAAATCTAATTTTCTATTTAGGTGAAGAAAAAATAATACTGGCGTGGTGATGCATGCATGTTTTTGTATGATAATTATTATTCTTGCATAGTAGCGTATATACTGTTTGTTGCTCATATGTGCAGGAACTTTTGAGATTGCAGCTAGACATCCTCTAATTAATGAAGGAAAAAGTTTGTTCAAGGGGTAAACAGAAGGATTATATTTTTCCTTTTTTTTCCTTGGATTTTTAAAATCTCTTTTTCTTATTGTTTTTCTTATTAAGACAACTTGCCGTTGAAGCTTTTTGCTGATGCACTTCTTGTGGTGCCAAAGACTCTTGCTGAGAATTCTGGGCTCAATACTCAGGATGTGATAATTGCTCTTACGGCCGGTATCCCTACTTCACATTTATATGCTGTTATCGTTCATTTATGAAGTTGTTGGTTTGGGCCTGTTATCATGAATTGTTTTGGTTTAGGGAGAGCACGACAGGGGAGATATTGTTGGACTAAACTAAAATATTGTATCATGAATTGATTTATTATTATTATTTGTAATTATTTCATTGTAGACATCAGTTTGTGAAAGATTGATTTATGACATCGGGTGAATAATAAAACTGGAAATCATATATTGCATGATGCCTATGTCAACGCAGATTCATCAATGTTTTTATATTATTGCTTCTCTATTGCCACGGCAGCTGAGACTGCTCTGGTTGGAAGGGTTGATAGATTATGAATTTGGTCTCTCTTTTGATATACTAAAAAAAATGTCGAGAAACACTAGACATTACTTGATAGATTATTTATTTAAAAATAAATAATGTTATATTAGACTGCTCATGCCACTGTTTATTTTCATTCGTGTTTTCTATCATCCGTATGTGGTTGGCATGGGAGCAGAGAGTCACCAACATTCATTTCCATCCTTGGAAATTTTAACCAGCATACGGAATTTAACCGGGACATTAAAAAAGTAGATGCAAGATACAAAGTAGCACTTTCACTTTCATCGACTCTGTAGTCAACAATAAATAAGTGGAAGGTACATATATTTTGTTGCAGGGAAGAAAAGATTCATTTAATCAACAAATCAGCACTTTCTATTATGCTGATATTCATTTAATCAAAGATTCATTCTCCTGATATGCTTCTCTCAAAATTCAACTTCAACCACTTTGTATTCATGGCTATTTTATGATACTGATAAAAAAAAACCGAATTAAACTATCTGACACCACTCCAAGTTTTTATGTTGTAATTTGAGATGTATTCATTTACTGAAATCCAACTAACTATCAATACTTTAAATTTTTTCTTGAAATACTAGCTTTTTCGTCATCTTTTATTTTCCTTCTGTCACCAACCTCTGTTGAGAGAATAATTAATAAATGTGTGTTCCTTTGGAAGTCCAGTGCTGTGTTGCGAGGCTCTCCCGTCGTCGAGGTTGCCTTGTTCCGGCCTGTGTTCCTGCTGGTTCTCATCTGTTCGCGCTGCCGCCCCTTGCCGCTGCCCGCCCGCCCGCCCGCCCCAGCGTCCTGCAGGCCAGATCTGGCTTCGGCCAGCGTGGGGCAGCCAGCTGAGACCCTAGCGTGGGTGTGGAAAGGCACAACGTGTCAGGCTTATCCATTTGATTTGGGCCGTGGAAAAGAAAAAGAAGGTGTCGTCGGCCCACTTGTCACTGTCCATTTCTGTATCCGTTTGTCCGTTTTGCCATAATTAATGTTCTCGTCGTAGGACACTGCAGTCGTGTCCGGTCGATTTTTATATAAATTTTTGTCGCGGGAGAGAAGCCACGTCCATCGAGTTGGTTTGTTTGTTATTCATTAGTAAAGGGAAATTTTTATTTACAGGTCCTTTTCGCTCGAGTTTTTACGTATATTTGAGGTTGTTATATTTTATTAGTAAAGTTTTACCTATAATATTTTGATGAAGGCTAATAAAATAATATTATATCATATATGGGCTGGAAAGATTTTTAAAAAAAGACTCGTATGTCATATTAATTACATTAAAACTGTAAAAATTTATTTTAATTTTTTCAAAAGTAGCAAAGAATAAAAATAATATTTATTACAGTGTCCTTGCATTTGAGCAATCTTGGGTCCCGAAAGCTGTCAAAAGCTGTTTAGGTCCACAGAAGGAAACCGAATAATGCAAATAATGCGCTTCCGCACAACGTGTAAAGGCCTCGGGAATTCATTATATAAAGGCCAAATGGTGTTACGTAGAACTCACCTCCCAAAAAAAGAAACTTTCTTGTTCTCCTTAGAGCATTTGCCTCATTGCATGCCCGGCCGCCCTAGTTTTCAGTTTTCATATATATGCTATACGTGTTTCCAGGTGAGGGAAGCCTCATCCCTGCTCAGATACACTCACTTTATATTGCATAATCATTACTGCATGCATGTTAATTGAACTAATGAAATAATTAGAAAATAAAACATGTACGAGTGTTGATATGTAATTTTGGGTAGCCGGAACAGGGACAACAATGAAGGTGCAGAAGTACTGGTTCATGGTTCTCACGATATTGGCGGCTGCTGAATGGCTACTTATTCTGAGTTGTAGTCCTAATCTGGCGGCGGCAGAAGGAGCAGCAGCAATAATAGCTGACCGCCATGATGAGAACTGCGACCTCCGGTACGACAGGGTGACGTTCACCATCACCTACCAAACCACGGCAGACGAGTACGCCAGGTTCATAAAAGACATCATCAACCACTTAGAGAGCGGGTCTCTATCCAACGAGATCCGCCTGCTGCGCGACCCCAGCTCGGTCGCCATCGACAACCCCAATCGTTTCCTGTTGGTCACACTCACCAACAACGCCCAAGAAACGGTCACCCTCGCCATCGACGTCGTGAATGTGTACGTGGTGGCCTACCAAGCCGGCGCACAATCCTACTTCTTCCGCGACGCTCCGGCCGGTGCGACTTCGCGTCTTTTCGCGGGCACCAACCAACACACGCTGAGCTACGGCGGCAGCTATGGTGACCTCGAAGGACAAGCGGGAACTGATAGGTATTCATTCATTAATTAACCAACAATTTACCAAATTATGAATAATAAATAGCATTTGACTTTTGGGATAGCATATTATGTAACCAATTTATAACCACACGAGTGTTTTTGAAAAATATACATATTAATATTTATGATAAAAAAAATGGCGTATTTTAAATCTACCGTATCTCTACTGTACATGCGCACACCCGTGTAACGTACAATTAATCAATCTAGTACTGCAGGGACCAAATCGAGTTGGGAACAGAGGCTCTGATAAGAGCCGTCTCGTCGCTTCTTCACGCGACCAGCTCCAGAACACAAGCCCGGTCGTTCATCGTTGTGATTCAGATGACTTGTGAGGCAGTGAGATTCAGAGACATATCCTGGCGGGTGCGGCAAAGTCTTAGAAGCGGGGGGGAGTCGTTCCTGCCAGACACGTACATGCTCTCCTTGGAAACCAGCTGGGGCCAGCAATCCACCAGAGTCCAACAATCTGTCGGTGGAGCCTTCACCTCTCCGCTTCGATTGCAGGTATAATTAATTCATTATAAATATAGTATTATATGGCGTTTGATTGGTTACTTATGTTAAAAAGTCTCTATCTATTTATTTATTTTCATTTGCATAGAGATTTTTAAAAGCTAATCATTTAACTCAGAACACAGATCGGTGATATACATGCAGGTAGCTACCGGTACTTATACGACGCTGCGCCATGTCCGAGATGTGGTTGCCAGCCTCGCACTCATGCTGTTCGTCTGTAGAGATCGTTCATCCATCATGTCTTCCCGTGGCCATGATGATCAAAATAGGTTCCGTCACCCGGATCCTCCTCTGCTAATTAAATCTGTCGTGGAAAACGACCACACTTGCCCGAATTGGGAGCCGACCATGCGCATTACGGGTCGAGACGGCCTCTGCGTCGACCTTAGAGATGGCCAATACAACAACGGTAACCCAATCCAGTTGTGGCCGTGCAATACCGGCGAAGGCCCCATCAGCCAGCTGTGGACCATCAGAAGTGACGGAACCATTCGATCCAACGGCAAGTGCTTGACCACATTTGGGTTTGCCGCCGGAAGTTACGTGATGATCTATGATTGCCCCACCGTCAGGGATTCACATCGCTGGGAAATATGGGATAACGGAACCATCGTCAATCCTTATTCCGCACTTGTCTTGGGCGCAGGTACGTACGTACATTAATCTTCCAACTATTATAATTAATTACAAATAATTAAGCTCCATCTGCCATGATCCGCACTTGTCTTGGAAAGCGACTGAAATGAGATTTATTGATTTTCATTCATCATTAATTTGAGTCACAACCATGCCAATAAAACATCATATATATATATATATATTTGCCTTTAAATACAGGACGTAGTGGAATGATTGGCACCACTCTCACCGTGCAAACGAACGTCTACGCGTCCCAACAAGGTTGGGTTGTGAGCAATGATACGAGCCCTCGTGAGGTGACCATTGTTGGGCTCCGCGATCTCTGCATGCAAGAAAATGGGCCCGCGATGTGGCTGGAGGAGTGCGTCAGTGGTAAGCAGGAACAAATTTGGAGTCTCTATGGCGACGGATCCATTCGGCCCAAGCAAAACCAAGACAGATGCCTCACTTGTTTGAGTGATTCATCCACCACTCTTGTAACCATTGAGAGCTGTATCACTGGTTCGTCTGGGCAGAGATGGGTGTTCACGAATGAAGGGACCATTTTGAACTTAAACAATGGGATGGTGATGGATGTGAGAAAATCAAATCCGAGCCTCGGCGAAATAATCATCTATCCAATCACTGGGAACCCGAATCAGGAGTGGCTTCCACTGCCAGCTTGATCGATTATCAACCCGCAAAATCAACATGAATAATGCTTGCAGCTGCGTACGTTGATTAAATTTTAATATGTGGTGTGTCATGTTTGTGTGGAATTAGTAGAGTGGAACACGTGCACGTGTTTGCTTAAATTAGTATGTGCTGAAATAAATAATGCAAGCAGAAGAAATTTCACTTCAAACTGTTTCGAATCTCTAACCGTACACTCATCTCTCATGTCTTTTAATTTCTCAACCGTAAATTTCCTGAATCAAAATTCTATATTTTCAGGTATATTATGTAGATACTAATAACCTTCATTGGCTATTGGCTAAGAATAACATTTTTCAAAAAAAATATATGAACCCCAACGAAATATTCCTGCGCAATTTAATTATTACACAATTTACGCGCGCATTACTTTTTCCTAAAGTCCAAAAATTAAACTGGTCAAACAAATTAAAAGATATGATATAATAATTATATGGAGTGAAGATGATATAATATATAAGTTCACAAATAAAGTTAAATTGATTTACGACTCGTGCATGAAAAAATGACATGATAATTATTTGGGCATGTATTTTTGTTATGATTTTATTTTATAGGAGCTAGTGCTTGATTTAAATTCAAGATTAAAAACAAATTATAGAGATGTTTACGTGTTTTGATAAATTAGAGTTTAAATCATGAATGTTAAAAATCATTAAGAAAAAATTATTTTTAAAAGATATTATGTAGACTTTTAAGGACGCTGTTCGAAAGCGTCGCTGACGACGTTTTTTCAAAAAAGACGTCTGATAATTACAATAAGACGGCGCTTTTGGGATAACGTCGTCATGTCGATTATTATTTGCGTCATTTTTATTTTTTTTGGCATCGGCCCAAAACAAAATCCTCGGAGTCGGAGGAATCTCTTTCCTGGCATCTCTCTCCATCCTTCACTCTTGATTGGCCTCTGCTCATCCATCCTCCTTACGGGAGGTGATCTGCGCTGAGCACGGCATCTACCATCCATCGGTCGCTACACCGACACCGACACCGACAACCAGCTCGAGATGGTCAATCTCGTTGGATCCTACGACCAGGTCCCCTGCGCCGTCCTCATCAGATCCGGATCCCCCATGTTTCATACGAATGTGGTTTGCATGGGTACCAATTTTGGTCAAAATGTTCAACTGGAGATTTGAGTTTGCACTTAGCTGGTGCCTTTAATTGGCTACTTTTGTTTTTTCTTCTTCCCTGCTTTGGTAGATTGTAGTTGATTTTAGGGCTACATGGTGCCCAAGAAGCTCTGTAACGTTGTGTTCCCGAAGGCGAATGTGGATGAACTGAAGGTAAACTGTCAAGCTCTTCTCTTTTTGTCACTTGGGCGCTCTCTCTACCAGTAGATTTGTTCCAGTTCACTGACATGACAGTGTATCATTATTGTAACATTGGAATTTCATGAGTTCTTCTTCCCTGCCCATCTTTGGTAAGTTTATTTTCGGTTGTTTTAATCCTTGTTTTTCTCTTTTGTAGACAATTGTAATTTTCTGTTTCTGTTGATTTCTTAAATTTGTAGTGGGTTACAATTTTGAATCAATGAGATCGATGTAGATACTGGATTTATCAAAACTTAATTCTAAGCTTTGTTGGGATCGATTAATATAATCCACTTGACTCTTTTTCACGCATCGATTATTTGAATATTTATTTTACCTTTTGGGGGTACTTCAATTTGGTTTGAGGAATTGATGGATTTTATTTGGCAAAAAGATTGATGTTGAATGTACACACAACTATTTGTACGGGAAAAATAATGAGGCCAATATTAAAAAATGGAAAGCCTTCCTTGGAAATGATGGGATGCAAGGTGGTTAAATGAAATTTTGTATATCGAAAGTGGCAAAAGGCATGAAGTTTTAGCATTAAATCATGCTCGCATAAATACATATAGTATCAAAACCCATATAAATACAAACCATCATGAGAATAAAGATGAAACTAGCTCACCATAACTAGCGATGACCAAGTTAGCTAGATCCTCTAATCCATGAGACGTTTAAAACCCATCCTTCTATTTGTACTTTATGATCTTTCCCATTAAGGAGAATCCTCGTGGGTACTTTTAAGTTATATAATCGGGTGATTATAAACCTTATAACTTTGTAGAAAAACAATGATAATGCTTTTGTAATATTCAATTTCAAGAATTTTTAATGTGAGTGCTTGGTATTTTATTGTTAACGTTAAGTCTACATGTATATATCTAGATGAAATCCTTTGTATATGCCATTAAGCCTTGATAAGCTTTATATTTTATTTTATTTTATATTTTATTTATTTTCTTTCCATTAAGTTTTCTTGAACTTTGCTTAGCATAAATGGCCTAGGGTTTCCTTGTCATGACACATAAAATTGTAAAATTAAAAAAAGAATATTCCATAAAATTTTAGAGTATGGATGTGCTAGTGATTTGCCGAAATCAGCATGGTGTTGATGTTGGACAATTTTGGTATTTTATTGATATTTATTTCAAAAATTAATGTTTACATTAAATATTTATATAATATATATTATATTTATAAAATTTTATGGTAATGTAATGGTTAATTTTTATGTAAATTTAATTAAGAAAATTTAAAATTTAAATAATTTAAAATTTATAATAAGATTGATATCAAATATAAATAATTATTTTAATTTTAAATAATATTTTACATATTTAAAACTAAAAATTGTAATAGCTTATATATATTTATTAAAGTTTAAAAATAGTAACTTTATTTATTTGTTGAATATGTGTAAATGAGTGGATGAAATTGAAAAAGAAAAAGGAAAAAAAAGGGTAGTGGGAGAGCGGATAGATGTGGCCACAAAATAAATATCCTAATAAATACATGTGACACAAGTGCTAGAAACATGTCACTCGTCATCGATGGATTCCTTGGGGCCCACTTGTGATAGGCACGGATTTGGTGCGGGAAAAAAAGAGAGGATAATACATCTATTTTTTTTATAAATATTTATTCTATTTACTTATTTGTGATTTAATTAAGTGATTATATAGTTAAATTAACAAAAAACGTTATTCCCCCCCCCCCCCCCCCCCCCCCCCCCCCCCCCCCCCCCCCCCCCCCCCCCCCCCCCCCCAAATAAAATTTGAATTAATCGAATTTATTAAATTATTAGAATAAATTCAAGAGAAATAAAATTTCGTCTTATTTTACTAAATTCAAGAGAGATAAAATTTCGTCTTATTTTACTAAATTCAAATAAATCAAATTAAATTTTATAATTTGCATTCACTCGAAATCTTTATGTAATACTTCACGATATATTCATTTACTTTAATAAATAAAATTATGATACTTTAAGATATATTCATTAAAATTTCGACTCGAACTATCAATACTTTAAAAAATTTCTAGAAAAATATTAAGCTTTTTTCCTTCTGTCACAAATCAATCAAAAAAACATACATTCAAAATTAAATAAAAATTAATCCTTTCTTGTCATAAATTTCATATGAAATTATTCAATTAATATCAATTTGTCTATTTATTAAAAATGATAAACATTTCCTGGTGTCACCACATGCAGGAGACAGAGCATATCACCGGGTTGAATGGTGTGTTGGTCTTAATGTAATTAATATCAACAGTGCTGTGTTGGGAGGCTCTCCCGTCGTCGACGTTGTCTTGTTCCGGCCTGTGTTCCTGCCGGTTCCCATCTGTTCGCGCTGCCGCCCCTTGCCCCCGGCATCCTGCAGGCCAGATCTGGCTTCGGGCAGCGTGGGGCTGCCAGCTGTCCCGGCTGGCAGCTGAGACCCTAGCGTCGGTGAGGAAAGGCACAACGTGTCAGGCTTATCCATTCATTTGGGCCGTGGAAAAGAAGAAGGAGGTGTCGTCGGCCCACTTGTCTCTGTCCATTTCTGTATCCGTTTGTCCGTTTCGCCATAATTAATGTTCTCGTCGCAGGACACTGCAGTCGTGTCCTGTCGATTTTTATATAAATTTACGGTCGCGGGAGAGAAGCCGCGTCCATCGAGTTGGTTTGTTTGTTATTATTCATCAGATAAGGGAAATTTTATTTACAGGTTCTTTTTGCTCCTCAAGTTTTTACGTTTATTTGAGGTTGTTTATATTTTATAAGTCAAGTTTTACCTATAATATAATTTGATGAGGGCTAGTAAAATATTATTATATCATGTATGTACGGGAAAGATTTTTTTTAAAAAAAAAAAGAGAAGACTCGTATGTAATATTAATTTCATAAACATTATAAAAATTTATTTTAATTTTTTCAAGTAGCAAAGAATAAAAATAATATTTATTATTGCATGCTTGCATTTTAGCAATCTTGGGTCCCAAAAGCTGCCAAAAGCTGTTTAGGTCCACCGAACGAAACCAAAGAATGAAAATAATGCGCTTTGGCACATGGGGAATCCACCTCCGCGGACAATAATGCGCTTTGGCACAACATGTGGATCAAATATTGACACATCAGCAGACAGTGTGGAATTTTTCGTAAATGCACAGACCAGCATCGTACGTTATAAATTTGAGTACAGGTATATGAAATACAATATCCGCAGAGATTTGATATCGAATCTTTTTACACATATTACTAATTTAAATAAATTTTAAAAAATAAATTAATTGAATCAACTTATAATTTATAAAAATGAGAATAAAATTTTATATGCTACTATTATATCAGAGTCTATTTATAGTCTTATAAATAATTACATAAAAAGAATTAATGACTTAATATTTAAATGAAAACTTTTAACTTAACGATTAAAAGAATTTGATTTAAAAAAACTCTTCATTAATTGCATTCCAAATTACTTGCTTCTCAAGCCATTGCATATATTTAAAGGTATATGATTCAAACTGATATCATATAATTCAGTAATTTTTAAAAATTCTAATTTCTAAATTTCACCCAACAAAAGCCTAATATTCCATTCTATTCTATCAATAGGCTCAATACCCAGAATTTGGAAAAGTCTTAGTCGACCGCATAATTTTTCACTGGTGCTGGGGCGGGGGAGGAACCTCCAGAGGATATGCAGCTCCAACGTCTTCGACCGCAAGACCTTCGACGCTGGGGGCAACTCCGTCACCAAAAAGTGGACGAGGTGGTGGCTTTCTTTAAAGAGATGCATGGGACGAGCCGCGGTGGGCATGGAAATTGGCGGATGAAATATCTATTTTAATGTTGGTGTATTGATCATTCGGATCTTAAGATATCCCAAAAAAAAATATAGCACGGACTGTTTATATTAAAAACCAGAAGGAAAAAAACTGGTTTAGTTGTAAGCAAATTTACGCATCAGATTATTTTTTAATATAGCCTTGTTTTTAAAAATAATATATTTAAATTAATTTATTTATTTTTTTAAAAAAAATAAAGTACAAAGTACAAAAGTGTGTAGCGACCAATTTTGTGTACTCATCACTCATAATTTCACAGACACATTTTTTATCTTCATAGCTCTCTTTAAGTAATGCACTTCAATTTGCATACTGATCATTTTCAAATTGCATAAATATCTTAAGTTAAGTAGTGTGCGATCGACATTGCATGTTATTTTTTCGTAGATATCTCAAAATTCATAAATAATCAAGTTTGCGTATATAAATGGTCCATTTTACTGATTGCCTCCGAATTTCATAATGAGCTCGTAAATTTCTCAAAATGCAAGTCTTTCATATTGCATAAACGAATTACATATAAACTCCAATCATATAAGCAAACTATATGATTAAATGATATACCATTAATCTGTCGCAGCCCTCAACCACATCAACATCACATATAACCGGATCATTTAAAAATAACGTATCCCCTTAACCCCCTGATATTATATCATTTAGATCGTGCTGTAACATGCATGTGAAACATTAATGAGTTAAAGAATACGAAATTATCCCATAAATATTTCCAAAATATTATATTTGAATTAGGCGCAACATTTTGTCTAACCTCAAATTTCTTTTTCCTAAAATCGTGCTGTCTTTCTTCGTCCTTCTCATGATACATTTTTTCTCTTCTTTACAACAACAATAATAATAAAAAACTATGGCATGTCGGCGTGCCCACCTCAAAGAGCATCTCGCTTTTTTCTCTTTTGTTTTTGTGCCTTAACCACTATACCCCTTTGTTTTTATCCTAATAAATCATTTAAATTGTTCACAAATCACGTGCGCAAATATAGAGTGAAAGATGGCCTCGGGAATTCATTATATAAAGGCCAAATGATGTTACGTAGAACGCACACCGCCCTAGTTTTCACTTTTCATATATATGCTACACATGTTTCCAGGTGAGGGAAGCCTGAACCCTGCTCAGATCCACTCACTTTATATTGCATAATCATTACTGCATGCATGTTAATTAAACTAATGAAATAATTAGAAAATAAAACATGTACGTGTTGATATGTAATTTTGGGTACGTATAGCAGGAACAGGGACAACAATGAAGGTGCAGAAGTACGGGTTCATGGTACTCGTGATGGCGGCTACCGAATGGCTACTTATTTTGTGTTGTAGTCCTCATCTGGATGCGGCAGAAGGAGCAGCAGCAATAATACCAGACCGCCATGATGAGAACTGCGACCTCCGGTACGACAGGGTGACGTTCACCATCACCTACCAAACCACGGCAGACGAGTACGCCAGGTTCATAAAAGACATCATCAACCACTTAGAGAGCGGGTCTCTATCCAACGAGATCCGCCTGCTGCGCGACCCCAGCTCGGTCGCCATCGACAACCCCAATCGTTTCCTGTTGGTCACACTCACCAACAACGCCCAAGAAACGGTCACCCTCGCCATCGACGTCGTGAATGTGTACGTGGTGGCCTACCAAGCCGGCGCAATATCCAACTTCTTCCGCGACGCTCCGGCCGGTGCGACTTCGCGTCTGTTCGCGGGCACCACCAAATTCACGCTGAGCTACGGCGGCAGCTATGGGGACCTCGAAGGACAAGCGGGAACTGATAGGTACGTATTCATTCATTAATTTACCAACAAATTAATAACAATATTATGAATAATAATTAATTAGCGTTTAACTTTTGGGATAGACGCCTAAGCCTACAAGAAATATTTATAACAACTGAACGTATACTATATGTAACCAATTGTAATAATTAATAATGAGTTGGGACATCGGATTGTCTGTACAGTATCAAAACCGCGCGAGTTACTATACGTACAATTGAACGTATACTATATGTACGATTAGAATGAGTAATTTTCACGAGACCCGATTATATAAATATTTAATTTTAACATGCACACCGTATATAGTTTATGATAAAAAATAAAATAAAGAAATAGAATAATTTTAATCTACCTTATCTCTACTGTACATATGCACACATGTACAATTAATTAATCAAGTACCGCAGGGACCAAATCGAGCTGGGAAGAGAGGCTCTGATAAGAGCCGTGTCGTCGCTCCTTCACACGAGCAGCTCCAGCTCCACAGCACAAGCCCGGTCGTTCATCGTTGTGATTCAGATGATTTGTGAGGCAGTGAGATTCAGAACCATAGCCTGGCGGGTGCGGCAAAGTCTTGGAACCGGGGGGGAGTCGTTCCTGCCAGACACGTACATGCTCTCCTTGGAAACCAGCTGGGGTCAGCAATCCACCAGAGTCCAACAATCTGTCGGTGGAGCCTTCATCAATTCGCTTGAGTTGCAGGTATAATTAATTCATTAATTAATTATATATGAAACCCCATTTAATCATTTGTATAAATATAGTAGTATTATATGGCGATTGATTGGTTACTTGTGTCAAAAATTAAGTCTCTATTTATTTATTGTCATTTGCATAGAGATTTTTAATAGATAATCATTTAACTCGGAACACAGATCGGTGAATACGTTCGTTAATTTGAAATTTTAAAATACAAAAACCACTCTGGCCACCATGCACGCATCATCTTAAAAAATAAAAAAGTGAATTGATTATCGGCTTTATGCGACACGTACGACACGGACAACACGACCAAAACTGGATCGTAGAACTGGATTTATTTAGCACAAAACGATGTCCAGTCCAGTCGTTGAATAAATATTCGAAGACTCTATTATAATAATAAATATTTTTGCAAGGATGAGTGAGTTAGTAACCGTGTCATAATTACTTCACCTGATTAGTATAAAATAATTAAAACATTATATATACGGTTGAGGGCTTTATTATAATTAAATCTGGTATCATCGAATTTTATAAAGTATGATATACATGCAGGTAGCTACCGGTAATTTTACAACACTAAGCCACGTCCGAGATGTGGTTGCCAGCCTTGCACTCATGCTGTTCGTGTGTAGAGATCGTTCATCGATCATGTCTTCCCATGGCCATGATGATCAAAATAAGTTCCGTCGCCCGGATCCTCCTCTGCTCATAAAATCAGTCGTGGAAGACGACGACACTTGCCCGTATTCGGAGCCGACCATGCACATTTCGGGTCGTGGCGGCCTCTGCGTCGACGTTAGAGGTGGCCAATACAACAACGGTAACCCAATCCAGTTGTGGCCTTGCCATGACAACGAAGAACCCAGCCAGCTGTGGACCATCAGAAGTGACGGAACCATTCGATCCAATGGCAAGTGCTTGACCGCATATGGCTTTGCCCACGGAAGTTACGTGATGATCTATGAATGCCCCACCGTCAAGGATTCACATCGCTGGGAAATATGGGATAACGGAACCATCGTCAATCCTTTTTCCGCACTTGTCTTGGGCGCAGGTACGCACGTACATTAATCATGCAACTATATATGATAATTACCAATAATTAAGCTCCATCTCCCATGATCCTCAGGGTGTGGTAAACGTATATAGTTCTTGTAGCTAGTTTTTTTCATGCATGTTTTTGTATGAATATTTCATACGTGTTGGAATGTGATTGAAATGAGAACTATTAATATTGATTCATAATTAATTTGAGGCACAACGTTGTCAAACATCATATATATATATATATGCCCTCAAATATTTTCCTACAGGAGGTGAAGGAAACAGTGGCACCACTCTCACAGTACAAACGAACGTCTACGCGTCCCAACAAGGTTGGGTTGTGAGCAATGATACGAGCCCTCGGGAGGTGACCATTGTTGGGTTCCACGATCTCTGCATGCAAGAAAATGGGGCCGCGATGTGGCTGGAGGAGTGCGTCAGTGGTAAGCAGGAACAAATTTGGACTCTCTACGGCGACGGATCCATCCGGCCCAAGCAAAACCAAGGCAGTTGCCTCACTTGTTTGAGTGATTCATCCTCCACTCTTGTAACCATTGAGAGCTGCACTGGTTCGTCTGGGCAGAGATGGGTATTCACGAACGAAGGGACCATTTTGAACTTAAACAATGGGTTGGTGATGGATGTAAAACAATCTGATCCGAGCCTTGGCCAAATAATCATCTTTCCTCCCACTGGGAACGCGAATCAGGAGTGGCTTCCCCTGCCAGCTTGATCGATCATCGATTCAACCCGCAAATTCAAAATGGATAATGCTTGCAGCTGCGTACGTTAATTAAATTTCAATATGTGGTGTGTCATGTTTGTGTGGAATTAATAGAGTGGAACACGTGCCCGTGTTTGCTTAAATTAGTATGTGCTGAAATAAATAATGCAAGCAGAAGGAATTTCACTTCAAACTGTTTCGAATCTCTAACCGTACACGCATCTCCCATGTCTTTTAATTTCTCACCCGTAAATTCCCTGAATCAAAATTCTATATTTTCAGGTATATTAATTATGTAGATACTAATAAGCTTCATTGGTCAGATATGAATATAAAAAATTTAAAAAATATATGAATCCCAATGAAATATTCCTGCACCATTTATTACACAATTTACCTATATGGCGCGCATTACTTTTTTCCTCAAGTCACAAAATTAATAAGCTGGTCAAATTAAAAGGTATAATAAGAAAATGCGATCCCCTACATTAGAAATTAAAAGGTGCGATAAAAATTACTCTTTATTTTTCTTTATAAATATATTTCTTTTGTTATTTTCTATATAATTTAAATAATAATTTATAATATTTCTTATTTAATAATATTTTTTATAATTTAATATGAAATAAAAATAAAATTTATTGAAAATGAAAAAAAGAGAAATAAAAAAAGTTTTTTATATATGATATAATAATTATACAAAGCGAAGAGTATTATTATTAGATTAGAATATTAAATGACATGATAATTATTTGGGCATCAATTTGTTTTTTTATGATTTTATTTTATGGGAACTAGTGCTTGATTTAAATTCATGATTAAAAACAAATTATAGAGATGTTTACGTGTTTTGATAAACTATCTTTAACGACGACGTTTTTTCAGAAAAGACATCTGATATTTAACGACGCTCTTTCGTAAGCGTGGTTAGTTAGGCTTGCGAAATAATTTTGGTAGTGCGCCATTTTTTTTTCGCGGTGTTTTTTTGAATTTGCGCCAATTTTTATTTTTATTTTTGGCGTCCGCCCAAAACAAACCCTCGGAGTCGTTGGCATCTCTCTCTGCATCCTTCTCTCTTGATTGGCCTCTTCCCATCCACCACCACCTCCTTCGTGCAAAACAGATTGGAGCCAAGTTATGGGAGGTGTTCTGCGCTGAGCATGGCATCTGCCCCATCGGTCTCTACACCGGCGACACCGACAACCAGGTCGAGATGGTCAATTTCGTTGGCTCCTACGACCAGATGCCCTGCGCCGTCCTCATCAGATCTGGCTCCTACGACCATTTCTTCAGATCCCCGGCGCTGTCCTCATCAGATCCGGCTCCCCCATGCCGAATCTTCCAACAAACTGGTACATACTTCAGTGATAACTCCTAAAAAAGTAGATGCATCTCTTTTTTCTTTTTTCTTTTTTTAATTTAAATCAATTATTTTGTTAGATATTTGAGATCTGAGAAGTAAATACGCATCGTTCTTTTTTACTTGCTAAGCTTAGATTTATGGAATTTTTTTTATTTTTTTTGTTTCCTGGTTTTCAATTTCACGGTGCTCATGATTAGGATTTGGTTGTTTTATACTTAAAAATCTTATTGGTTTTCGAAGAAGGGTACCTATATACTCTGTTTGTCGGACTATTTGACAAATCATTGCTCATGGTTCGTTATTTTGATTTATGTTAGCCCTGTTTCATGTTTTGGCCCTTTTTTCAAGTTTTAATTATTGTGTGTCGATGCTCGTGCCACTGTTTACTTTCATTTGTGTTTGTTATCATACGTATGTGGTTTGCATGGGTACCATTTTTTGTCAAAATGTTCAACTGGAGATTTGAGTTTGTAGTGGGTTACAATTTAAATTTAATTGGTTACTTTTTCTTCTTCTTCTTCCTTGCTTTGGTTGATTGTAGTGGGTTACAATTTTGAATCAAAGTCTAGAGTCTTTTCTAATCAATATGCTCTCTACTAACTTATTTATATTAACTTGGGTGATAATAGGAACAGTGATAACGCAACAGTCATTTCCATCATTGGAAATTTAGACCAGCGGACGGAATTTGATGGGGACATTTAAAAAGAAGATGCAAGATACAAAGTAGCACTTTCACTTTCATCGACTCTGTAGTCACCAATAAATAAGTGGAAGGTACATATATTATGTTGCGGGGAAAAAAAGGTTCATTCAATCAACAAATTAGCACTTGTTTAGTTGGATACGATATTATTTCCCTAGATGTCTTTAGCTGTTGCAGTTTTATTTTAAGAGAGTTAAATATACATAAAATAATATATTTAATGTCATCGACTTTGATCTCAGGTTAACTTGTCGTGCTATGCTTCTCTCTAAATTCCACTCCAACCACTTCTTATTCATGGCTATTTTATGATACTGATAAAAAAAAAATACTTACCTATGCAGATGGAATTTCAAGGCTTCTATGAGTTTTGGAATTGTAAGGATCCCATTCTTATGTATATCTAGTATAAATTAAGGATATTCCAAGTTTGCAGTGAATTTTAAGGAAGCAAGCTCTTTATATAAGAAACTTAACAAACTTAATTCCCTGGCTCAAGAGCAGTCAAACCTAGATAACGGCAAACCAACTATCACATACATGATCAGGAATATGCAAGTTGAATGAATGTATCAAAATGTTCATATGTTACTCTCTCTCTCTCTTTCTCCCTCTCTCTCTCTCTCATATATATATATATATATATATATATATATGTATGTATATATAGGTTGAGACCAATTAATGCTCCTCTTGATTTTAGAGCTTGATCTTTTCGTTCTAGAGGCTTAATTCTTAGTATTTATTGCACTCGAGAAGAACAAATTGATTTTATAACATTCAATATTATTTTGTGCTTTAAATATATATTTTTTAAAATATGTTAGTGTTTAGTAAAACTATGCTTAAAACATAAATGTTGTTGGGTAAAACAAGAGATTTCAAAATTTTATAATGAGGCTTATTGGTATAAAAAATATATTAATTTTTGAATCTCACATCTTGTAAATGAGTGGTGAATAAAATTTTATGTTTTTGATGACTGATTTATTGGCTTACTTTGCTCCAAGCAAAGAAACTAATATGAAATAGTCATTTACGTTGTCAAATTGTTTGGTCAGATCTTCCTTTTTGAATAATCAAATATCAGTTACTGTTGCCTTATACGTTGACTTGGTTGTACTTTAATTTATGAAATATCAGCACAGATAATTTTACAGCAGTAGTAGGAAGGTTCAGAATATATTTGGCAAGCCCTCAATTTTAATAAAGAAACACATTTTAGGAAATTCAGTATGCATCATATAAAACCTGGCAGTAGTGCTCTTAGGGGGTATGAAATTGGAATTAGCTTTGGAATGAATGATAGGCATTGCTCACAGATAAGCAGAAACTAATGTTTGTTAAAGCTTCCACCAAATTGAAGAGGTGACAGCTCATTATATATTGACACATTTTCTTTACAATAGTAACACCAATCATGACATAATAAAATGGCAAAAAATTTATGTCATTATATGGTTCTTATCTGATGAAGATAAGAAATGGGAAACTTCTGGAAAGTTTTGTTAGGTCTCAAACTCATAATACCTAATCCAAGCTGTCTTCAGCATGTGTAAACAAACTTGTTGGTTATTTTGGACAAATGATTTTAGAATTAAAGTTTTGACTATTCTGATGTATGGTTTGTTTTTGTAAGTATCTCTTTTGTTTCATTTATGACCATTTTTAATTCAACATTCATATGTATTTATAAAATGTTTGATATATAGTTTCAAACTTGGTAGTAGTTGTACTCTAAAAGATTACTGGATATTATCAATAGATAATGTTGGTAGAGAAGCGGCTACCGAATTGATAATATAATTTTTTGTGCAACTGCTATTTCATTTGTGCTTTCTTTTGTTTCCAGCTTTAAAATTCATTTATGGTGGTGTATGTGGCATGAAGATGGGGTGTCTATTCTAAATGTAGGCTGGCAATATTAATTCCGCTTAAAACACGTGTAAGAATGTAGTTGTTCACGTTTACATCTTTTCTAATTTTAGCTGTGTGCTATATCACTTCGGCCCAATTTTCTGTCTAAAGAAGTCGAGGGTGTTGGATGTGCGCTTGTGCACATCCCAATTACCGGTTTTTATGAATCTGGTTTCTTTTTGTGTTTGGGATACGTGCTTATTGCTCTCCTTTTTACCAGCATGCGTGAAAATGGTTTCGTTTAATATCTAGAATTTAATTTAACATAAATTTATTTCGTCTTTTATTCGCTGTGTGTGTTTGTCTGCTTGCACCGGATCTCTGTTTTTATGAATTTATGATTTCATGGTATGTTTTCTCTGGCATCTCCTTGTGTGGTGTTTACCTGCGTATCAAACACTTCAAATATACATTTGTGGCTCTTTTAGCACTGCTTGAGGCCATGCATTTTTGTGCACGTTCAGTACATTCATTACGCATCTTGGCATGGTAATCTGTGAGCTGCCTGTCGCCATGCTGTTTAGTTTTGATCTTTCTTTTCTGATGGATTGACTCTTCTTTCTACATTTGATTTTGTGTTTTAAATGACGATCTTGGAAACCCCCCCCCCCCCCCCCCCCCGGTCGCCGTCCAAACCACCCCTCACTACTGCCACCACCTTCCGGCACCCTCTGTTACTACGCACGCCATGATGCTGACACAGATTAGGGATTTAGGGAGAAGAGAAAATTAGAAATTTGAAGAGAATATAGATAAGATTAGGTTTGGAAAAAGAATATTTAATCAAAAGAAGATTGAAGCATTACTGGTCAAAATAATCAAAATATTAGCTATTCAATTTAGTTTCATATGAATGGATATGCTCTTTGTAAAAAAAACAATGATAATGCTTATGTTCTACAGTTATACTTAATTTGAAAAACTTTTGATGTGAGTGATATGTATCTATTTTTAATGATACATCTTTATATCTAGATGAAATCCTTCCTACATGACGTTGAGCCTTGATAAGCAGTTTTTATATTATATTATATTATATTTATTTATTTTCTTCATGTTAGGTATTCTTAGGCCTTAAACTTTGTCTAGCATAAATGATCTAGGATTTCTTGTCACGATATATAATTGAAAAAATAAAAAAGGATATGAGTATGCCGTAGTGATTCAGTTGAAATCTTAATTTTGACAAATTTAGTATTTTATTGATATTTGTTTTAAAATTAATTGTTATATTGAATATTTATATAGTATTATATAAATTTAATTGGAAAAATTAAGAGGTAATTAAATTAAAATTTATAATAAGATTTATATTAAATATAAATAATTATTTTAATTTTAAATAATATTTTACGTATTTAAAACTAAAAAATGTAATAGCTTATATATATTGATTAAAGTTTTAAAATAGTAACTTTATTTATTTATTGAATATGTGTAAATAAGTGGATTGGAAAAAGAAATAAAAAGGGAGTGGGAGAGCGGATGGAGGCGGTCACAAAACAAATATCCTAATAAATAAAACATGTGACACGATTAGTGGTAGAAACATATTACTCGTGTCATCGATGGATTCCTTTAGGCCCACTAGTGATAGGCTCGGAATTGGTGGGGAAAAAAGGAGAGGGATGTTTACAGTCTAAATGCTTAATACATTTTATTTTTTAAAATATTTATATTATTTGTTTGTGATGTAATTAAATAGTTTTGATAAAAAAAAATAGATCACTAAGATGTTTGTGATATATCGATGTACAGTTAAATGAATGTAAAACAGTCAATATTTTGTTTGAATTATTTTAATTAAAAAAATAAGACTTCGTTCTAAATTGAATATCTTCACTCAAAATTTTAAAAATTCTAATTAAACTATTTATTCTAAAGTCTGTATGTAGTATTTGAGATATATTCATTTTGTTCTGATTCGAACTATTAATATTTAGAGATGTTTTTATAAATATGGAGCTTTTTTGTTATTCGAACTAGCATTTAAAATTAAGTAAGATTAATTTTTTTCTTATCATAAATTACATGTAAAATTACCATATTAATATTAATTTGTCATATTTAAAACAAATTATAAACATTGTAGTGGGGAGTCATTCGCGGGAGAGGGACATCACCATATGTGATCGTTTGGTATGGGTAACCGAAGATTGCCTTTTACCTAATATATTAAGGTAATTATTAGAATATCTTTATAATTATTAAATTTTATTAAATAAAATCTTTTATTTTTTTCTTCCTTTGTCTCATTTTTTCCACACCGTCGCGTGATGCCCCGCTGAGCTGTGCCGTTCGTGTGGTTGTAGTGGCAGCCAGGATAGGAGGACAGGCACGCAGGATTTACGCAGGGAGGCGGGTGCTTGGTCGGAATTGTGAGGGGGTGGGCGTGTGCCGGGATTTGAGGGCCGTTCGTACGGGGGCTGGGGGAGCTGGACATTCGTGCAGGGGCTTGACAAGGAGATTGTTCAGGTTGCGCTTTGGAGGATTCGAAAGGTTGCAGCTTAGCGTTAGCGCTTAGTGTGCCTTCTCTGTGGCCCCAACAGCAGTTGGTCCCTTTGCTGTCGTGTCGGCGACTGCTGCCACTCCGCATCGACCCCTCAAAACATATAATACCACCAACCAAGTCCAATGCTATATCCTCTCTCCAAGTCTCGGTTGAGTCGACTTGCTGACCGAGAACTGCTACTTGAACAGGGCGACGGTGAAATTCATTATAATAATAATGAATTATTATGGTGGGTTAGTCTTACTGTAATTTTGTTATAATAATAAATTATTATTTAATATGAATATATTAATCATTTTGAGAGTGCAAACATCCTATGACAAAAATACTAATTAATCACTAATGTACGAGTAGCTAGAAATTTGGTATACGTTCCAGGGTTCTAAATCAAAAAGTTTTCTATTAAAAACTGAACTCGACTTGGAAACTTAAAAAAAAAAAAAAAACAGGTTTAACATTCCAGTTTTCAAATATTTTTCTCGCCCCTACCTCTGTTGACAGAATAATTAATAAACATGTCTTTCATTTTGAAGTGCAGTGCTGTGTTGCGAGGCTCTCCCGTCGTCGACGCTGGCTCTCATCTGTTCGCGCTGCCGCTTCCCGCCCGCCCGCCCGGCTTCGGCCAGCGTGGGGCTGCCAGCTGAAACACTAGCGTCGGTGAGGAAAGGTACAACGTGTCAGGCTTATCCATTTGATTTGGGCCGTGGAAAAAAAAAAGGTGGCGTCGTTCCCACTTGTCTCTGTCCATTTCTGTATCCGTTTGTCCGCTTCGCCATAATTGTTCTCGTAGTAGGACAGTGCAGTCGTGTCTGGTCCATTATTTTAAAATCGCTTTGATTTTTATATAAATTTAAGGTCACGGGAGAGAAGCCGCGTCCATCGAGTTGTGGAGGCAAACTTTGTTTGTTAATTTTCGAAAATGAAAATTTATTTACAGGTTGTTTTCGCCTAAGTTTTTAGGTATATTTTAATTGGATATATTTTATTAGTTCAAGAATTAGTAATTTAGTAATTTGACCAAAGTCAAACAACAGTAAACACAAAATTTATGTAAAAAGGACTTGTAATTAATATTAATTTTATATAAAAAAATAAAAAATAAAAAATTATTTTTCCTTTGAATAAAAATAATATTTATTATTGCATATTTTGCATGTTAGGTCCCAAAAGCTGTTTAGGTCCACAGCATGAAAACAAAGAACGAGAAAAATGCGCTTTGGCACATGGTGGATCAAATAATGCACTTTGGCATAACATGTGGATCAAATATTGACACATCAGCAGACGGGGTGGATTGTTTTTTAAATGCACAGTCCTACATAATAACACCCTATATGATGTAACGGTGTATGATTGAAACTGGTAATTCAGTAGTTTTAAAAAAATTTAATTCCTAATTTCAAACAACAAATCCTAATTAATATCTCATTCTATTTGGTTAACGGATATCCGCTCACTTGGGGGTGCAACAGTAAGATTTTTAAATTTCACATTTCGCGTCAGGGGAAAATAAAAAATGGTAATAGATATCGGAATATTTCGATCGGTTTAAATTTAATAATTTTATAATATTTTTAAATATTATTATTTATAATTTTGATATTTTTTAATTATATTTATTATTATAAAATTAAATTATTTTGATAAATTTTTTGTTAAAAATGATGTAAAATTTAATTTAAGTTAAAATTATTGATATAGACAGATTCAATAAAAAATATTAATAAGATGCAGTCGGATAAAATTTCATTCGCAAACACATTAAAAAATGATATATTCTGTATCGTCTACATATGAAATGATAAACAATTTTAGAATTTGATCTACCGCTTAAGCGGGAACGGAAGACGATAATAAGTTAATTTTGCTTATGATAGGATTCGAATCACCCCCTATCGTGAAGCAGACAATATTGTAAAGAGATATCAATAAAAATTATTAATGGAAAACGAGTAGATGAAGCCTCTCCTCTCCTTGTTAACCCACCACCATCGATGAGATATCACGTCCCGCATGGTGTGAGATGCGATTTTGAAATTTTAATATTCGCTTAGTCGGAAGCGAGAAATAATAAATAAACTTTGCACTACTATGCCGTATCACCCCTATCGATACCGAGAATTTGGAAAAGTTTTCGACCGCATAAATCTTCACTCATTTTTTCACTGGCGCGGGGGAGGAACCTCCAGAGGATACGCAACTCCAATGTCTTTGACCGCAAGACCCTCGACGCTGGGAGGCAACTCCGGCACCAAAAAGGGGACGAGGTGGTGACGAGCCGGGGGTGGGCATGGACATTGGCCAGGCGGTTTTTGTCACCAGCCTCAATCTCTTGTCCAACACTTCTTTTCCCTCCCGATGATTTGGCTAGTCTGGATTCGGGATGGATGGATAGGCGTGTTAATTAAAAATATTATTTTTTGTAATTTATTTATAATATTATATAATTATTTTGAAATACCATTTTTAATGTTGGTATATTGATCTGTATTTATACTTCTCTTTTAATATCTTAAAATATCCATATATATATATATATATAATACGTACTGTTTGGGAAAAAAAGCATGGGTTAATTGTAAGCAAATTTACGCATATTGGGTGCGCAAAATATCCAAATTCAAAAGTTTTAAGGCATTTTCATTAAACACGTTTGTACAATACATTGTTATTTTTAAAAACAGTAGATTTAAAATAGTTCAATTTTATAATTTAATTTTAAAAGTAAATAGGTTTTATAATTATTTTTAAAAATTATTTATAATTATTTATAATTCATTTTGTGTACTCACTCATTATAACTTCATAATAACTTTTTGACACTTCATTTTGAATACTTATTTTCGAATTGCGTAAATAACTTTCGTAATGTGTAAAAATTAATGATTCATTTTGTGTAGCACATGCTATTTTACATAAAATATCTCAAAATTCATAGAAAACCAAATTGGCATAAGTGGTTCAATTTGCCGATTGCCTCCAAATCTCGTAACGCAAACTTATCAAAATACGTGAGTTTTTCATATTACATAAACGAATTACATGCAACTCCAATCATATAAACGAAATATGTGATTAAATGACACACCTCAGCCATATGGAAACACATCAACATCACATATAACTGTACTCATTTAAAAATAACATATCGCCTGAACCTCCCTTGTATTATATCATTAAAACCATGCTGTAATATGCACGTGAAACCTTAATGAGTTGAAGTGTACGAAATTATCCCATAAATATTCCTAAAAGATTATATTAGGCGAAACATTTTGTCCAACCTCAATTTTTTTTTCCCTAAAAATCGTGCTGTGTTCCTTTGTCGGACTCATGATACATTTTTTTTCTTCTTTACAATAATAATAATATTAAAAGTACGGCATGTCGGCGCGCCCACCTCAAAAAGTATCCCATTTTTTCTCTTTGTTTTTGTCCTATTATTATTTATTTCGTTTTAACTTTGTTCACAAATCACGTGCGGAAATATAGAGTGAAAGATGGGAATTCATTATATAAAGGCCAAATGATGTTACGTAGAACGCACCTCGATCCAAAAAAAAAAAAAAAAACTTTCTTCTTCTCCTTAGAGCATTTGCCTCATTGCATGCCCGCCCTATTTTTCAGTTTTCATATATATGCTACACATGTTTCCAGGTGAGGGAAGCCTCAACCCTGCTCGGATCCACTCACTTTATTGCATAATCATTACTTCATGCATGTTAAACTAATGAAATAATTAGAAATTAAAACATGTACGTGTTGGTATGTAATTTTGGGTAGCAGGAACAGGAACAGGAACAACAATGAAGGTGCAGAAGTACAGGTTCATGGTTCTCATGATGGCGGCTGCTGAATGCCTACTTATTCTGTGTAATAGTCCTCATCTGGCGGCTGCAGAAGGCACAGCAGCAATAATAGCTGACCGCCATGATGAGAACCGCGACCTCCGGTACGAGAGGGTGAGGTTCACCATCACCTACGAAACCACGGCAGACGAGTACGCCAAGTTCATAAAAGACGTCATCAACCACTTGGCGAGCGGGTTTCTATCCAACGAGATCCCCCTGCTGCGCGAGCCGGCCAGCACCCCCATCGACCACGCCAATCGGTTCATGCTCATCGAACTCACCAACTTCGCCCGTGAAACCGTCACCCTCGCCATCGACACCGTGAATGTGTACTTGGTGGCCTACCAAGGCGGCGCACAATCCTTCTTCTTCCGCGACGCTCCGGCCGGTGCGACTTCGCGTCTGTTCGCGGGTACCAACCAACACACTCTGAGCTACGGCGGCAGCTATGGGGATCTCGAGGGACAAGCTGGAACTCATAGGTATTCATTCATTAACGTGACTAACCAACAATTAACCAAAATTATGAATAATATTTTAGAATTTGACTTTTGGGATAGCCTTAACCTAAAAGAAATATTTATAACAACAGAACGTACTGCAATAATTAAAATTTTCTTATAATTTAAGAAAAAAATATATAATTTTTTTGAAAAAAGATCTAATAATAAATAATAAATTTACATATTTAATATTTTTTAAAATATTTTTTATAATTTTTAAATATATTTTTTCATGATAATAAATGAAATAAAAAACTAATAATAAATAATTAAACGATATATTAAAAAATAAAATAAGAGATAAAAACTAGATGTAAAAGATTTTAAGAAAATAAATAAATTATAAAAAAAGGTATTAATTCGTTTCAAAAATAAAAATAAAGAAATTATTCTTAGTTGTAATGATAATGAGTTGGAATTCTCTGCACAACAACCCAGTAATCAAATTTACACATTTTGAAATTTTTTTTTTAAAAATATATTAATACAGCATAGTTTTAACGTAAATCATAAAAGGAATGGCGTAATTTTGATCATTTCTTCACGGATCCTGGTTCAATAATAATACTACATACGCACACACGTACAATTAATTAATTAATCAAGTAATGCAGGGACCAAATCGAGTTGGGAACAGAGGCTCTGATAAGAGCCGTGTCGTCGCTTCTTCACGCGAGCGGCTCCCGAACACAATCCCGGTCGTTCATCGTTGTGATTCAGATGATTTGTGAGGCTCTGAGATTCAGAGACATATTCTGGAGGGTGCGGCAAAGTGTTGGGAGCGGGGAGTCGTTCCTGCCAAACATCTACATGCTCTCCTTGGAAACCAGTTGGGGCCAGCAATCCACCCGAGTCCAACAATCTGTCGGTGGAGCCTTCCCCACTCCCCTTACGTTGCAGGTATAATTAATTAAATATTATATATGAAACCCAATTTTATCATTTGAGTAAGTATAGTATTATATATATATATATATATATATATATATATATATATATATATATATGGCGTTTGATTGCATACTTATGTTAAAAAAAAGTTTATTTATGTATTTTCATTTGCATAGAGATTTTGAAAAGTCAATCCTTTAACTCAGAACACAGATCGGTGAATACCCTCGTTAATTTGAAATTGTAAAATACAAAAACCACCCTGGTCACCATGCACGCATCATCTAAAAAAAATAAAAAAGTGAATGATGATCGGTTTCACGCTACACGTACGACACGGACAACACGACCAAAACTGGATCGTACAAATGGATTTATTTAGCCCAAAACGATGTACAATCGTTCAATAAATAAATAAATATACCCTTTCGAATAAATATATAATAATAAAATAATACTACGATCATACCATATCCAATTAATTATCGAAGGAGAAAAAAAAATCAAAATCATTACACAAATTGTTTTTTACAATAATACATAACATATTGATTGAATATTTCAAGGACTTTATTATAATAATAATAATAATAATATTTTTCGGAGGACTTTATTATAATAATAATATTTTACCTGATTAGTATAAAAAAATTAAACTGTTATGTATATACGGACGGTTGAGGGCTTTATTAATTATAAGTAAATTTGGTATGATGGAATTTTATAAAGTATGATACACATTCAGGTAGCTACCGGTACTTATACGACACTACGCCACGTCCGAGACGTGGTTGCCAGCCTGGCACTCATGCTGTTTGTCTGTAGAGATCGTTCCTCCATCATGTCTTCCCATGGCCATGATGATCCAAATATGTTCCGTCACCCGAATCCTCCTCTGCTCATAAAGTCAGTGGTGGAAAACGACGACACTTGCCCGAGTTGGGAGCCGACCATGCGCATTTCGGGTCGAAACGGCCTCTGCGTGGACGTTAGAGAAGGAGCGTACCACAACGGTAACCCAATCCAGTTGTGGCCGTGCAAAACCAACGAAGACCCCAACCAGCTGTGGACCATCAGAAGTGACGGAACCATTCGATCCAACGGCAGGTGCTTGACCACATATGGCTATGCCGACGGAAATTACGTGATGATCTTCGATTGCAACACCGCCGTCACGGCCGCGACTCGATGGGAAATATGGGATAACGGAACCATCATCAATCCTCAATCCGCACTTGTCTTGGGCGCAGGTACGTAAGTACATTTATTATTCGTGCAACTATTATAATTTTTAAAACCAATAATTAATTAAGCTCCATCTGCCATGACCATGATCCTCATCAGGGTGTGGTAAACATACATATATGTAGTTCTGATAGTTTTTGTCATGCATGCTCATGCATGTTTTTTTGATGAATATTTCATACGTGTTGGAATGTTACTGAAATGAGAATTATTAATATTCATTCATCATTAATTTGAGTCACAACCTTGTCAAACATCATACATATATATATATATATATAATTTGCCCTGAAATATTATTTTCCAACAGGAGGTAGAGGAAGCAGTGGCACCACTCTCACCGTGCAAACCAACGTCTACGCGTCCCAACAAGGTTGGGCTGTGAGCAATGATACGAGCCCTCGTGACGTGACCATCGTTGGGCTCCGCGATCTCTGCATGCAAGAAAATGGGCCCGCGATGTGGCTGGAGAAGTGCGTCAGTGGCAAGCAGGAACAAATTTGGACTCTCTACGGCGACGGATCCATCCGGCCCAAGCAAAACCAAGACAGTTGCCTCACTTGTTTGAGTGATTCATCCACCACTCTCGTAACCATTGAGAGCTGTAGCACTGGTTCGTCTGGGCAGAGATGGGTGTTCACGAATGAAGGGACCATTTTGAACTTAAACAATGGGATGGTGATGGATGTGAGACAATCTAATCCGAGCCTTGGCGAAATAATCATCTATCCATTCACTGGGAACCCGAATCAGGAGTGGCTTCCACTGCCAGCTTGATCGATCGATTCAACCCGGAAATTCAAAATGCATATATATGCTTGCAGCTGCGTTAACTAAATTTCAATATGTGGTGTGTTATGTTCGTGTGGAAGACAGTGGAACCCTATTGCCAAGTGTTGGCTTAAAGTAGCATGTGCTGAAATAAATAATGCAAGCAGATGAAATTTCACTTCAAACTGTTTCCAAATCTCTAGTCGTACATTCATCTCCCTTGTCTTTTAATTTCTCACACGTAAAATTTGAAGAATTGAAACTGATTGCAGAGATAATTCGAACAAAAGCATTAAAAGACTCCATTATCTACAAATAAATATTTAAATGTTAAGAATAACGCTAAAAAAAGTAAACTATTGAGATTAAATTAAAAACGGATTATTAAAAATAAAAGTTACCATTACAAAAGAACTTAAAATGGAGATGACAGTTTCACAAATATGTTAAGTAAAATACAAAAAATTAAAGCACAAATATGTTTGGAACACTTTTTAAGTAATAAATAATATATGAAAAGGTTAATAAAAAAGGATTTAAAAATGAACGGACAATATTTAAATGTTTGGGGATAAAATTTATAAAAACAATTTATAAAAAATAAATAAATAAATTTATAAATTTATGATATGATGGGCATCTTTGAATTCAGAGGTGATATGCGACGGCTCCAATTGACGGACGCGGGACGGTGATATCCGTTTGTCCGTTTCGCCATAATTGTTCTCGTCGTAGGACAGTGCAGTTGTGTCTGGTCGATTATTTTAAACTCACGATCACGGGAGACGGGGAGAGAGGCCGCATCCGTTGACTTGCAACGGAAAAGGACAAACTTCAAATATACACGTTTTTAATTCCTCCGCCGATAATAATGTGCTTAAACACATATCACCAGGGTGGAATGTTTTTTAATTGCACAGATGAGGATCGTACATAAAAGAGTTACGGGGAGTGTTTAGAATAGTATTATTTTTAAAAATAATAAATTTACTAAATTTAAAATTATTTATAAGTATTAAAAAAATATTTAAACTTATCCTTTTTAAAAACAGTTATATTTTTAAAATTTATCGGATATCAAATCAAAACATATCAGGCAATTTATTACCTCTGCATATCAAATCAAAACAGCTGAGTAAAATTATATAATTGTTTTTTCAAAATTACATATCAAAATAATATAGCCTTACGCAATTGATAACAAAATTGCTTAGTTTTGACTTACGATTTCCTACCGTTGCTGCAGATGTGGTCCATTTTATTTTCCCACACATAAGAGCTCTCTGTCCCTGCAAATTCCGATGTGGACTCGAGTCTTACTAATTATTTATATAATTTTTTCAGTAAAAAATAAAATTAAATCCAGGCTCGATATGACAATAAAAAGGGCGTTGACGATCGATTTGTATAATTTATATGGTAGCTAGAAGGATAAAGGAATTGTTGTAAAATAAATAAGTCATATACAAATACAATTTATTGCGATGAATGAATTTATTCGAGTAATACCATGAATTAAGTCGACTTCAAAATTAACTTTTGAATTAATAATATTAAAAGAACAATGCGATCATCATCAGTTTGCCGTATTTCATTCGCTTAAACTATACAAGTTTTGTATTAAAGTTTCGTTTAACGAAATTTATATAGAAGGAGATGGGGAGAGAGAGAGAAACTGAATTCAATTTAAAAAATTAGTTTAGTTTAGAATTTAAGAGAATATTTATTTTGTCTATTTATTATTTTTATTTTTAAAATGTAATTTCGAGTAAATAAAATAATTAAATAATATTGATAACAATAATGTTAACACAATAACATTAACGCTAATTAAGTTATATATTGTAGAGTAAAAAATATTATTTACTTTTAAAAATAAAAAGTATGATATTGTTGTGTAAAATTAATTGGTATTAAGGATAAATATTGTTAGGTGATATGTCATATTCTATTTGTTCTATACGCCAGATCAAATTACCGGGACGAGTAAAATATTTATTTTGGCTTTATGCGAAATAAATATTTTTTTATCGAATTTAAAATTAAATTTACGTGTTAGTCCATTAAGATATCCAGCAACCGAACGGCAAAAATAAAAAAAATATTTAAATTGATTCGATTCATAAAATGATTGTATTGTATTATGAAAAAACTAAAATACTATTCTTCACATTAAAAAATTCAAAAGATGCAATGATCAAATTTCATATTTAAAGATTTAATATTTATTTTTAAACATTTTATATAATTTTTAATATATATTTTTACACAAAATTTTACATGGATAATAGGTTAGGAATTCATATTCGTTGGTGATCCAGGCATGATAATTACATGTTAATTTGGCCATTTTATCGATATTTTATTTTAAAAATTAATAAAAAATAATTAACTTTTTTTGTTCATATTTATTTGAAAAAAACATTTTGCTATTTTTATTCGTTGATCAATATGGGTCATTCCTAAGTTTTAAAACATCTCCCCCTATCACATTCCAAATCTAAGGAAGTGCTAATTATTGGAAAAGACCGATTGGGAGCGTAGATGATACATAATGACAAACACAAACAATTAGTGTGCAAGAATGAATGAAACTCTTTCAAGTTCAAATGTTATGTTCTAGTTGAGTGCGAAAAGTATATTGCTAATCAAAGACTTAATATTGAAAAAGAAACTACACAAACTAATTGACAATTAGAGTCGTTATCTTGATAAACTCAACGACATAGCAAAACTAATATACACGCGTTTTAGCCCTTAAGGCTAAACTTAACGAATCTAAATAAATAAAAGTCAAGTGCCGCAACACGTTGAGATGGGCAAAAAATCCTATCCTATGAGACATAGAATGGAAAATTTTGAATAGATTAAAAAACGAGCTGTATTAAAAAATATATTTAAAAAAAAAGACAGATGAAGTAATGTAGAACTTGGGCTTATTTAGTGTGCTGTGATAAAGTTGAGCCCATATATTGGGCTTTTCATTTGGGTGGGCTTTGAGTGAGAGATTGGACTTCCCAATCCATCTCGGAGCCTAGTGTCCATCCTGGCTGCTACCTAAGTCAAACCCTTACTCTAGAAAACAGACAGATGACACAGATAAAATGTCAAACTCGTATCGCTAGGACTTTGACTGGATTTATATTAATTTAGGGGATTAAACTATTTTTTATTTAGTCTACTACATAAAATTTAAAATAAAAAATAATATCCGATTGTTTTCATTTTGCATGATAATTAAAATAAAAACAATCTTTTCTCAATAGAAAACTAATTTAGAAAAAGAGCAAGTTTATTTTTATTAGTTTTTTCGCGCAGACAATATCTTATTGATCAATTCATTAGACAAATAAAATACAAGCTAAAGATTACACAGGATGAACTTATAAATAGATTTACTCTTACATGAAACTGTATTTGTTTTTTTTAAAAGAAAAAAACAAAATTACATTGTACTATTCTGAATAATAATATTGCGTGCAACAATTAAAATGCTCGATGGTAGCACGTGGAGTGAGAGACACATTTAAGGAAAGACCAGCACAAACAACTGTCTCTATTTCTTCGTGCGTATCGACTTCGACACTGCCGCGCGCGATCCCTCGTTGTCTCACTCGATTGCTCGTTTCCCACTCTGCTCGGTGAGACCACAATCGCGACACCCAATTTCAAATCCAGTACGCTGATTCCATCTCTGTTACAACTGTCTTCATATTTTCTCAGAATCTGTACGTGCGTTTATGTGGTTTTTGTTTTGAAGGTCTGATCGAGAATTGGACTGCAATGGCCGTGTAAGCGCTTCCTTACAACTTCATTATTTTCTTTCATTTGTTGTTGTTTCCTTCGTTTCATTCGCCTACTTAGCTTGATTCTATGTTGGTACAGTGTTTGGTTCCCGTAAACCCAAAGAACGAGGAAGAAAATTATTTTTTCAATTTTCTTTTTAATTTTCTTTTTCGTAGTATGGTGTCGCAGAGGTAAAGCTTGAATTGCTGTACGCACTTTTATTACTGAACGACCAATTCCAAGACGTTTCACGTTGGCTAATAATCGTGAACATGCTATTGTATTGAATACCATTTTTGTTTTACTATACACCTCACAAGTAAACCGAACATAAAAGTGGTGTTGTTGTTGCTATGTCATACTCATTGATGTTTTCCTGCATATTTTGTTATGGGTTCTTTATATCAAAAATCATATGAAGAGAACTATATTTAGCTTATCGATTTGTGAATGGATATGCAGTGTTGCTTCTGCCCCTGGGAAAGTTTTGATGACTGGGGGTTACCTCATACTGGAGAGGCCAAACACTGGAATTGTACTCAGTACGAACGCTAGATTCTATGCAATTGTGAAGCCAATTCATGAAGATGCTGGGCATGATAGTTGGGAACAGGCAAGTGTTCCATCATCACCAGTCCTTTCTGGGTTTCTTTATTTACGTATAAAATTTAATTGAAGTCTCTAATTCACCCAAAGGTTGTTTTTCCTTTTTTCCTTTTTTTTTTTTTGCAGCCTTGTGTTAGTAACTTATTATGCATTTTTTTGCAACTACTATTCCTTTGTTTTTGTTTATATGGCGATATGTCAATCTCCTTGAATTGGAAAATAAAATAAAAATAATGTAGCTAAATACAATGGCTATTTGATTTATCTATGTACCCTCAGGAAGCTGGTAGTCATGGGCTTGTTTAGTTGTAGAAACTAGTTTCCAGACATGATTCCAAATCAAATTTACATCATTGATGGAACTTTGTCAATGCTGTAAAAGTTGATTACTTTTTATTTGTAAAATATTTTCTAGCCTAACTTAGATGCTGATCAATTATTTATTAAATGGAAATTAAACTACCACCTATTACTGTTGATGCATAAAGATAGATTGTCCAGGCTTTTGAAAAGTGAGAATCTAATTTAACTACTGTGGCTTTTCTATTTCTCAAAGTTCATGCTGCCAATCCTGTTTAGCTAGTTTTTCAATTTTTTTTTTTGACCATAGTAGGGCAAGACAGCTCTATAGTATATATAGATTATTTCATTGTTTTGTGGAGTGCTTTGTGACATTTTTCCTGTTTATGTCAGGCTCAGATAGATGTGAGATTAACATCTCCTCAGCTCTCAAGAGAAACAAATTACAAGCTATCACTCAAGGAACTAACCATTCAGTCCATCTCATCAAGGCAACTTTCTACTTTTACTTTGATTGTTTTCTTAAATTTAAGGAATACTATAAATAACAGAAATTATTGATTACTATATATCTGATTAAACTTTTCAGTGACTCAAGGAACCCATTTGTAGAACTAGCAGTGCAGTATACTCTGGCAACTGCACAAGTGAGACTTGAAAAGAATAAGAAAGATGTGTTAAGAAAAATACTCCTGCAAGGTAACCTTTTGATTCCTTGTACATTTTCCTATTCTATCAGAGAGTGAAAACTCGCAAATTTGAATAATCTAATGTGTTCATTGGATTAGTCATGCAGGTCTTGACATTACAATATTAGGCTCCAATGATTTTTATTCATATAGGAATCAGGTATTTTACACCTTCTCCTATGTTCTCCTTCAGTATTATTTTTGAGCTTAAATATTTTTCAGTTGAAATTTGGTTATGCTTTTGTCATTGCAACCTACAACTGCAGACCACTGTCCTAATGTTTAATATACTACTGCTATCATGGAATATAGAATATTTTGTTCTTGGCTTATACTAAAAGATTGACTACTGTAAAATAAAGCAAAATTACAAAAGAAAGTAAACAAATATGTTTTCTTGATATTTAATTCAGAGAGATTACACATATACATATATATAATGATGGAGGATGACTTGCTCCCTAATCCAGAATGATCTTTAAGTCTTAACCTATTGGTCCCGCGGGAGAACCCCACTATACATCGATAACTGCTTGTTAATATATATAATACAATAGTAATTCTGAACTACTAATCACAAAATTTCTTGGAATGCAACCTTGTTGTTATTACATTCGAACATATGCCACTCATGGACTTGCACTGGTTACATTATTAAGCTTAAGCTTTTTTTGAACTGGGAACTTGGAATGTATTAAAGGAAAATCTTGTTATCCATTTTATCTAAATTGACAACCAAGCAAAATAAAATAGAATATATATATATATATATTTATATGAATAAGAAAATTAATGGCCTATTGTCACTAGCATTGCATGTTAGAAACAAAGCTATAGCAAATGAGTTCAAGACGTCAGAAAGCCTTATACTTCAATATCAGAACTTACAATGGACTGAAAGTAGGCCAACACTTCCATAAAATAACGCTTAAATAATTATGTCTAATAATATTCAGTTATTCACTGTCTGGCCTAAGACTTAATCATCTGCATTTTTATGTTGTAATATTCTTTAGATTGAGGCACGTGGACTCCCTTTGACTCCAGCAACATTGGCCACTCTTCCTCAGTTCGCATCCATTACTTTTAACACAGATGATTCAAATGGAGAAAATAGGAAACCTGAAGTTTCCAAAACTGGTTTGGGTTCATCAGCCGCTATGACAACAGCAGTGGTGGCTGCTTTGCTTCATTATTTTGGAGTTGTTAATCTTCCTTCCCTGGCTAAATATCAACAAGAAAAGGATGGTGTGGACCTTGATTTGGTGCATGTGATAGCTCAAAGTGTGCATTGTATTGCACAAGGGAAAGTGGGTAGTGGATTTGATGTTAGTTCTGCAGTTTATGGCAGCCAACGTTATGTCCGATTTTCACCTGAAGTCCTTTCTTCTGCCCAGGTCAGTCTCTCTTTCTGTGTCTTATATATTATCCATAACTCACACAAGTTGAGCTGTCAATGTTGTTTTGAATGTTAAAAAATTGTTAGTGCAGTCTGCCTCTGTCCTTGAAACATTGTCCAGTTGGATAGGCTTATCAGTTATCAGCAATATCCGTAATTGTTAACCTTCTGATGGCTTTTGGTTCCCTATTAGTTATGACTTTCAGTATGATTTTGACATACCACCCACATAAATGATCTGATTGGTCAGTGAAAAGGCATGTGGAGTTGATCCCCACTGAAGGCCTACTTAGTAGATTTGGCACTTCCCTTGTCTTACCCCCATCCCCTTTTGGGGGATGATGGGTTATGTAGGTTTATATAATTTTGAAGGTGTTGAGTTGTTAAATCTATGATATTTCGAGGCAATGACTCAATGAATTGAACCAGTCTCTGTTGTATGTTAAACTTCATACATTTTATACTATTTGTGGGGCCTTGCAGGATGCGGTCAAAGGAGAGCCATTGCAAGAGGTCATTGCTTGTATCTTAAAAGGGAATTGGGACCATGAGAGAACTGGGTTTTCTTTGCCACCAATGATGACTCTTGTAAGTATGATGGCATTAATTTGTTATAATTTGTGTTTTCAAGGATGATGTGATTCTTATGCTTGCATTGTATAGGTGAAGTAGTTTTGAAGATACAGTATAACCTTAGTTTCAATTCTATGTAGAGGAAGTAGCTTGGATTCAAATGACATAACTGTCCCTGAATTGACCACCTTTTCTCTGTATCCTTGGTTTTAACCTTGATTTTCTATTTGGTAGATTTCTCCGGCATTGTTTCCTTCAAATGAAAATTATGGATGCCTTCTTTTATTTTTCAAGTGTCCAAACTGGTTTTTGCAGTTGCTAGGGGAGCCAGGAAGTGGAGGATCTTCCACACCATCTATGGTTGGTTTTGTGAAGAAGTGGCAGAAATCAGATCCACAGAAGTCTGCAGACACATGGAGAAAGCTGTCAGAGGCAAACTCAGCATTAGAAAAGCATCTGGATACATTAAGTAAATTTTCAAAACAACATTGGGATGCTTATAAGTGTGTCATCAACTGTTGCAGCATCCTCGGGGCTGAGAAAGTAATTTCATTTTTCTCATATTACTTGTTCTGATAATTTGTGTGTTCCCACGTCTGAAAATTAAGATACTTTCTGGTTTATGAAAGCCTGGACACTTGATTTTAGATTCTGGTCCCCAAATTGCTGCAAATGCTGGTAAACTCTTAGCAAGGCATTGAACAAGACGTTGGAGATCATTTTGAATATATACTTTATTGTGCTCAGATGTGTTAAGCTTTCCTTGTTTTATCAAATGAATTTGTCAAATTGTATCTTACAACATTAACAGTCAAAAAAATATTGTTAACATAATGATTTTTCAAATCATTTCCAATATACTATAACATGATTAATCTTTATCCAATTTGCCCTCCTCATTCATTCTATTTCTATGGGGCGGGTATTAAGAAAGTGCGTCATAGTGACATCTGGATTTTACTTAGCGAATGAAAAATCTTCAAACTTGGCCATTTTATTAATTTTCATGCATGTTATCTGTTTGGAGGAGAAAAATCCGTCTTTTGAATCTAATATAAGTTTTTCATTTGTCTTGTTTTAGACATCATTTTCTTTGGATTAAGGTTTGTTGGTTTGATTTGATTTATTATTTTATTATTATTGATTTTGAAACCTTCACAAATTGTTGCAAAAACAGTGGATGGAACATGCAGCTGACTTGAACGCAAAGGCAATTGTGAAAGAACTGTTAGGAGCAAGAGATGCCATGCTTGAGATCAGATGTAATATGCGACAAATGGGTGAAGCTGCAGGCATCCCTGTAGGCATCCATCTCTCTCTATCCCACCCCCACACCCACATCCACGCCCACATCCACACCCATACATGCAAGTTTGCAATGAGCGACTTCATGATGACAAAGAATTGTGAAATGAGAACAAATCGTTTGCCATTATTTTTGTTTTGGTTTAGTTCCCTTAGGGATACTTTGATTCTTGACCTTACTTGCAATAGAAGCAATTTTGAGTTTCTTTACTATGGAATATGGATTATGGAAGCCACCTACTGGTAGCCATAAAAGTATATGGTATTGTGAAGTTATGTTAAAAGCTTAATTTTTCTATTTAAAACAGTTTGTCTGCTTAATGTAGCAAGTCTGATTTTTTTCAAAGCAGAAGCTTACTTTATCATTGTCCATTTTTGTTTCATTGCCATTTTTCCATGTCATTGGTCCTTTAAGGCCTGCACATTTGAATCATGCTCAGCGGATTTGCCTTTCTCCTGCTACTCAACTCACAGATAGAACCAGAATCCCAAACTCAGCTTTTGGATGCAACTATGAACATGGATGGAGTGTTGTTCGCCGGAGTTCCTGGGGCAGGTGGGTTTGATGCAGTATTTGCTGTCACTCTTGGAGATTCCAACTGCAGCAGTAGTGTAAGCAAAGCGTGGAGTTCACTCAACGTACTTGCCTTGCTTGTGAAAGAGGATCCTCATGGTGTTTATTTGGAGAGCTGCGATCCAAGAACCAAGGCAACTGCGTCAGCCATATCATCAGCTCATGTTAGGTAAGCCCATCAACCATTCTGCAAGTGGAGTATGCTGTGTTGGAGAAGAAGGTTTCACCCAATAATAAAACTGGCTTGTGTTTCTGTTCTGGTATTGTTGATTTAATGTTGTAAAACGCAAGGCAAGGCCATGCCCAAAATCCCATCTTCCACGAGGCCTTAAAGCATTTTAAGGGTGTTATATTTATGGTCATCTATTTTAATGCAACGTCAGGGGATTGTCTGTGATATGTTAGGCAAGAGTTCTCTGGTTCAGGTGTTTGGACATCAGAGCTCGTTTGCAGTATTCCTGGTTCTTTCCCTGGATTTAGCTGCTTCTCTGTGTGAAATGAAGAAGAAATCTGACATTACCTCAATTATTCTTCCCTAATGCATACATACCAGACGGCAAAATGTCATTTCAATGGCATTGTACATGACTTATAAAAAAACGTTCACATCAAACTCACCAATAATCATTAATAAGAAAAGTCATTTCAATGGCACTGGGTATGGCTTACAGAACAATTAAATATAAAAAAACGTTCACTGTGTGTTTGGTCTGAATATTTGAATGAAGAGTCGTATGCATGGTCTGAGCCTTATTTGTGACAAAACTAATGCTAGTTTTGTCACTTGGTGGAAAAATCTAATATAATCATTTAAAATTTAACTTTTAATTTATCGGTTCAACTTGTGAAAAAAATAATTTATTCATTTATTATTAAATGAGATCTATCAAATTCAATATTGCTATGTAAAATTATGTAAAAAAACATAAAAATTAAAAATCAATTAGATTAATAAAAAAATATTTGTTATAATTTTATGTAGTGATATTTAAAATAATTGAAAATGGAAAAAATAGAACTGAAAATTGAATCAAGCTATTAGTATAATTTAAAATAATAATCTTGATCGCCGAAAATGAATCAAATAATCACATCTTTTATATACGTATTTTTATATAATAATATTGAGTTTGTTTGATAAACTTGATTTGATAATATATATATATATATATATATATAATATTTTACAATTTGGACAATTCAATTAAAATTAATTGATAAATTACAAGACAAAATGGGAAAATTTTGGGAATAGGAGGGGTAAGTAGACGATTTACTTTTACATAGGGTGTGCACTTAACCCGTAACTCATAAAAAAATATATATAAATGAATGAATATGAGTTTGGTAGGTAAAAATGTTCGGTCGATTGCTGCACTCTCATTTTACATTACTATTTAATTGATTAATTAATTGTGTATTTAATGATGATATAAAATTATTACATGTACGGCATTTATACAAGGAATCTCCACTAAAATGTTTTAAAAAAAGAATAGTTTATTTAAAATACTTTTTTAAAAGAAAAGTTAAGTTGGTGCCATCATCAATGATCACCGAACCAAACACAAACTACATCCTCGCATGCAAATTTGATAATCATACGCAAAAACATAATCAGTTGAAGGACACAGAAACAATAAACAATGGAAACCAAAACAAAAAAGTTTATGTAGGATGGATGTGCATGTGGCCCCGGCTCAACGTTGCTTAATTAATCTGCCAGGTTTCCTACCCGAAGCCAAATTAAATAAATAAAATAGATTATATTAAAAGTGAGGTTATCATTTAGATTTACTATTGAGTTTCAATAAAAGTGAGGTTAACATTCTTTGTAACGTCACTAAAGCAAATTATTTCAATACAAATCATGGTTGTTAATCTCTATCTTGTACATGAGAATGAAATTGAATAATATTAAAAGATTACTATATCCATCAATGAAAATGAAATGTACTTAATTTCATGATACTTTGATTTTTCTTTTGTTGTTTTAAAATTTTTATTTTTTTTACTTAAAAATAACTATTATATTTTAAAAATTAAGATAAAAAATCGGCAAAATAAATATGGCATTCAATTGCAATAAATTATGACAATTAAAGTACTATGCCTATAATTATATGATCCCTGGCATTTATTGATTTTCTACCGAACCCATGACAATGGAATTCGCATGTAGTGCCCTGACCAAGATGGAAATGAAAAGCAACAAAAAGTTAATAATAATAATAATAATAATAATAATAATAATAATAATAATAATAATAATAATAATAAAGAAGTAGGAAACCGCGTGGAGAGGCATCGTGCTTGGCAGAAAGTCATTGTGTTTGTGGGTCCTATGTCACGTTGATCACACTGTGCGTTATAAGTTTACTTATTCTACAAAAAATATATGTTACAAATAATTTTTTTATATAAGTTTAATTATTCTATAAAAAAATAACTACTAAATTATATTTCTATGTAATACTTTATTCAAAAATATTTTTATTTACAATAATATCCTCAAAACCTTTCACATCCCTTCTTATTCCTAAAATCCCCTCACCCCGAACTCACAACTCAAAGCTTTGTTAGTATATCTTGCATTTTATTTATAATTTTTTAAGCTAATAATGCCGCTAAGATGGCAATTATGCTTAATGTGGCTGAACTTGAACGCTAATATTTGCGTTTTGTGTTATTTATTTGACACTATATTCAGGAAGGCTACACAGGTCATCATACACATTATTATTATTTTTACTTTATTTTTCCTTTTTATAACTTTGTTTTACGCGAATGGATCAACCGCCTACCATTCTTTTGTTCCTAAATATTATATATTATATATATATATATATTTTTAAAAAATATATAGCTAAATATCAGTTAAAACTTTTTTTAAAAACCCAACAACGGACTGTGTACAATAAATTTAGTCAGCTAGTCAAATTTATTAATGAATATTATTTTTAATAAAATATCATTTCACCTTCCTCTCCTCGAGGCCCACCAACCCTCCATACGCCCACAAATGACAAATCCTTCCAATTTCCATCCCTGCAACTTCCACTTCGGCCCAGTTTGGTATTTCTATACGCCCACTTCACCCACTTGCTGACGCCCAGTATGTGCCCACATGTATTTGCACAAAGCAGACCTCCTAAAAAATATAAATTTTAAAACTGATTTTCATAACTAATATAAATTAATATGAGCGTGTCCATAAGAAAATATTAAAGCGAAAAGGAGTTCAAGTGTTTCCACATGTTCTAATCGTTTAGATCTTATTTTCATTTAACTTGTGAATATTTTAGCATAGAGAATGAACAGCTGAATAAAAAAAATAATATGTACTATTCGTTATTGTGATTGCACTTATTTAAAAAAACAATAAAACTACATTTATTTATTTTAATTTTTTTTTGTTGTTTAATGATACCACAAGGTTTGAATAACACCAATAAGTGAGTTCGGTTCACTTAATTTTAAAAAATTATGGGTGAAACTCACTTTACATGTATATATGACATAGCACCACTGAAATTTATTTATTATATTAGCAAATTTATTTTTCTTGGACAAAATGAATTATACTTTTTCCGGATGCTACAATATCCTATTAACTGAATTTTCAGGTTCATTTTAAAAATTATGAGATTTAAAAATTAAGACATTTATATGTGCTTAACAAAATTAAATTTTAGCTATGCAGTTATGAATAAATATGTCAAGTCAAATCTATCGAGTCATTAATATTAATTTATTATTTTTAATTTCCTTTTCATGCGTTCTCACCCAATTTCTCGTCCAGATCGGTCCACCGCATCACCGAGTTTCATCGTTTTCGTCACTGCCTCCGGGCATTGTTCGCCGCCGCCTTCGCCTACCGGAATTGCCTATCTCCACAGCCCGAGGCACGCCACCGAAGCTTCGCGCCGCTGTCGTAACCATCGCGTCGCCGCACGCCGGCCGACGAGGCTGTGCCGCCACCTAACCTCGATATTTGATGCCTCTGCGTCCATCTCCACCACTGCCATTGCGCCAGAGTTCACCACTCCACGCTGGTCCAGATCGTGCCGCCTCTGTGCGTCTCGTCGCAGCCCCAACAACCATCGCAACCACCGGATAAGGCTCGCCGCGGCCCCAACCATTTTTAAATATACAAAACTTTAAAATTATTAGTTTATTAGAATAAAAAATACTTTTTGACCGTATATATTAGTTGAAAGACGGAACTGATTTGATAAGTGCATAAATATAAAAATATATGATTAGTATATTGATATTTATGCTGTTTTTGTATGTATGTATGTATGTATGTATATGCAAGGTCAGTCCCATTTTTTAATTTAATTAACGCATTGAGTCCAAAATCAGTAGTTTATTATAATTTATTAAGTATAATAATATATAGATGGTTAGTTTTTATATAAATAAGTTTTTAAAATTAAATTTTACTTAGGTCAAAATTTGATAAAAATTAAACAATGCAAATTGAAAATGTTATAATTTTTTCACATTATAGACTTATATTTTACTTGGAGATTTTAATGTAGTTCATTCGTATTTTTATTAAAATAATATTATTTTAATTAAAAATTTATTCAATATCGTCCTAATAAAAATAAAAAAATTATAATACAATTTTCATTTAAGGACTGCAAATGGAATTTTTAAATTTTTTCGAGTTTAAATTAAAAGTCTTAAATTTGCGTATTTTAGAATGATCAGATAGAGATTTTACGGTTGCATAGTTGACATACATTTATTGCCCCAAAATTCATGTGTCACGAATAATTACATGGTTTTATTTGTTCTTTTTTTCGTATCAAAGTAATCGTCATTAAATATACGATATCAAAGTATAATATGGATTCTAAAAATAGTAATACCTTCGCGCACAATATTTTCTCCATAATATTTTTTCCTAACATAACTCATTTACACCAACTTTTTCGATTCCCTAAATAAGTTTTACTCTCAAAGAAGATCTGTCTGGAAAATTTGTCCCAAATTTTTTGTTTACTTTTGGGCTCAAATCTCTTATATCATCATCCATCCTACTTACATTTTTTTATTTGTTTATTTTTCTTGTTTAAAAAAGGCAATTTTATTTCCAAAGCATATAAATTTTATTTTTATTTTCAATGTTCAGCTCTTCCGCTTGAAACGAAAAAAAAAAAAAAAAGTTTAGAAATCGCATCAACAAAAACAAGATTATTTTAAATACTTACAGGAAATAACATTAGTTTTCACAAATTGTTTGGTAAAATTTTAAATGATTATATGGTTTGACCTCATCCGAAATTAATTAGACTATTGGGCATCGGGTTTTCTTGCGCACCAAGTTGTATTTTCCATTAATAATGTATTTTTATTTGGAGATAATTTGTGTAAGCAAGGAGATTCTCCTTATTAATATTTTTTAAAAATATTAATATTAATCTAACAAAAAAAGTGATATTGCCTGTTAAGAGTTGAAATTATTTAATATCCCATAAAATTATTATTTTAGTAACCTAACTATTCGTTTTAAATGATAAAATTTTTAAATTAATATCATAAATTACCCTTAAAAATTAAATATAAACTTTCATTTTATATTATATTACGTTTTCTAAGAGAAAACTTATATGTATAATTAGTTTGCGATTATATCACCAAAATATTAATAATAATTTATTCGTATTTTTTTGGCTTCTCCAATAATTAGATATATTACTACATTATTACGATTATCACCAGTTAATACATAATATTAACCACTGTAAAAATTATATTATCAATCAAACACAACATTCAATATCTTATATATATATATATATATATATATATATACATATAAACTATAATTCATAATGGTTTTCGGTGTGATACGATGAAAATGAACCCATGTGGAATTAGAAAACAACACCTATTTTTCTTACCAGAAAAAAGGAAGATAAGGTGATTCGCTAATTTTGTTTTTGCTACACAAAAATCGTAAAGAAAAGACTACTCAACTTGCTAGCGCCACTATCTGCGTAAAGTAATGATGATGGTGATTATTAGATAAATTATAAATTAAGAGTGAATGATGAGATGGGTTAAATGAGTCCCAAGCAGTGCACGTTTTATCCTAATGGTGGACAAAGTGACAATCCACCACTCATTAATCACTATCATTATCAATCACCATTACACAGGCCAAAGGGTGTTAGTGGAAAAACAATTTCACAAATTACGAGCGTGCATCTCACTCTACAACGCAGCGCGTGTTTAAAAGGACCAATCATTTGACGATGTTCCGGCCGTGCCCTGCTCCCCCGCCACTGCAACCCCCTACACCCGCGCGTGTGCGTCACACGCCCCATCTTCGTCCCTCTGTCTCCTCCTCCTCACCCTCTCTCTCTCTCTCTCTCTCTCTCTCTCTCTCTCTCGGACTGAGTGGACTCTTCGTCTGTAGCATTCACAGCAGCGTCCACCATCTTTCTCTTTTCTGGGTCGTCTCTCTTTTCATCTGAAAGCAAATCCCTTTCTGATTTGCCTTTGATTCTCTCTCTACATGTTCCTTTCCCAGGTATTTCTCTCTCCTCCCTCTAAAAGCTTCCTTTTTGTTCATAAAAACTTGAAGATTTGGTCTTGGGTTTTTTTCCCCTTATCTCCATATGTCTACTTTCATCTCCCCAAAAGAAAGAAAATAATATAGAAGAGAATATTTGTTTGCACCAACCACTTCTTATATTCAACGACTCTAGCTTGTTGATTTGTTCTAAGAGTCCTGTTTATGTCTGCAAATGTTTTTTTTTTCTGTGGGTATTTCTAATTTTCAAGTATTTCTTAGTGTTTTCTTTTGACCGCGTTGCTCTGATGCTCGAATGTTTACTGAGCTTATCGTGCTTTTATGCTGTAATCTATTTATGGTGTTTATATATTGACCCCAGCTAGCGTTGGCCTTCAGCTGCATGGTATTATTGACTCGTGGGTTTATTATTGGCGGCTGATGCTTTGCTCTATAATTGCGGCCGCAGACAAGAAACCATTGCCCAACTGTGCATCGAGCCGTGTTCTGTCTAATTCAACTACATGCCGTTTGTTTGACCAGCGATTCCAACATATTTTTCCTTTGTTTGATAATGATTTTGCTGCTGTTTCTGAACAAAATCGACATGCCGTTTATAGTTGCTACTATTGATTCTGGAAACTTGTATGTCAAGGCTTTAATTACCTGAGCATGCTTGTTTGAGATTTGATGGTTGTTGAGAAGTTGTATTAAGTTGGTAGGAGATATTATGGAGAGAAACGGGGGAGAGAACTGGAGGGATTTGGTGAGAAAGATGCTCCCTCCCGGATCGAGTCTGCCTGAAAATTCAGAGAACCTTGAATACTCCATAGCCATGGAATACGAGGGCCCACCAGTCCCTTACGAGGTTCCTAGAGTTGAACCACTTGATTTGAACATGTCGACAATCCCAGTTGCGGCCCTGGCAGAACCACTTTCGAATTCTCAAAGATCCATGAGTCACGACGCTACTCTTGCATTAGAACCGACCATGTTGCCGGGTTCTTCTCCTCATCAGAGCCTGAGGGCATCTGGAAGTTCGGAGTCAGTTGTATCGGTGTTGCAGAATCCTCATTCTTCTTCACCCTCTCCTTCTGCGTCTCCTGGTTCTGTTCACAATCTCACAAGTAGGAGATACTCCCCAAGACTGGTAGCAAATGAAGGTAAGAGGGCGCCGGTTGTGACTTTTAACACGATTGATAGATCAGTAGGGAAAGAGGTTGATGTGCCTAAGCGGATTTATCCCGAGTATGTTGGGGTTTCGAAGGAAAAGAAGAAAAAGCAGAAAAGTAGAGTTTGTTATCGTTGTGGAAGAGCCAAGTGGGAGACTAAGGAGTCCTGCCTAGTTTGCGATGCAAAGTATTGCAGCAATTGTGTGCTTAGGGCAATGGGGTCAATGCCTGAAGGGCGGAAATGCGTCCCATGCATTGGCCAGCCAATTGATGAATCAAAGCGTTTAAAATTAGGCAAGCACTCTCGGGTGTTAGCCCGATTGATCAGCCCTTTGGAGGTAAAGCAAATAATGAGGGCAGAGAAAGAATGCTCAACAAATCAGCTTCGACCCGAACAGTTGATTGTTAATAGCTTCCCTCTTAAGCCAGAAGAGATGGCCGAATTATTGGGATGCCCCTTACCACCACGGAAGCTGAAACCTGGTAGATATTGGTACGACAAAGAATCTGGTCTTTGGGGAAAGGTGAAGGCATGCTGTTTATTATTTTCACTGTTATTATTATCATTATCATTATGGGGGTTGGTTATCTTTTCTCAATTGCAATGTATGTTTTTTCATACTATTTGAAATTACTCAAGAATCTCTGCACCTTTATCTGATAGGAAGGAGAAAAACCGGAGAGGATCATCAGTTCAAGCTTAAATTTCACCGGAAAACTTAGTCCTACTGCAAGCAATGGAAACACTGAAGTTTACATGAATGGGCGGGAAATAACAAAACTTGAATTGAGAGTACTCAAGGTAAGCTCCTTTAGATGTTAACTCAGCTTTCGCATGAGTTAAAATCAGGATGGTATTTTTAGGGGCTTATTTGTTCGTCCATTTTCCCAGATAATAAAATCATGCACTCTTTGGCGTGCCATATTTTTATAAGTTATAGACTGCTCAATTAGAAAAATCAATTTGTATTTACACGTTGAACTTGATTAACGGTGTGAAAACCCCTGTATAAATTTCATAAATTCCTTCTAAAATTTTATTTTAACTTTGGCAAGTGCTATTTTGCATTGTTCATTGCTGCAAGTACTTGCTGTATATTAGACTATGCTGTTTCATATTGGAATCCTTTGCTAAACTAACCTGTTCATTGCGGGTTCAGCTGGCAAATGTACAATGCCCACGTGACACACACTTCTGGGTTTACGAGGATGGGCGTTATGAAGAGGAAGGCCAGAACAACATCAGGGGAAATATATGGGAAAAGGTATGACTCAAAAAAAGAGACACTTTTTACAGCTTACTTTATATAGCTGTGGGGATTTTTATGTACAGTTTGGGTATTCTCCCTGTTAGGCAGGCGTCAACGCGGTTTGTTTGTACCTTGTTCTCTTTGCCTGTGCCACGGGGTCAACCTCATACAGTGCGAGATGAAGCAAGTAACCACACTATCCTGCCCAACTATTTGGAGCCAAAAAAAGTTCAAAAACTTCTACTGCTTGGACTCGAAGGCTCTGGGACCAGCACCATATACAAACAGGTATGATATCTAATCTCTTTAATTATTTTTTCCCAGCTGTTGTAAGTTCTTCTTTTTCAATATGAGTATAAAGAATCTAGCCGTTATTGTTGGTGCTAGCACACTGGCACGTGAGAATCAATCAATGCAATGGTCAAAGATTTGCATTTTTTAAAGCGCTCTCTCTCTCTCTCTCTCTCATAATTAATCAATTACGATAGGTGTATGCTGTACACATAATGAAGGGGATTCACTTGCAGGATTTGGGATGCCTATTATTATGCCTTCATTGTATTAAAGTTATGAGCCCTTTGGATTGTTTTGTTTTGCTAATGATGGTCCTGTTTATTATGTTCTATTGGATAGGCTAAAATTCTGTATGGGAACAATTTTAGTGCTTCCGAACGACAGGATATTAAGTTAATGATTCAAAGCAACATGTACAAATATCTCAGTATTTTGCTTGATGGTCGGGAGCGCTTTGAGGAGGAAGCTATGGCAAGGATGAAAGAATCAGGTTCCCTTGATAATAATGCTGAAACAGGTGATATTTGCTTACATTGCCAGGAAGATAGTCGTTAAGATATTTGCTTAAATTAGTCGTGAAGATAGTCCCTTGTTCTTTAGAAAACTTTTGAACTCCAGTAGTGTCGTGTGCATATTCATTACCGCCAACATCCACTGCTTGATTTTAGATTTACTGCTACATTGTTCCAACAATAATTGCAGGTGTTGATGTAATCTAATGAGCAATAGCTATGTTGTTATCTCATTTGAAATCTGATGTACAACTTGACACTGTAAAAAATAAGTTTGTATGTCATATATGACGACAAATGTTGTCATGTCAACTGTTTTCAGCAATCATGAGACTTGTTAACATTGTCTCTGTGAATTTCATGGTTACTGTAAGTGAGTAAATGAAACAATGCACTAATGACATGGATTATGTGACTTAGGATTATTAAATGTTGTCAGGTCAACTTTTGATGGCAGTGATAGGTTGCTTTATTTGCATTTTGCAGTGGCACTGCTCTGAGCACACTCATTAATTCTATCTATTATTATGTTTCAGGTGAAGTTGTACCTACTGAGTGTGTATATTCCATCAACCCTAGGTTGAAGCATTTCTCTGACTGGCTCCTGGATATTATTGCCACTGGAGATCTGGATGCTTTCTTCCCTGCAGCAACACGTGAATATGCGCCTTTAGTTGAAGAGGTGTGGAAGGATCCTGCTATACAGGAAACATATAGAAGAAAGGAGGAACTGCACTTCCTTCCAGATGTTGCTGAGTATTTCCTAAGCCGGGTATTCCTCATTATCTTCTCTGTTTATTTATATATTCTATTCTTGTTGGTTTAGTTTAACGAGTTAGGAGTTCCTAAGATCAGCCTCAAGGATTGTTTGAGCTAGACTGTCAGTAGTTTGATTTTATTTTTTTTTCAGAGGTGCGTTTCACTTTTAAGATGGCTCCATTCTTTTTGGGACCTCAGGCATTTTCTCTCAGGCAACCTCAAATGATCACTTCGTAAATATTTTTTTTTAGTTACAAGATGCTACTTGTACTATTTGCTCATTTTCCTTTTCACCTTTACAAATTCATTTAGTTTTAATTGGAAAACTAGGATTCGCCTTCTCTCCACTGAAGTCTCTGGTTGTATTTTGGTGTGATATTTTGAGTTTTCTGAACATAGATTTAATTGTGACCTCATAGTTGTATTGAAATTGATTGTTTTCCAAATTACACATTATCGTGTTTTGAGCCTCTGAAATACTATTGAATTTCATCACCTCTTAATCAGGTTTTTATTTTCAAACTTTTGCGGCTCTTTTAGGCTGTTGAGATATCAAGTAATGAATATGAACCTTCAGAACGGGACATATTATATGCCGAAGGGGTCACCCAAGGGAATGGTTTAGCTTTCATAGAGTTCTCTCTTGACGATCGGAGCCCAATGTCTGAAACCTACCCAGAAAATGTTGACACCCCAACTCAGCCTCTGACCAGGTAAGTTTTCCCTGTTGACTGAATGCTCATTTTCGGAGTGATTTTCTTCTCAAGTGTTGGTGCTCTGATAACCCTTCTCTGAAGAGATCTTTTTTAAGCCCAGGCTATGCTTTTTGGTGCTTCTTGTGGCTTCTTCTTCTTTTTTTTTTTTTTGGTAAGTTGAGCATTTTCCTGAATCGTGTTTCCTACTCAGATACCAACTCATAAGGGTAAATGCCAAAGGAATGAGTGATGGGTGCAAGTGGGTGGAAATGTTCGAGGATGTCCGGGTGGTAATCTTTTGTGTTTCCCTGAGTGATTATGATCAGGTAAGCCTTACCTCGGACAATGGTAGCAGTGGAGCTCTACTTCAGAACAAGATGATGCAGAGCAAAGAGCTGTTCGAGACAATGGTCCGGCACCCATGCTTTAAGGACACACCTTTTGTGTTGATATTAAACAAGTACGACCTCTTGGAGGAGAGGATCAATAGGGTGCCTCTAAGCACATGTGAGTGGTTCAATGACTTCAGCCCAGTGCGGCAACACTGCAGGAATGAGACCCTTGCCCACCAGGCTTACTACTATGTGGCAGTGAAGTTCAAGGACCTTTACACGACCCTCACGAGTCGAACAAACCGGAAGCTCTTTGTATGGCAAGGCAGATCTAGGGTCCGGGAGACCGTAGATGAGGCATTTAAGTATATAAGGGAGGTTCTAAAGTGGGATGAAGAGAGGGAAGAGAAATACTATGCTGGAGCAGAAGACTCATTCTACAGTACTGATATGAGTTCATCACCATTCGTGAGGCATGAATGAATCAAATTTTTTGTAGGGGAAGCAGGGGAGGGAAGGGAAGGGTGGGTGCTTAATTTCAGGCTTCTGTTTTTGATCCCCCAGGTAAGCATCTATAAATTAATGCTTCCGGTGAAGCTTTTCGATGTATTCATTTAGAATTCTGGTCATTTTTTTCCCTGTACTTAAGCGTGTAGACCATGAAGATGGGTTACATCAAGTATTGCACAAAAATACAAGATCACTCGAGCATTGTTAATTTATCATGAAATATGACATGAATGAGGCTTTCTTTTCTTATTCAAATCCCTTGATACAAACAACAGTGGAAACCTACAGCTATCGGAGGGGCTGTACGGCACCTTGCGAAATAAGCATAATCGGACGAACAATTAGATTTCATATGCGATCCACTAGCTCATATCACTCACGCGGGCAAGCGCATTAATTTTATTATATAATTAATAAATAAATTATCTGATTCCATAAAACAAGAGAAAAAAATCCAGTACACGGGTGGCGGTCAGGCAAGCAATTCAACTGAAGGAACAGTTAAAATCTCTCAACACAGAGCCATGTTGTAAAGTCCAATTACTGAAGGAAAATACAAGAGGCATCTTCGTTTGGAAAAATGACTGAAGATAAATAATATGAAGCATTAGTCCGAGCGGCTAACATATTGTTACAAAAAAGAGGTCGATAAAACTTATAAGACGGATCATGTTGCGACTAGATCAGGCGTTTCTGCCTCGACAGATAACAAAGCAGTGTGAACTTTTCCCAACCAATTACCAAGCCGATCGCGCAATGATTTGATTTGGGGGATCCCGAGAACTCTTGGTTGTACCCAAGAAACATGGACGGTTCCTTCAACCTGATCAATTATCCCCTCGATGAGATGAACCTGCAGAAAATGTATTCAGTGTGGAGCTGCTGTGAAGTGAAGACAAGCATCATAACAATTATAATATTTGTCTACCAATTAATTTGAAGTAATCAAACATGAAAAGGCACCATGTAGAAGGTAACTTGAATAATAATATGCCCTTAACAGGAGCCTAATTATTGATTTGTCTTCTTGTTCATCTCTTAGAAACCTTTAATATTGGAAATTCTATTCTTATATGTTGGGTCTGTCTAGGGTAAGGGTTATTCAAACCCACGGTTAGAGGAGTTTTGCACTCCATTAAGTTTTAACATAAGAGCCATCATAAACGTGCATGTTTCTTCCATGGGAGTTGTTAATTGAGCATTGCCAGGCCAGCGCAGGGCTTGCGCCGCATGTATCTTTTCCTTTTTAATTGATTCGAGCCCATGCTTCAAAGTCTTTTCATTGGGCTAAAGCTAAGGTCACAGGTCATAGTAGTTTTGCACTCCATGACTCAAACAGGAGCCATTCTAAGCGTGCATGTTCACAGTTTACTAAAAGAATAGCTGCCAAAAGGTTCATAAAATCTACATGGTTCGATGAAAAGATGATGGGGAAGTAAAAATATAAGTCTGAAAACAATGTCGCATTTTATTAGTACTTTAAATTTCAAGAACACATTCACTTGACTTACGGAAAGGCTCTTCATAAGAAGATATTCCACATCCTCTACAGAAAGTTTAGTGCGTTCTGCAATGATATTCAACGGAATGGTTCGATCTTCTGATGGCCGACTACAAAATAGAAAATTTTTGTCTTGAGTCATCAAAGCTAGAAATGATTTAATATCACTCAAAATTACCCAGTGAAAAAAGAACCAGCATGCACAGTTGCTCGCAGAACACACCTGAAGATAATTTCCATCAGGCAGAGAATGTTTATTTTTTCCAGAAGCTTCCTTTCATTTTCCACTAGTGCAGGTTGAGCATTCAAAGCAGCTTGATGAACACGACATAATTCCTGATAGCGAACTAAATCTCCAGAGTTAAATGCTTGGAGGATATAATAGAGCCACTCCACCTTAGTTCCCAGGAGACTCTTTATCTGTGCAAGTTTTTTTAACAATATCATCCCAACATGGAATAGAGCTATTACACCGGGATATATGCAGAGATACACTATATGAAAGGTAGATTTGCACCAGCACAACAAGCAGAAACAGATTTATGTAGCTACACGAGATGCATCATTAATTACTCACAAATAATAATAATAATAATAATAATTATTATTATTATTATATAAGAGCAGCAAAAGGCCAAGGCGTGCTACCAGGACTGCATGATCGACTTGCAAATAAGATGACATTACATACAGAAAAGACCCACCCACCCATAAAAAACAATTCTATGTTGAATTATCAACCAAAAAATGCTTTGAACACATCCAGAGCACCAAAGCACAACACCTAAGTGCCTTTCCTGGCAGAGGTTTTTGAAGTGAATGTGTTCTTTTGCTGCTGCGCACAAAAAACTTGTCATAAAAACACACTTGTGCTAAGCTTTATTGCTATGAAACTGGAAGTGTACATAACATTATCACATATAAAAATCAATCATTCAAATAAGACAAGTTCAAACATGCATGCAAGTAACTAAATGTGAAACAACTTGTATGGCCATATTGAATGCATAAACTGAATGTTTACTAAGCAAAAATCAAACTTTTCTAGTACCCATCAACATCCTCAATAATTACTCCCCAATCTATGTTTCTTTTAGATTGTACAAATATATTGCCACGCTATGCTATTAGTATTTTGATTTAAGTTGTTTCTTTATAAAAGGCAACGGAAAGCAAGGTTTCTTATGTTGGTATGGCAGATTTTAAAGTTAGGATGCTACTTCTTAAGATTTCATAGAAAAATGGTTGTTTTATCCATAAACTATGCTTTGCTTTTCTATGGTTGACCAACCAGTAGTAACAGCCAACACAGGGAAAGGAATGGGCAAATATAACTGAATTTGTATGATATAGGAGGTGACTGAAAGCCAACATGGGGTATCAATAAATAACAATGGTTTTGATATAATTGATTGTAGCTTGTGGAACTTCTTTTATTATTTATTTATCATAAAAGAAAGCTTGTTTAGCTTGTGGAACTTTGGGCGTCAAGCAAAATTGACATTTTTTTCTCTTACGTGAAGTTTTTATTTAAATTTAAAAAAAGAAAAGTGCAACAACAATTCAATTGACGCATTCGTATAATTAAAATGCAAATACTGGGATAGCATTCATGTAGAGTCCAACACACAATGGTAAAAATGTTCTTACTATAGGATGCCCGAGCAACTCTCCAAAGTTGTAGATGTTTTCACCCAGCAGTGCAGAAAGAGATAGATCAAATGCCAAATCCTAAAATGTGATGAACAAGAGCAATAGATATTATAAAAATGGTTAGGTACAATCTATCAAAATAGAAAAAAAAAACGGATGAACCAAATTCTTTAGAATAACTGAACCATGAGATTAACAAAGTTATCTGTGAGTTCAAGCCTATTCCATTACATACACTCTGATCATTATTCACTCACACCCTTGGTGCAGGCTTACTTCCCCTGATTTCATGGATTTGCAGGGATCAATCACCCTGCAGTTTAACAGTTACACTAAAATGCTTATGCTCTATAGACTACCCTAGTTAAAACTTATCATCTGGGTTTAACAGTTGAAACTAATATTCTGTATAGACTTCCCTTTCAAAAATTTCTCATCTGAATATCTGAGCATGTCCCTTTCATCTCTTAAACCACAGCCACATTGGTCCATACTTATCACAGGCTAAGAATTTCTCTTAAACTACTTCAGGCATCAACGATTCACCAGTTAGCAGACCTAAAAGACGTGCTCAGTTTTCAACTTCTAGTTTAACAGGATCAAATAAATTTTGAAGATGGGTCCTTAAAACTCATTCGACGAATACATAATTTACTATGCATTAGAATATCATCAATGGTCATTCTATTCCATTGAACATGATAGGAACAGCCAGTATCCCTTCACTCTAAGCTACAAGACATCAGTTTATATTTGTCTTTTAATGGAGGCTAGCCAATTTTCGTTGAAAAAAATGCAAAATCGTAAGACATTTCATTATCAAGAACTGAAGAAATATCACTTTCACTATACAATTACAATAATCGAAACATACTAAAACACAAAATTTGGGGATGAAACTACACACTTTTATGACACAAAAATAACTCATTCAGTGATTAGATGAGAATTATTATAACAACCCTTGGAACACATCTAAAACCAACTACACAACAGATCAGCACATACCAGCTTAAATGTTTCTGAAAGAGATTCTACAGACGTGTATGCCAAATAAAGAAGAGCACTCTTATAGAACTCAGCAAATTCCTGGCGAGATTTGTGATACTGAGACGAAACCCAAAAATGGATGGCATATACAGAGGGATCAATGTCTGTCATGCTATCAAGTGTACTCTTCCCATCATCTAAAAGTTTCTTGCAATCTTTCTGATCTCCTTTCTCGAGCTTAAATATAGCTACTTGCATATTTATGTATACAATAGGTTCCTCAATGCGCAATTCTCTTGTCGCCCTAAGCTTTTCAATAATGCCCTCAAGATAACTAATGGCAGCTTCTTTCTCTGAATACTGTCGAGAGACAATGACAGCAAAGTGTGCAAGCTTGAGAAGATTAATCTTTGTCTCAAAATCTGTGATAAAATTATGGTAAAGCTGTATGAGAGCATCCCCAGCCTGAAACATAACAAAAGATTAAAAAAATTAAATAACAAGAAAGTCAAAATAGATTCCTCTCAAACACGTTTTGCTAAAATTGTAAGGCAAGCTCCTAGAAAAATGAGAGCAGTACACGATTGGACATGAAAGAACAGAAATTATTGAGTAACATTGTCACAGATGTGATTTAAGTCTCAATTGAGTGAAATTCAAATAATGCACAGATGATTTAACCTTGCTCATTCACACACTTACTAAAACCACGCAACATGCTACATCTGGAGTGAATGATTCTAGTGACTTCCTTATTACCAGGAAGAGTACTGTTTAATTGATTTATTCTACTGAAAATCTCATAAATCAACTAAAACAAATGTTCCTCAAAAACAAAAAAATCAAATTAATCATACTCCATCAGTCAACCACAAGATCCACTGTCATGGAATTTGGTGAACCTCATTTTGTTCAGGTCGTATATTTTCATCCAACTATTTATTTTTGCACTCCTAGTGTGTTTACTAATATTCAGTTCCAAATCTTGCGTTGTTGACCATGTTATTGAAAGAAAGGCCAGCGAGCCTGAACTAAAACGGGTGAAGCCAGAATTCAATTGGGATCCACTGTTAGTTAATGGCTTTGGAAAATGAAGGAGATTCTCATATTTGAGATTCAATGTAGGAGGCAACTTTGTAAGATTAAAAACCAAGCTTCAACAAAGCTTACTTCACTCAAACTTAGTAGAAGCTCATAAAGTTTAAAATATTAACGAATTTTAAGAAGATGGCATGTTATTAGTGCGTTTGAGATGAGAAAATTTCAAAAGGGGATATATCACTAGTTAAATGAATCTGGACGTAGATTGTAAATTCTGTGTGCTGCTGCAGGGCGGTGCATCCTAAAGCAAAGCTAATACTAAATTACAGAACTATACCGCAGCAATAGCCAAATCCTAGAAACCCTTAATCCAACATCCTCAAACTCCGGTTTAATTGAAGGAAAGTAGATAAATTGAAATAAGGCATAAGACTTAATGGCCAACATTAAACAGAAAAACTAGAGCCACACCACGCAACGAAATAGGTACCTAGACGAACTAATGCAATATACATATATGGTACTGGAAACAAAACAATGTCTACTGAATCCAAAATAACAATAACAATAATAATAATTGTGCCACTGCAATCGCCACAACCCTAAAAACCCAAGTTCCCCAACCACTAATTTCCTCAAACAGATCATTGATAATTGACCCCTAAAGGCCTAAATAGGCAACAACATCATGAGACCAAAAAGACCTAATTTTTTGCGGAACAAGGTACATCACTGAGTGCGAGAATAGGAAACCACGGTTCGGAAACAGAAAAACACGCATGAAAAAACGGAACAACGAATCGAATAGAGATGAGGGGGAGATAAACTGGCCTGGAACACGGCTAGGGCAACGAACTTTTCGAGTCTGAGAGTGAGTTGGTGCCAGAGCTTGTTCTGGTACAGATCTGCAAGCTCGGTGTACCATTCGCCCAGCTCCGGGTGCGAGCTTCGTAAAGACTCCAGGTACTGCAGAGCCGCCATGGCAGCTTGTAGAGAGGGAAAGCGAGGGCGGAGAGAGAATGCTGTGTGTGTGTGTAAGATAGATAGATAGATAGATAGAGAGAGAGAGAGAGAGAGAGAGAGAGAGAGAGAGAGAGAGAGAGAGGCAGTGGGATTGGAAACCACTCTCCTATGAAACCACTCTCTTTTGGTGTTCGTGTTTCTTCTGCGAAAAGAAATATATATGCCAGGTGAGGAGTCAGCCCATCAGCGAGTCGGATCCGGGTTGTTTTTTACCGGACACCCGGGGACGCACATGAAGGGATGGCCGTGGCCCGTCGGGCGTCGGGTGGATAGGTATGGATCGGGTACACCTCAGGCTCATTGTCCTCATATGATATAAATTTGGAAACATGAGACCTTTGTGTTGTGTTTGTTTGTGTGGGTACTGGGGACATAATTTTAATTGGATATCTAACAAATAATTGGGGGGAAATATCAGGTACGAAAATTTATATATTTATTTATTTATAGAAAATTAAATAAATATTTTTAAGTTTAAAAATAAATAAAAATATTATTAAATAGATAAAGAAAATTATTATTGCTATTATATATCATTTATTGAATTTAAATTATATTGTTAAAACAATTAAATATTTATTATATTTTTATGATAATGAAAAGTATATATCATTATTGAATTTAAATTAAATGCGAGTGTGAATAGTACTGCACTTACACTTACCCGTCTAATCTTTTAACTTTTTTTTACCAATACCCATATTAATCGAATAATTTCAATTTAATCACTGATATGCAAGTGAAGCAAGTGTAAGTGTTTTTTCGACTAAGTTATATGGTCGGTTGTACGGCTTACAGTGATACTATGAATTAATATTAATTTTTTTTTCTCATATCAACTATATTCATATACAAATTACCAACCGAACCAGCGTAAATAAAAATTCTTAAATTATATTTAGCTTTTTAAAATTTTCATTTTTTTATTAATTGAAATTATATCACAATAAATTCTACCCACCTTATGAAATAAGGATACAATAATAACTTTAAAAACATAGTATCTATATATAAAATTCTACCATATAACGAAAACATAATAGTTTATCATAGTTCTTAGTAATCGACATAATGATAAATATTGCAGGGCTTGTCTCGATGGCCGATAACTTTACAATATAAAGTTGGAAGTTTGACTTCAATGAAAAAGGAAATTTTGAGTAGGAATGTAGAATAGAATGCAGGTTGTGATAAATAAAAAAAATAATATATATAATGATAATAAAATTTACATTAATGAACATAACATAATTGAGGTAACAAAATTTTGTAAAGGTAGTGACAACAAATATTTATTCATAATGTGATTGTTATTACAAATATGTATATATTTGTTAAAATTCACATATTGGGCGATCTCTTTTGTCATCCGTCAATCATATATGAGACTAAATCAATTGTGATTAATTGTTTTTTTCCTGATAATTCAGTTTTCACGGTCTGAGTCAATTCATGTACACTACAGCTGGACGAACGGACAGTCCAATGCCACACCATAGCTAGTCTCAAGAGTATGTACATGGCAACACAAAGCCTCCAAATAAGTTTGGAAATTTCTTCGCAAAAAAACTCAAAACTAAAAGCTTGCATAAGCTTGCATAAAGAATCAATCGCAAGTCATAAAAGAGTTCAGATATAACGTTATGTTATTCACTGGATCATTAAACCTAATAATTCAAAATTTACTTCTAACTCAAATTATTTTAATTAAGTAGTTTTGCACGTTGACTTATGATATTTTTTAAATCTGATGTATAATAGTTAGACAAAAATACCAATATATATATAAGTTAAATTTTGATTTGTTAATTTAACTAGCACATTTTTTTAATTAGATTGTGACATTATGATAAAAAAAAATGACCACTCGGTTTTATATTACAATCATTTTTTAAAATTTTGCGTTTTATTTACAAAATATGCTGTCATATTATACTATTTGTTTTATTATATGTATTTATACATATAACAATAGTAATAATTAATTATAATAGTCGGTTCCAAACAAATCCAATAATGGATTGTGATGCTTATCCAAAGTTCAGAAGAATAAAACGAAACCATCTTTTTAATTTATTTATCCTTTATGCTTGTAATGCTCCCGCCTTTATGTTCGATGAATGCATATATAGGCGCACATGATTCGCTGGATCGCGTTTTCCAACCATATATTTGATATTATAATTCTATTCAATAAAACATAAAAACATAAAATCACAATAACAAACCATCGATCACTGTCAGCGTCACTCCATCATCTCCACTCTCTAGCTTTTGTTTTCCGTGACCGGGTCTAGCCTCACGAACTCCACCAAGAATGTGTGGCTGCGCAAGGATAGCAACGGAGCAAGAAGACGGGATAGTAAGTGACTCAAACTTGTCCCGAATGAGTACGGATTGAGACAGATGAAATTAACAAGTGCAGTAGGTTCAGATCACGAGAGAGGTTGGAGCATATATTTAAAAGTAAAACTATTAAAAAATCTATTAAAATATCATATTAGAGTAGAACAGTCAATACCCATAACTGTCCCATAAGCTGCAGGAGCGAGATAGGTTTGACTAGAATATTAGATTAATCTTTTCTAATTTTTCTTTTATCTTAATATTATTATAAAGTTGATCTCGATTTGTTCTGTACTTTCGTTTTTTCTAAATTATCTGCCATAATTTATTTACAAGTATTGTCAACTTTATTCAACATGACATACGCTTCTCTTTTCAAACAACCACCTCCAAAAACTCCCCAACATAAACGAAGAAATATTATTATTGGGCATATATTCGGCCAATGAAAATCTTCAGCGTCACGTCACTCTCCCACATATTTTCATCCCATAAACGATCGGGCCTTGGCGGGGGTTGGGCAAGTTTGCCCACATATATAATAACAATAATAATAATACCTTGGTATATGTTAGAAGATGTTTTTAAATTAGTGATCATAGTACATATGTGTTAGATAACGGCAAAACCTTTGTAAATCAATAAATATTTCACCATGGGGACCCAACTCATAATACATATACTCACATCCATGTCACGAACGCCTGCCATGTGTTGTCGTCCATCATTCGACTTCCGAAATGCCATAAACGATCACATACAACAGAAATTATTTTTACTATTTTCCCACGGATGATTAAAACGAGCGTTGCGTAATTTGTTGAGTAAATAATGCAAATCCAAAATTGGCGTTTTGCCTATGGGGCTGTGTCGGTCGAAGGTACATACCAAGCGACAGGAGCAGCACTTTTTAGAGCTCCTTGCCAAATGCTACACAGCCATCAGTGCGGAGGTGGTCTCAAATCTCAATAATAATAAATAAATCTTCCTAATCTGAGTCGTCAAATGTAATTTTTGATGCCTTCGGAGCATTGACAGGAATTTCCCTGAAGTGAGCGCCATATAATTTGGACTCCTGTACATGTGGTAAAGCCCATGAGTTTTATAAAAGTTTTACATGCATGGGTGAGTTGGAATTAAAAAAAAAAAAACACGTTTAGGAGGAGGAATGGGGAATGCCGCCACAAAAACTTCTTAAAGCTAACAAAAGCCGACTGACATATATAAATAAATGATGACACTTCCAGACAATGCCATTTAAAATGTTACCTTCTTCTTGACATGAGTCCCAAACTTTATGAGCGAGTCTGGAACAATCTGCCCAGCTTCCCTGAGTACATTCACAAGCTCCCCGGCCAGCCCCTGCATTAGGTGACGCCATCAGCACGAGAAATTACTAAAAGGGTGAATATTCAAAATTAATTCAAGTAGTACCTTGTTTTCTTTCATGAAAAACGTGTGGGCGACACCCTTCTTACCAGCTCGTCCAGTCCTTCCTATTCTGTGGACATAGTCCTCCGTCGTTAGAGGAAAACTATAATTTATTACAACCTCAACATCAGGAATATCCAGTCCACGAGCAGCAACATCAGTAGCAATCTGCATACATTCATACAATGCATCTATAATGACTAGTCTACTTAACAAATCTGATTATTGATAAATGCTAATACAAAATGAAAAGGCTAGCACTTTCAATTGTCACCTACCATTAATGGACACTTCCCATTCTTGAATAATGTTAGGGCCTCTGTACGTGCATGCTGTGCCTTGTCCCCATGTATCGAAACTGCTTTCCAACCCCTGAAAGACAGCAAAATGGGGAGTAGAAGTCAAGAAAATAACAGAAGACATATTATGAATTGTTAATGGTAGACATCTGTGCTCAGTTGACATTGGATTCAGTGCAAGGTAGCTATTATTGTACTATTTGATAGTGATGCCTTGGCATCGTCCAGTTTATTAGACACCTGCTTCATTACATTGTAATTAAATAAATGGCAGTAAAAAAATATAAAATTACAACAACCACATAAACAGAGCAGGGACAGGGCATCCGGAAACATGAGCAGCAATGATGTCTAAATATCACTTAGACATGGTATGATGCCAACAGAAACAGCAATGCTGCGAAAACCAGCTCATGATGACATTAACACTCGTGATTTTGACATCAAACATTGAGGATAACAACAGTGATTAAATGAAGAGTTTCATACAATCTTCACAAACTTTTTGTTGTGAGACTGGTACTAAAATAAAATTAATGGACACATTAAGAAAACATGATATACATTTCATGGCAGGAAAAACACTGGTTTCTGAAACACACCCAAAAAACATGAAACTCTGTTCTAAAAATGACAATAGAAGCACCTACTTTCTTTGCAGCATATTTTCAACCCGGCCTGCTTCCTTCTTGTACAAGACAAAAACCAGGACCCTATTCCTGCACAAAAGAAACACTATTGCTTAGGTAAACATGACGAGAAGAAAATTAAGTGTGCCTTTTTCATTCTCTACAAAAACTTAAATAGGAAGCTCATAAAATAATGATGGGTGCAGGCAAATGGAAGCCCATGTTATATTGTATTATCGTCTACTACAACGTTTGCTGGATTGGCACCATTTCCATTAAGTTCACATCAGCAAGGATTCTAAAAGATATTTGGAAAATGAAATCTCATGCTATCCCATGAAACAATTTCTAAAGATCAAACCATTTAGACGCATTACAGAAACAATAAATAAATAACATGCAACAATGGTAGAGTATCCACCAACATCTATTCAAATGCAAGGTAAAATATTGAAGTTGCATATTGGGTGGGGGGTGGAGGCTAAGTTGATCGTATATACTTTTGAGATTTGTGATATTTCTCCAGCAAAGCAATCAGACGCTCATCACGTGCTCGGTCATCCAAGACCTAGAAATGTTCAGTCCACAATTTCAAGTCAAGACAAAGCACATGCTGAATCCATCAAACATTTGTATATGTTATACAAGTGAGCTGAGAATTAATCATACCTCTACTATCTGCATAACATCGTGGTTGGCTGCTAAATCCTCTGAACCCACAACCACCTGCACTAAATCTTTTCATATTCGAAATAGAAAAATATATATTATTATAAAAATTACACTATAACCTGAATGGTAAGAATGCAAACCTTAACGGGATTTGGATCCATAAATTCTCGAGCTAATTGATTAACAGGTAGAGGCCATGTTGCACTGAACATAACCATTTGGCGAGCTGCATGGTTTAAAGGTCAGGATTTTAAATTCCATTAGACAAATAAATTTTGTGGAGTCCAATTGAAAAAAAGAACAGAAGCAAAGGGAACACCATGTATTCTCGCTTCAATAGCGGGGGAAGAAATGAAATATGGTTAAAAAAACAGAGAGGAGCACAGCGAAAATTAATGTCTCATACCAGAGCGTGTTTGGCTTAATATTGCTCGAACTTCGGGTTCAAATCCCATATCAAGCATTCGATCTGCTTCATCAAGAACCTACAAAAAACACTTCTTATTGACACACTATCTGTAGCAGCTTACTCTCTTCACTAAAAACATAGCCCGAAATTCTTCAAATTCCAAAATGAACATAATAAAGTTTAAAAAACAAAGGTAAATTTTGTAATGCTACATTAATATGCACATCAGCTTTATTTGATACAAAGTTTCTTTTAGAATATTCATAAGCTGGATTAGTGATCCACTTCTTGCATCTACACAGACCTCAAAAAGGAAATGCATAAATTTTCACCATAACACATTTCCTAGATTTTTATCATTCCCAATGTTGGGACCAAAAAAACAGCAGGTGGACCTTAACAATGTATAAATATTCTAGGAAATAAGAAAAATGTATAGATATTGCAAACTGAAATACTCACCACAAAAGATACCTCTGATAGGCAGCATACACCCATCTCCATCAAATCCTTCAAACGGCCAGGAGTAGCAATGACAATATCCTGAGTGCCCAAGGGAAAAATAAAATTAAATAAAACTTTTGCACAGATAAGCAAATCTAATGCAGGACAGCTTGAAAATAAGCTGTGTGAATTAGGCCTAAAACAGAAGCCTGAAGTCATAAACAGTGAACCTAGATGTACAAATCTTTAAATGTTGCTTTAAACATAACCATGGCATACCAATAAATTTCCCAAAGCTACTATAATTTTAGGAACAAGCTGGCCTCTTCTAAACCCCCAGAGCCATAGACAGTGACTAAAAAATACTGAAGGTACATGCATAATTTATTTTATTATGATATACCAGGAAAGCACATCATCGACAAAGTCTCAGTTGAGAATCACAGGACAAAGACACGCCCAGGACAATGCATGCAGGGACATGTAAATAATCTATGTGCGGAAGAAAAGTACTAGGCCAACTCCCCAAAATATTAGTCAGATTGCAGATTATGAAGTTATATCCCATAATTATTTAGCATCCAAATATTCAAAAAAAAATAAATGTGAAAAAACCTACAATGCCAGACTTCAGCGAAGATATCTGAGGTTTTTTGGATGTCCCTCCATATATACAAACAGACTTCACCCCACAAGGCTTTCCCGCGTCACACAAAACATCTGATATCTGCAATACACACAATCTAGCAACAATAACTTTCAATAAACTAAATGCATGCTTGGTCTCTGCCAGACAAATTTTGGCTGCAAACAAATGAGATTGGGATTGAGGTCGCAATAGGAATGGGATAATAGAAATATATAATTTAAATACTATGTTTGGTGTGCAAAGGAATAAAATAAGGCACGAAAATGGTATTTCCTTGATGACAGAAATAACCTTATAACTAAATAATTCTTAAAAGTTATAATAATTTTATTTTCAATAACAGAGACAGCCTTGGGATGAAAACCAAGCCCACTTCCATGTTGGGAAGCTGTCACAGTCTGGGAAGTCTCCGCCAATGCAACCCCACCATCACTTAAACCAAGACCGCCCTCCAGTGCCATCACAAAATTGGAAAGCTCTGGTACCACTATTTCCTTGAGAAGCAGCAATCCCTCAACCACTCCAACAGCCTCTTCTCCTCATACGCCTTCTTTATGAACCTCCATCCTTGGAGGGTGGTTTGGAATTGTCAATTGATCTGAACCCTCAGATCGAGTTTACTGTCATAGGTATGATGGAGGAAGAAGATAAGGGGAGATCTAAGAGTTGCCAGAGGTAATGGTGTAGGGGTTGAAGTGTGTTGTTGATGAAGATGGGTTGGAGTCGTGAGAATGGGATGCAGAGTTTGGAAGGGCTAGCTTGGAATTAAAAAATTGAAGGGACGAAAATCAACTCATCCTGGGGGGTAGGAGAGATTTAAAAAAATATAGGATTTTGATAGGAATGAGAATAGAATATGATGAGGAATGCATTTTTTCAACCCCAAATATGGGATTGGGAATAAATTTATGATTAATTCATTCCATTCCAACTCATTCACACATACCAAACATGCTATAAATGAACAATACATTTATCAAAGTCAATGGAAGTAAATTAAACCATAATGATATTTAAGAAAAACAGCATACTAGCAAAATAAAAATAATCAAGCAAGCATCTAATTTTAGTCACATCACACAATTGCCTTTTTGAAATAAAGATGACTAAACAGCTTCAAACAAAATGTTGCACTAACACCTAACCTAACACGGTGCATAAAAATTTTCATTTCAAAGCTCATACAACTTTGAAATAATCTAATATAAACGATTTGCCTACAAACACACCAGCAACCCAGCAACTACGCATGAAATGTGTGCTTTTGAACCAAATGTGTACACCTAAAGGCATATCATGTCTGACACTGACCCCATATGTGATCTGCTTATTACATGAGATAATTAATCAAATATGTCATTTACATTATTCCTTTCCATTCTTTAGGACTTACATGTAAATAATGAACATTTCACATTCAAATTACATCAAATTATAAAAAGAAGTGTGCAAATAATCTTAATCAGGCCATATGAATTAGTGTGCACCAAACAAGTAAAAACCCACGATACCCAGAGTAGAATTCATATCTCAATGAAAGAAGTTACACATGCCCAGTTGCTCATAAAATTAAACCAAAGGCCATAAACAGGCCAAAGCATTCCAGATACCAGCTATCAAACTTTCTACTTGAGAAGAAGGCTAATTTTCAGGCCTAGAAGATCCAGGATGATTATTGCAGCTTTAATGTAATAGAGGTCAGGGGTTTAGTTCCTATGCCATCACTAGATGGTGTGTGAGGAGTCCTTGACTCCTTGCTAAAAATAATTTTAAAAAATGATCACCTGGGTTAGGCAACAACTAAGCGGTGAGACAACAAAATGATCTCTTAGGTAAGGCAATTAATATCCCATTGCCCATTTCGAGTCATGGATCAAATTGCCTCATACTAGAAAGGACTTAACTTCCAATAAGTTAATTCACAAATTCAAAGTCTTCTAAAACATAAAATAATGCAACAGTATTGGTCCGGTGGTGAAAAAAAAAACCCACAACAGTAGCATGAACAAAACTGATATGAAAATTCAGGTACTTGCATGAGAATGTTACTAAGCTTTGTGGGACGAGGGCTGAACAGGTAGGATATGGTCCGATATCAAATACAAATGTTTTGCTTACAACGTAAACTCTAACTTCAATACTAAGTATAAATGAATCAAAATGTAATAACCAAACCTATGAGTTCATTAAATAAGACAGGGATGAAGAGAAAAACATACTTGTTGAGCCAGCTCTCTTGTAGGGGAAAGTACAAGGCAAATCGGATTTACTTTCTTAGGTGTTGTACCGTTTCTGTTGGCCAATACATGCTTAATTGCAGGGACACCGAAGGCAATTGTTTTCCCTAATCACAAAAACAAACATAAACAGTCAATACAGCAATCAAATGGCGTTGCTCGTGGGTAATTCGGGATCCGTGAAACAATCCTAGAGAGTTACCTGATCCGGTAGCCGCGATTCCAATGAAATCCCTATGATTCAGCAGGAACGGCCACGCGTGGGATTGAATTGGAGACGGCTTGCTGAAACCCTTACAACAATCCAGCAGCTCCGCCGAGAGCTGGGAGTCCCGAAACGATTTCAAAGCCGCGTACTTGGATTCGGCTATGTTCTGCCCCGACACCACCACTCCGCCGCCGCACTCTCTCTCCTCGGCGGCAGGCCCCCCAGCTCCATGGATTACTCTCTCCTCCCCTTTCTCTATCTTCTCCCCATCGGTGTCCTTCCTCTGCTTCTTCTTCTTCCTCTTCTTCGAATTGGTCTTTGTGCCATCTTCGTCTTCTACGGCAAGATGGGCCTCTTCGAGCATGGGCTTAGAGGATTCTTCAAAGTTCCTGACCTTCTTCTTCTTCGTCTTGGTCTCTGCGACGCCATTTTCTTCTACCACAAGCTCGGCGGCCTCTTGGAGCTTCTGCTTTGGGGGCTCTTCAGAGCGCTTTTTGTGCTTATTCTTTTTCGCCTTAATAGCTTCGTGGTTTTGGGTTTCTCTGGGAGGGAGAGGTTCACCGAGCTTACCGCCCATGGCGGTGGCGGAGGGTGAAGAAGAAGAAGAAGAAGGAGAAGGAGAAGGAGCTCAGCCCAGTTCTCTTCTAGGGTTTATGATTCTTCTAATTTTAGGGTTTTGAAGCCTCGTTCGTTACTAAGCCGCCACCGCCAGTGAGCAGGTGGTTGCAACTGACGACGCGAGCTGAATGATGCTACTGTTGTAGCCCACTATCACCTTAGTTGGGCGTTTCTTTGGTTCCGGCTGACGTTTGGGCTTTGAGTTTATTGGCCCGTTTGTCATGGGAAATTAAAGACTACCTCGACTTTGTTTATTATTTTTAGATAAATTCTCATATTAAACCAGAACATCACTCCATTCTCCTTTTCATCTCCTAGTACAAAATTATGTTTCAATATCACTTTATTCTCTTTAATATATATATATATATAATACTTCTTCATTTATAAAAAGTTATAGTTTATTTTTATTTTATTTTTTCATCCAACGAAATAATTTTCATTTGCGCATCATTTAATTTCTTTTTCTCTCTTTATTTCATTGGTGGATGAATTAATAAAAAAAATATTTAAATGTAATAGAAATAAAATATGGAGTAATGTTGGATTTATTTGTTCTCGGTTAAAATATATTTAAATAAAATATAACTTAGTATGCAAAAATAGTATTGAAGTTGCCCTTATGTTTGGGTATTATGGATAAAATAAAACTTTTATTTCTCGTATTATTGAAATATTATGTAATGATTATAATAAATATTAAACCTATGATCTTTACTCAACTTACATCTAGTGTAACCAGCGAGATAGTTATCTATTGGGATGCCTTTGCATGAAAATTTAAAATTAAAGTTGATAGACAACATATAAAATGATTATTCTTATTAAAATAATATGAAAAATAAATATGTATAACCATTTCGCAATATCATCATGAAATTGCAACTAATTTGAATGGTCGTAATTTATTCGTATATATTTCTTAAAAAAACAATCCGATATGTTGACACAGTTTGTTATCAACTAAATAGTCACCCAATAACTATGCAACTTCGATGATACATATTATTACTTAAATAATTTTTTATTAATTATTATTAATATATGTTTTATTCATGTTGCATACTGTTATCCGTTTACTGTGAGTATAAAGGATATCCCATCTTTGGTTGTTGACGATAATTCAAATTCTCAAAAGCTTATTTGTTTAAAGGATATGTAAATATAAATGATATTTTATTACAAGTTTACACTTTAATAATATTAACAAGACTAATGCTACATGTATTCTGAAACAAGTAATATATTTTTATAAACTCATGTTGATAAATAATATTTTAATAAAAAAATATGAAAATACAAGGATTTTTCTGAAACAAGGGTTTTTTTAATATATTTATTTTTTATTTAAATAAAGAAGAGGATACAAATATGTATGGAGTTGTTTTTTTAAATAAAGAGTTATAGATTTAAAATAGAAATAAAGAGCACGTTTGGTATAAATTTTAGTTTATGTATTTAAAATTTTAAAATATATTGAAGTTCATGTTTAATTATAATTTAAATAGGATGTATTTTTAAAAGAGTATGTATTTTTTAAACTTAAATTAAAAAAATAGTTGATGAATTTAAATAATAAAAATGAAAAGATATAAATAAAAAATTATCAAAAAAAATATATTATTAAATTAAATATTTTCATTTTTTAAATATATATTATTATTAAATTATAATAAACCGTTTTCAAAAACAACACCCACTTCATTTTTATGGTAATTTAATTATAGACGTTTTTAAAATTTAAATTTTATTTATAAGCTTAATAGCAGCATTTTCATTTTTCACCTGAAAGTTGAAACCATCGCGCAACATTGAAGCAAAGCAGCACCCACTTCTCCTCGCACGCGTCTCTCGCTCCCTCACTCTTTCTCTCTAATCCGAGGAAAATTTGCTGAAATTTCGACGAAAAAAGAGATGAGTCGGTACGAGGATCCGAACCCATTTGATGAAGACGAGGTTGTCAATCCATTTTCGGTAACTGCCCTCCTTCACTTCACTCTCTCCTCCATTCACGCCCCCCTTTTCGGATTCACCCATATTTAGTTCTTACGTTGCTATTTCATGTAGAAACGTCTAGATCTTGTTTGACACTTGTATGAATCGCTTCCGTGTGTGTGTTTTTTGGTAGCTGGCCTGGGCCTGGATCTTGAAGCCTCAGTTTTCAAAGTTTTAAAACCGCAGGGTCATGAGCATAATGTTTATGTCAAAACATATTCATGTTTCAAATGCTGCCTTTTTTTTTGTGGGGGGGTCCTCAGGAGCAGATCAATAATCTGTGGGCATGATTTTGGTTATGGGTTTTTGCCGAGATCCGGAAACATCGGTTTTATTAGTTTTAAAACAGTGCTGATCTGAGATGTATTCATATTGTCCCCCGAGTGACAGATGGATCTATAATGTCTGGGAAGTACATAAGTCATGGTTTGGTTTGAACGACGTTCATCACAAAAAATCCGTACTGCTCTGACATGCAGGGTAACGTACTGAAATGGGTCTAATAAAATAATTAAAGCTGTTAATTAATGTTCCTAATGACACCCTATGGGGTTATACACGTTCAAAGCCTGTTTGATAAATCTGAAATAACGAAGACACATTATTAGATCTGTTAGGTTTTAGTGTTTGCGCCTGTTTGCAAGCGTAATAGTTATTCAATAAGCATGTCGTAATTTGTGTAGACTGTAGATTTACCATTTTTTATATCATATATACATTTGTTACCTGAAAAGACACATAAAAGAGGGCAAATTGTTAATTTGCTGATTTATATTAAGTATAAGTTTTCAAGTTATCATTAGCTGAATACATGCTGGTCTCAATTTTAGACTTGAACATTTGAAATAAAAAACACTTAGAATGAATTAGAGGCTTAGAGCATAGTTATATCTGATGCAAATATCATGTTTCTTAGTTAGTAATTATTCAGATACATTCAAAAGGGAAGCACTCCTATTTAGATTTTTATGATAAAAATGTAAACTATCCAATACATAGTTTGGGTAAAGACAGTTGCTAACATGATTGAAAGGAACTTGGGACGATAATACTGATGACAGACAATCAGTACCAAAAGAGCTAAGAAAAATGAGAAAAAAGGGGAAAGAGAGTAATTAATAAAAGAAATGAGGGGTTAATTGACCGATTTAACTCATATCCTGCTGGTATCGACAAGACGAAACTATATCATATTCCAATTACTTACTATAATTAATTCTAACTTTAATTTAAATAACATCGACACAAAGCCATATCCTGGTCTTCACTGTATGCTCATTGTTGACCCGTGTTGGAACTCAGAACTGGAGCTGTATTTGGGGGAGGTAGTGTTACACCCCCCCCCCCCCCCCCCCACACACACACACACACCCCTTATAAATTTGATTGTTGATAATTAATTTGCCTGGGGTAATTATAATGTAAACCAAAGCTCAGAAAACCCCTGAAGCTTCAAGTTTTTTGTTGCTAATGAAATAAAATAAAATTTTACACTGCTCATCACAATAATTTATTTTATGGACATGAATGAAGGGAAACAGACATACACATCACAAGAAAGACTATCTTATGCAGCTCATTGCTATCTGATTTTAGTTTGATTGTGTTAAGAAAATGTGTTGTGATGTATATTTGTTTTTTCTTTATGGTGGCCTGCCTTTAAAATTTAAGGGCATTTACGAATACAGATAAAAATATTAAGTTATCTGGTAGACTAAAAGGTTTACCATGTAATTAATCCTTTACCCCTTGTTTGGTAAGGGTGGTAATTCTATGAAAAATGAAGGGCCAAAAAAAAAAAGCATGAAAAAGCTATGGAAAATGGAGGCTAATTTTATGATAATCAAAATGGTAGGATTTTTTATGGAAAACTATCAAAATTACAAAACTATCTTTTTTCACATATTACATAAATTTACATAATTATATACATAATGTTAAAAATAATATTTCAAACGGTACATTTTTTTTCCAATCCCAATTAAATTATATAAAAAAAATTTCATGGTTTCTACCCTAACCAAATAACATTTCTTTCATCCTTTTTCTCTCCACCTTTTTTCTTTTCACTCTTTTTCCACCTAAAATTCTTTCACCTCTTGTTTAATTTTTACCAAACAAAAGGTTAATGAATTTTGAAACACATAATGTCTTTTAAAACGTTTAGCTGCTATTGAGCTGTGAAAATATTGATAGATTTGTTGTGAAAATTTGTCAGACAATGTGATTTAGCAAGATATGATATGAATTTGTTTCACTTGGAAAATGTTATGCTCCTGGATAGGTATATTATATAGTTTGTAGTGTCACATTTTATTATCTTATTTTAATCTATGTGCAGAAGAATGCTTCGCGAGTTCCTCCAGCGGCAGGCTTTAATGGAGGGGCTGTAGATATTCCACTGGATTCACTGAATGTAATAAAGTTACAGTCTCCAATCCCCCCAAACCCTGCTTCCTCTCTCTCATATTTTGTTTTTTTGTTACTGTTCTAAAGGATAAGAAGAAAGACAAAGACAAAGACCTTGCAGCTTGGGAAGCAGACCTGAAAAGGAGGGAGAGGGTTAGTTTCAAAAGTTTATTGGGCACTTGTTTTATACTTATCCTTTTTTAATCTCTAAGTCATTTCAAAATTCTTTCTTAATTTATGATATTATATATATAGCTTTACATATTATTTATTTTCTGAAAATATCAGGTCTAAGAAGCACCTTAAATGTCATTGCATTGACAAAAGTACTGCTAATATTTTAAAAAGTCACGTGCTTTTACCAAATATTTTAAAACTGTTATGAATATCCTTTTGTCTTATAAGCAGGCATAGTTGCAAGTATTAAAAGTATGTATCTTAATTCTTAACTATATCATTGAATACAAAAATTATAAGTTTTCTGAAATAATTTATAAACTTTTTCTACTATTAGGTATTCTTCTAGCTCCTGATAAGTAAGGCTGGATGTCTATTCATGGAGGTTGTTTTATCATGATATTATTTGTCACCATGTGCATGCAATCGGTATCGGAAAGAAAATACTTGCATGCACACACACGCACTACAGCTAATTTTAGCGTTCCCATTTTCTATTCATTACATTCTTCGTTTCAGGAAATAAAACGGAGGGAAGATGCAGTTGCCAGTGGTAAGCTGTAATGCTATTAAAATGTTCACTGTTATGTGTTAAAGATGACTGTTTTTGAACAATTGTTTCAAATGTAATGCTTAGATACCAGTTAATAATTCTTTAAATATTTTACCTTTCAGCTGGAGTTCAAATAGATGATAATAAGAATTGGCCTCCATTTTTTCCAATTATCCATCACGATATTGCCAATGAAATACCGATCCATGCTCAAAAGTTGCAGTATTTGGCTTTTGCAAGTTGGTTAGGTATGAAGGATTTTGATGCTCAAAACGACAATGTAAAAGAGTTCTGCTTGTCTTTTTACTTATCAATTAATGCATTGTGGTTGATTGTTTTTCTTTCCCATTTTTGATTTTTAGTGTCATCTTTTTTACTGAGCATGGGATGGCTCAGTATGCCCTATTATTTATTAGTATTGTAGTTCAATTGTAATGTTTTTAATATTTTTATATATTTTTAATATAATCACAGCATATTTAATCATTTCAATTGTATGAGATTGTTGTGTTATCCATTCAGGTATAGTCCTATGCCTTGCATTCAATGTTATTGCTGTGACCGTCTGCTGGATTAGAGGCGGGGGTAAGTTTTTCTTCCTTGAGGTTTGATGGTGTTTTGGTTAATAATATTAGATGTTAGGGCTGGGCCTCTGACAAGATATATAAATTACAGGCGTGAAAATCTTTTTCCTTTCTATAATCTATGCTCTACTTGGATGTCCACTTTCATATGTTCTGTGGTACAGACCTCTCTATCGTGCAATGAGGTATTCAGTTGTGCCTTTATAGACTTGAAGTTTATTTTTTCTATTTTGTATGTTGCATAGGTCTTGGTAAGAATTGGGTAGTTTGACTAATGTTTCCATTGGGCTATTTTTTCTTGATTCTTTGAACTTTAACTCTTACAAGCAGTGTGTTCTCCATTAATTTGCAGGACAGATAGCGCTTTGAAGTTTGGTTGGTTTTTCTGCTTCTACTTGGTATGTTTTGTTGATCGATATAGTTTTCTTCCTCCAACACCCCTTTTTTGTGTTTTTTGTTTAATTTTTTTATTTATATATAGGATGTTATTTATTTTATGTCTTATATTGCTGCTGTACAGATTCACATTGGTTTCTGTATAATCGCTTCCATTGCTCCTCCAATTGTATTTCATGGAAAGTCATTGACGTAAGTTCTAGCATTCCTTACCTTTTTTTTTAAAAGGAATTTAAGTTTTAGAATGTGGTTGATGATCATTTGGTTGTATGAAATTTGGTTTGCATTAATTTTTTTTGTGAATGCGCCCTTCTCTTCTAAGATGGATATGTTCATGTACTTCTCGACAGTGCCTATTAATTTATACTATCTTCCAATGCAATTTCCCTTCAAGCCGAGTACTTATGTTGCAATATATAATCTTGAATTTAAGCTCCCTTTCTGGTGCAATGGATAGAATATTACACATGGCTATTGTTTAAAACTAGAGACAGAGATGAAGATTTTTTAATTTTAATTTTAGTTTTTAGAAGAGGGATAACATGCATATACAAGGTCTCACAATGATTTGGGCTCTACTCCACCTAACAACTTAATTAAATAATAAACATGATGATATCTTAAAGTGTTCCTACATATTTCAACCTGTTAAGCCTTTTTCTGCATGCAGAGCTAGGATAGTGAGAATAGTTTAATTACGTACAATGTCCACTGTTTGTTGTTGACTAATACTTGACATGCATTTCAAATACTACTTTATATCCAAGTAAAATAAAATTTAAAGGGAAGCTGTAGTTCATCATCATAGAAGCATATGAAGGGATATGAAAGCCTCTATAGTTTCCAGCAAGCATGGATTTCCTTTGTTCTTGTTTAACATCAATCCACCTTCAAGCAAAGACAGTTTATTATTATTATTTTAATTTTAAAAAGTTCACCTTCAACTCTCATTTGGGTTTAATTCTACCCTTCTGAAATTGAAGTCTGTTCCTACGCTGACTATAGGTGTATTCTTCAAAGGGTATTTACTTTTTTTTTTTTTTTTACATATGCAAGTACCAAATTACCCTGGAAAAGATCTGACCTCCATTTTCAGGGTGGCATTCTTTTCTTCTTTCTTTTTTCAATTTTTTTTTTGTGGTTTAAGCTGCTATAGGTGTTCTAGTTTTTAATATATAATTGGGTTGGTGGGGAAAACAACAGCCATACTTACTTTTGTTTTGTTTTGCTTGAAAGTAATAGTTTCTCTTCATTGTATGTAGGGGCATCCTTGCAGCTATTGATGTATTTTCTGACCACGTCCTGGTGGGGGTAAGTTGCACACTGTGTTCATGTTTACTTTCGGATTATGGGCAAAATTGGTCAAGAAAATTGCTTTTAATAAAGACTAACCAGCCATAAAGATATGTCAATTTTTAGTGCCATAAGGATTGGTGTTGGTGTTACACACTAGTATTGCTAGTGCCTAGTGGTTAGTTAAACTTCTTGCAGCGGATCTTAAAGGATTTAGGATAAGGGTTTGTTTGGTGTGGCTGTTGTAGTTTGTTTTTATTTTTCTAAATATAAAAATTAACTTAAAATTGGAAGAATGGAACAGGCACTGAATATAAAAGATGGTATGATTTTATTTTTACTAAAGAGATTTAATATTCAAAATAAATATTTTAAATGACTATTCATTGCCACCACTAATAAACATTTAGTTTTTTTTGTTTTGTTTTCTTATTTGTTGTTGTTTTTGATTTTGTTTTAACTTTCTATACAAGTGATGTTATTTTTCATAGGAGGCTATGACCATCTATTATTAGTGATGTTATTTGTGGTTCAAATCCAATAAATTGTCAAACGCCTAATGATGGAGGATGCACCGTTGAGCCACAAGTCTATGTTTAAAATTTAAAATTTTAATTTTTATATGAATTATTATTTTATTCGTATTTGATTGAGTCACATTCATTTTGCAGAATATTAATTTTTTTTGAACGTAGATATTGGTTTTTCAGGTCTCAAGTCCAAATTTCACGTTAGGCAAAATTTTGAATTATAATTCAAGTGTGCAAGGATTATAGAAACCCTTCTTCGTGATTCATACAAAATGAATGAACGCCAAATTTTTAAGCCTGTAAGGCAAAGTAGGTGATCTCTTATAAATTATAATCGAAATTGAGGCTTATATGTATTGGTATGGTCATGAACTTCCTGTTTCAGTTATAGCCTTTTCTTTTGGTTCTCATTTTCTAAAAACTTGTAAATTGTTAAATCGGAAAATGGAATTGTTCATGGGATGAAACGAAGCTGGAAATTCTAAAGGTAGCTAAATGACAAATAGATAAGTTATGCTGAGAATCTAGCTTTTAATGACTTGTATATTTATGCACATGTATGGATCATAATCAGATATTGGTAAATCATTTTGTCATATGTTTTTATCCATAAAAAATTTTTATCGTATGTTTTTCTACAAGTTTTAGAAACCTAGCTACTTGTCTGAATGATTATAAAGGTAATCTTGTTCAATTCTTTCGCAGGTGTTTTACTTGGTTGGATTTGCATTATTTTGCATAGAGTCACTTCTAAGCTTGTGGGTGCTTCAGGTGAGAAAATAGAAAGTCCATAAGCGTGTGGGAGCCTGTGTAGATTGAGGGGTTTTTGTGGGGCTATTGTTATGTAGCATATTTTGATGCACTTGAATCTATGACAAACATTTTCATGTTCTGTTTCATTGTTGCATGCAAATTTCAGAACAAGAAAAAGTTCTTCCTCATTTTTTTAGCAATGTTGCATCATTTCCCCACCTTTTTTTTTTTTCATTTTTATCCCTCCATCTTCCATTGGAATAGCATCAATGAGCGTTGAAACCAGTTTTGATCATGCAGAAAATTTTAATCTGTGAAAGTCATGCAAAACACAATCATTAGCTGAATAGAAAGTTTAACCTGTAATGACACCTTGATTCTCTTCCATATTTGCAGAAAGTTTACATGTATTTCAGAGGGCACAAATGAGGATTGAACAGCAGCTCTGGCACCAGTTAATGTGTCATACAGTTGTCTTCTCCCTATTTTTTCCACCAATTTTTTTTTCGTTGCTGGCATTTGTGTTTCATGTTGTGATGGCTGTCTCCAGTTGCTAGTAATTGTTGAAATCCTCCCAAGTATATATGGGTTGATTAACCACCCTCAACCCTGGTTAGTCACTATGCTATCTTATGTGAAATATATTGTAATCAATATCTGAAACTTTTGAAACTTTTGGTATCTCTGTTATTCCTGATCAAATTGTCTGTTGGACAATATGGTCTGTGTATACGTGAATATATATGCAATATATATTAAGGGAGGGCAATTGAAAATGACTCAAATTATTGATTGTCATAAAGACCCCACGTCCTAATTGCATAAACAACCACCCTCATATGGTTCCTAAAATAGTTTTCGTACGGTGCCTATTTATCAGCAGCCAAAAAAAAAACTGAAGCTCAATTGAAATGGTGATTTGGTGGAGCTGACGCTGATTTGTGACTTTCCGTGGATGATTTTTATTGAGCAAAACTAATTTGTAGGGAAGGAGTTGAGTTGAAATAGTTTTTTTTTTTTTATGAATTATTTAATTTGTGAGTGTTTGGTTTGGGTGTATTACTTTTAAAAATATAATTATTTTTAAAAATTATGAGTCTATAGATAAATTTATTTACGATTATAATTTTAAAAAGCAATCATGAAATAAAAGGGATAATTAAAGTTTTGTACATACCATACAACATGACGCAAATGTTAGGTGGCAAAACCTGAAAAAATAGAGTATAGGAAACCACATGCAGGTATGAGCATGCTAGAAGCAGGAGCCATGCCGTCGAAATCATAGACATTTAAAGTGAGCCGAGGATAAATCTTTGCTTCTGCATAATACTCAACTTCTCACGTCTCTATTTGATGGTGACAAGCTTGTTGTTGCCATGTCTGGCCCAGTGGTCTTTCAGATCCACGTGATGAGTTAGGTCATGACTCATGACCTACACCAGCAAGTTTCAACAGATGTTTCCCATATGCTCCGATGGTCATTTTTCTCCCAGCTACACGCGACCCAGGCCTTGAGGAGCTCACGAGCAGAGGGTACTCAGAAATGCTGATGGTACGTACAGCAGGAGGATTGCCATCCTCCAGGCTCCAGCACCACACTTGTAGCACTCTCTAGGGGACCCCGTGCAAGAACAAACAGGAGAAGGAACCCCAGAAAAATCATGTTTGGTCATGTCCCCGACAATATTTAGATCTTTCTTCTCACGTTTTGACTCTTAGTGGCGCCCTCAGGCAACTTTGGAACAGAAGGATTCTTCTTTGGCTGCTTGGGTCTCAAAGCAGACACACATTAATGACACTGAATCCAAGTTCTAAATTAGACACACATTAATGACATTCAAAACCAAGTTGATACAAGTTATTCATAAAAATTATAATTTAAATCCAAGATCAGATGGCACATACACAGGAAGGAACATGCATCCCATCAATTTTATGCAAGGCCACAACAATCACTTCCCCTTAAGCCATCGCGAAAACAACTCCAAACTCTTATAATCATCACTATAACATGACCAAGGAAGCCAAAGCAAATGCATATTTTCTTTCCAAGTACACACAGGAGAACAGATTTTGCTGGAAACACAATCTAGCACCTGAGCCCTGTTTAGTTAGAAATTTCAGCCTGAAGAAAAATTAATTCCCTTTTTTGTTGTTCTAATACAACAACTCAAAGAGGGTCAAAACAATTGTCCATTATTTTTTTAAAGGGAGTATCCAAGTAACTGAAGCTTAGTTTCACACCACTCTCCACAGAAGAGTAAAACCCAGAAAGAAACCCTCTTACAGTTATATAACCACTTGAGGACAGACTGAACTCACAAAATTTACCCCAGAAATTTCAGAGAGCACAGTACCCAAAAGAAAAACCATGTCAGCAAGCTAGGAATCACCATCAAATTAACAATCAACAGAGCATAAACTTCAATATATACCTTAATTCCCAACCGAGCCACCCACACCATCAACTTGCATTCAGAAAGGTAAACATAACCGGTGCAAATTAAGAGCAAAGCTGGTGAAACGAACTAAAATGGGAACTTACAATCAAGAACAGGTCGATCATAGATTGATGCCCCGAGCTTTAAAGAGACCTCACATCCGAAACAACATTTTTTGTTTTCGTTTTTTGTTCTTGTTTTTAAATTTTGTTTCTTTCCGATCGTCATGTAATTCGGTCATTGTTTTAAAAAAAAGTGGTTGAAATTTAACGGCATTTAATTTTAGAATTAAGTTTTTTCAAATAAGTAAGTCCTATTTAAAATTAGTTTTTAATTTTTAATTATTTTATTTTATTATTTTTTCTAATATGGACCATTCGTCTCCAAATGGCTTGCAGCTGTCTGCCGGATTCTTCGGCATCATAATATTATTTTTAAAAATGTGTAATAAATTTAAAATTAATTGTAAGTGATAAAAATATATTTAATTTATAATTTTTAAAAATAATTATATTTTTAAAAAATAAAACAATGTAAAAATGTATGAAGTGCGCGCGCGGGCTTTTTTTTCCTTAATGACGGAAAAGTTATACGCCATGAATGTGGTAGATATTTTAACAAAAATATTTTGAATATTTTAATTTTTTTACGAGGGTGAATAAAATCAAAAAAGTTGTTCAAGAGTGGTAAAAAAAAGGCTTTGTTAGGAGAATGGGAGGTTATTTTGGGATATAGTTCTTCACTGTATGAATAGAAACGTACATGTGAAGTGCTCAAGGATGAAAACAATCTCCCCTCCTCCAAATCAGTTCAAAACACCTCAATGCATGGCTAAACAATAATTAAAGAAAGAAAACAACGTAAAACAACAATAATATTTGTTAGATCATTATTCTCTCACAAAGTAACAAACATTAGTCCACCAGATTGTTAAAAAAAATTAGCAATCAAGAAACACAAGTGAAAATTACACATTAGTGTGCACGGATTGAAAATTTAGCCCAGTGACATTAGTGCTAACATTCTTAGAATCAGTGGAGCCTGAGTCAACCAGATTGTTATTTAAGACTATGGTTACCTTCTGCCTTAAGGATATCTATTGCTATATAAAAAAAAGATATGTACAAGGAAAAAACTTGTATATTTACGTAAGTATATATATTATAGTACAAAATAAATGAGTACTAGACTGCTGCACTGATCTCTTAAAGTAATTGACGAGAGGGGACAGAACATAGCAACAGTGAGATAAAATAGCTTTAGATTAGCCTATTACGGCAAGCAAACTCTGTCGAACTGCAGGCACCGAACAAAATATAGAACCAAATATTCCGGTCAGCGCATACGCAATGGCACAGAATGGGAGAGCCTCCGGTTCCTTGGCAGACAATGCGGCTGTCCCCAATCCATGAGCGCTGAAACAAGTGATTAGGGTCAAGATTCAATGGTTGTTTAAAGGTTTGAATGCATGCTATAGATTTAGGTTTATGAAACATCATTTGAAGAAAAAAAAAACTATGCTAAACTAAACCAAACTCACCATACCTTCAACATGTAATCTACTTGGAACAAACATGGCCCTACCTATTCTTTATTTCTATTTGAGTAATATTACATACACACCGAGATCAATACAAAAAAAAAAAAAAAGACTGCTAAGAGTGGTAACTAACCATCCCAAGGTTGTATTATAAGTAAGTTCACTATTAATGAGAATTCATGGTGCATGGTGTTTTCATACATTAAGGCCACTTTTGGTTTGCAGAATATCTATTCCATGAGAAAAGGATTAGCTAAGATTGTAATTAGCTAAGACCAGGAATACATTAATTATTTCTCGTACTTTGTTTGGTTGAATGCCTTGTAGACCATTCCAATCGACCCAACTCCAACCAAGCATTCCTTGTCCAGCAGAGCCTTGGCAGCAGATTCCCAGTCTTCGTACTCGGAAGGCAAGCTGTAACTGAAGAGCACCACCTTCCCAACGACAACGTTCGACTCTGTGGAGACCGGTGGAGCGCTGCCCATTGTCTCAACCTCAACCTTTCTTCTCCTCTACGGGCCATTACGCTAACCAAGTACGTCAGACAAACCCCAATGAGAATCAATGCAGCAGCAACAATAGCAATGATTGCAGAAACAGTTAGGACCTCTGGCCTCCCTGATGACAAGGTTGTTGTGCCATTGCTACTAGCAGTGCAAGCTCCACCGAGCGAGAGCCTGCAAAGCCCAGAGTTGTGGGAAAATACAGTGGGACCAACCCAAAGTGGTGGATGGTTGAAAGCGGAGGGATAGTACCTGAGAGGTGATTGTATGAGAGGTTAACATGTGTTAACTTGGTCGGGTTTCCCAATTCCCAGGGAAGGAGGTATTGACCCAGAAAAGGAATTTTGTGACAGGTCAAGAAATTGAATATGTGAAAGGCTTCCTATACGAGGTGGGATACTTCCACCGAGCTGGTTGTGGCTTAAATTAAGAAATTTCAAGTTTGTGAGATTGTATAGGGCCTGAAGTAACTCGATGCTTCCAAATCCATCTGGGAACCACTTGCGCCTTCGTCCAAGGTTTGTTTGGCTGAACATCTGGGACTGGGTCCACTATTCGGCGGCGTGGATGATAGAGGCAAGATCGATGTCATGATAGGCTGAAAGTAGGTGGGTGGGCAGTGAGCGAAAGTCAAGACCGAAGGCGAGGAGGACGAGGATGACGCCGAAGAACAAGAGGAGGAAGGAGATGAGCGTGGAGGATGACTTCTTGGGGTACAAGAGACACAATTGCCTGATCCGCTACAACTTCGATAGTTCATGGAGGCTCCGGAATCGGTCTTGCAAGGTGCAACGAAGTTTGTACATTACGGGATTAGCTAAGACGGGAATGACTACTGTCATTTATAAATATTAAGTATTAGCTAATACCAAATCCAATCCCTAAATCTTTTAATTAGTTAAAAATTCTGTAATAATTAATTGAATATTTATGTTACCGTCCTTCTATGTGATTATATTCTCTTAGTAAAATAATAAGAAATAATTAATTTTTCTACATTTTTTTCCTTTTTTCCTACATTTTTTTTTCTTAAGGTTAGGGCAAGTTTACGTTATGCTCTGATACTAAACTATTTTTCCTACGTTCTTCTGTTCTCGGTATCAATTAGCTCATATGATACTCATGTGGTTTTTGGTGCATGTTGTTTGGATATCAATGATATGGATGCACCAACATTGAGCAGAAGAGACTGAAGAATTGAAATGAATCATCAATAATTATAATTAGTTATATTAATTTTCTGAATATTTATATATGTATTTAGAGTTCTTATCTAAATTAGATCTTTCCAATATTGTATATATAATTGTATTCTCTTGGTAAAATAATAAGAAAGAATTCTTTTCTTCTTTTCTTATTTTGGATTGCATAATGTTTTTATTAATTTATCTCTACTTAGCTGTGATGAACATCACCTAGATGCTGTAGCAATTCCTCTAGCAATAGGATCGCGGAAATGTAGTTTATCCAGCATTGCCTGCACAAAGTTTGCTCCGACAAGGCCAGTTACTACAACTACAGCAGCTGTAAGAGATGAATTGGCACCTACAAGAATAAAATCAATCAAAAAAGTATTTAATCCATCAACATGGTTTGAAAAAAGACAAGAAAGAAACAAAGAAAGTCATCTTCAAATTCAAACGTGATACACAAAATGGATTCAAACTTGAATACTTAATACTATGTCTGATAAAATAAGTTAGTATATACCTTCAAAAAATGAGACAATGCTTAGAGCTAGTGCCACGGTAATGCATCTTGGTAATATGGACACAGTCAAAGACGGTTCTAACCCAACAAGACGTCCCATGAGAGCGGATGAGTACAGGGAGAATATTGTTGAGATAATCACAGATGCTAAAATCTCAGCTGCATGCCTCTTTACAAGCTGCGAAGTAGCAAGCAAGAAAAATGATTGTGTGAAACAAGTTTATTTATGGTCATCGGTGGCCAAAGCAAAATACAAAAAAAGGGGTGTGTGTGCTTGTGTGTGTAGATACTAGAGAGAGAGAGAGAGAGAGAGAGAGAGAGAGAGAGAGAGAGAGAGAGAGAGAGAGAGAGAGAGAGAGAGCAAATAGCAGCAGCAACTTCAACGTCGAAATGACAAAAAACTCACCTTCCTCTGTTTGAACATTGAAAAGGCAAACGATATAATGACAGATCCCAAAAATCCCATCAGAATGTCACCAGCTCCAGGGTTAGATGACGCCTTAGTCAAGTAATATCCTGCATATTGGACATTAGGTTACCAACTCCCCCTATCGTAAACACCAACAATAAATGAGGTAGACAAAAACTGCAAAGATGTAGAGGGAAAAATATTAATTTATGCGCTGATTTGTGTGCCCTACAAGAAAATTGAGTTCCTCAAAAATCATGTTGATGGATTTCATCTATCATCAACATCATAAGGGATGACAGCTTGCAGGGTAGTGGGAAGTATTTACACATCAAAGAAGATGAAAAATAACTTCATAATTTAAATAAATTTTTAACTAATTTGTTTATTCACTGAATGCTAAAATTGCAAATTCGAGAAAAACCTAGAATCGAATCAAACCCAGAATGAGATATGCGACCAAATGCCAATGCAGCCATATCTGCAGATAATGCACAGCAAATAATTGGATGGAAAACCTTCTTCATATCAGATGGCAACCTGAAGTCCATAAAGTCAAAAACATAATAAATATTTTCATTGAACAAAATACAAAAGTTGATGAAAACAGACAGTAATCACATCCAAACTTCAGTAATTGCTCTCTTCAATGAGACGAATATGTCCTTATATAATTGCACAACAGAGGAAAAGTGGAATTTTACCCAGAACCAACCATGTAACCTAACACAGTAGCTGCAAGTAGGAAAGGAAGGCATGTTCTGGCACTTGTTCCCAAAGCTATTGGGTATAAAAAGGCCACAATAAATGATACAACAAAAACCCCACTCCAGGTCCATACTTCAACCTGAGAAAAGGGTGAAGGCTTTGCAATGGGCTCGGCAGGTATCATATCTGTTTTTACAAGTTTTCTCACTGAAATAGCTGTAAAACCCGCAACACATAATGAAGCCAACCAACCTCCAGCTGTGTAAAACAGAGAAAAAGTTAGGAAACAACCATGATCAGAGACGTGCAAATTCATGCACACACAGATTTGAAGGACAGCAAGAAATTGTGTCTCAGGCTTAAATGTGTTCTCTATTAAAATCCATATATAGCAAAACCTACATGATGCTTTTTCAACATTGTGTTCAGATTAGACCCACGCGCCTTACTGTAGTGGAGTCATTGAGACTAGTATTTAAAAATTAGCCATCATTGCAGTGGAAAAAGACTTAGCTGCTTAAACCAAAAAAAAAAAAAAAGTTCCTCGTCAAAATTAAATTTATGAGATCAAATTAAAACTGTGGTAGAACTTCAGTAATTAGACTATAATAGTTACGGGATTTGATGATCTGATCAATGAAAGTGGCTTATTAAATATCCGCATGTGTCATTTAGTATATCTTCAATATCGTGGTCAGATTAGGTGCCCAGCTTTCTCGATGAATTTGACTTTATCTTCAACCATAAAACCAATTAATTATTGAAACACAATATTTCCATTTTGCAAATCGTGTGACCAATTTAGAGACATGTATAGTGATACAGTTAAGATCATTATAAGTTTAAACACATAACAAAATTAAATAAATGACAATGTAAAGACATATTTTGACAAACAGTTAACAAAGCATATTTTTGATAAATGCATATGAGAGTGGAAAAGATATTTCTTAACATATACGTATGCCTTAACTTAATGGGGCGTCATTTACTACGTAGTCTGTCGTAAGTTGGGCCCTAGTTGAACCTATACTATGGATAGAATATTCTATATATCTACTCATCTACTAAGTAATAAGAATGATTTGACATTATTCAAGAAACAAAATGAAACATGACTTTTAGTTATAGCTATATCATTTTAGTAATCAAGGGCAATTTAAAAATTATATCCAACAATGAAGGGACTGCATAGTTGATACCGAAGTAACCCAAGATCAACATCCAGGTCACTGATATTCTGATAATATACAACAGAATACAAGCTGGTGGTAAAATGTTCATGTCAGAGCTTCGTTGTGGATGATGAGTAAAAATAAAAATAAAAATAAAAATATATAAATTCTGAATTAAACTGGTAACAAACTATAAATTGGCCACTTGAGAAAACGAATAGAAAGTCCAAAAGTCATAAATCGGACATTGAAACTTTGAATTGAATATTCTAAGTTATTCATATTTAAGAAGGATGTACCCATTTGATGGTGAATAATGAAGAAATTTATACACTAAATTGCTTATTCAAACTTATCCTAGAGACAAAGGCAAAATGATGAAGCACTTCAGTTAAATGTAGAGCAACTCCTATCACTGATAAGGATGGGTAAAAACTTATGGCATTTCAAAAAAGGCCCTCATACCATGCCAGTACCAAAAGTTAAAATTTTGGTAGATAGGGATCCTATCAAAACTTCTTCCAAGGAATGGGCCTGGCCATTTTTCAAGAACATAAGCTAAAGGCCCAGATACTACTACTTGGATTTGAAACCTACAAGCTGATGCTCATGATTACGATAGCTATTATACCAGTGATTTTGGAAGAGATATATAAAAAAATATTTAGTGCCCATTTCAGTCAACTCTCCATAATCTTTCTTTGGATTAGTGGCATGTATTTCCATGGTGCTTGTTTTTCAAATTATGAAGCATGGCTAAGGGATCCTACTAACATTGGACTGAGTGCGGAGTGCCCAGGTGTGGTTTGGCCAATAGTGGGCAAGAAATATTGAATGGAGCCTTGGGAGAAGGTTCTGAGGAATACAAATCCAGTTTTTTTCAGATTTGGAGAGCATCATGCCATTTGAAGATTATCTTATCATTGCAAGAGAAATAATAATAATAATAATAATAATAAGAAGTCAAAAATAAAATTTTACAAGTCAAAAAGCATTTACAATAGAAATTTACAACTGCAAAAATGCTAGATGGAGATATTGAAGGCAGCAGGCAAAAGATTGGTGTCGTGTACAAGGGTATTGTAGAAATTTAAAATTTGAGTACCACAGAAAGATAGGCAACTCGAAGACCATATACCAAGAACATCACTTCATCGCACAAAATGGTAATCTTTAAAGCCAAGAATAACACAGTAACATATTAAGAGATAGCCCAAAGAGTGTTGGGAGGCAGAAAGACAAAACAGAGAAATTATTGTTGCAGTTTGAAAGAAATTGTTATTGCAGCTATGGATATATTTATAACTGCTCCGCGATGTGCTGACTTCAAGAGAAAAACTAGATTATTATGTTTCTTGCATAAGACAAAGAAACAAGTGAATATTTATGTGCCATTTGTTTCAAGAATCACGTGAGGGGAAGAAAAACAAATGCAGCCTATTCTATTAAAACAGAATTGAAGATTAGAAAGAAGAAAAGAAAGGTCAGTGAAATATTTGAGCTCCAAACACAACATTGAGAGCAATATCCCGGATAACTCGGTCCTGACAGAATCAAGGGTACCTATGATGAAACATATCTTGACTCCTGAAGCTGCCGGGATATCTTTAACGGCAAGCGGCAAAACCACTAGTGAAGGAACGTAGAACAAGGGAAGCCATCTCTGAATGAACATTAGTGCAGGCTCAAAGAAGTTCACTAAGCTCACGGCAGCTGCGGGCACAGTGAGATCAAGAACAATCAGAACAGAAAACACGCAAAACATCCCAAATAGAGCGCTTGGGAACTTAATAGCGGCAGCGACAAACGCCTGCTTCAAGAATTTATCGGCCGCGAGGATGGTCCCCAGCGAAATGACCAGATGCATAACATCGAACACCTGGCGTGCATTCAATGAAGGACACGCCCATTAACAAAACCCAGCAAATGTACCCAAACTCATACGCCGCAGAAACTGAAAACGCACTGATAATATATAATCATACGCACAGTTTGAGAGGCCGGGAAAGCGCTACCACCATCGGCGCCCATGGCTTTCGGGTGTCGAACCTGCCGAATTGAGGGTGTTTTAGAGGAACCCAGTGGGATGGAATGATGGATGGACGCCAAGGCATTGATGGGTGATTTGATGGAGGCGGAGTGTTTATGGGTGATAGCAATTGGTGGTGGGTTTTGTGGGAAATTTGAACTTGGAGTGAGAGAGCGGGGGGGAGCATAGGCACCGGGGAAGTGGGGAGTGACGACTCGGAGAGGAGATTTCTGGGAAACCGCCGACGGGATCGTCGCCATTGAAACCAGTTTCGGAAGAAAAGAGCGATTTTTTTAATTGGTTTTGTGGGGCTATGCATTTTTCACTTTTTTTTTTTAATGTTTTGGGTGGATGTGAAAGGCCGTTGAGAAACAGTGAAGATGAGACACTCGAACACACAGTACACAGACATGCACCAACGGATAGATAGTATCGTTAGTATAGTATCGTACCTTCCCGCGTATTTCAAATATGCATTTGGTGCTCCAAAGGAGGCGTGTAGCAGCAAATGTTTTCATTCGCGGACTTCAATTTCACCTAGAAATACATAATTAATTATTTATTTATTATAAAATCTCATGATTCCTATTAACAATGTAAATACTTTTCTGTCATATCCTATATATATTTCGCCAAATAAAGGTAGCAGTTAGGTCTTATTTTTAACTATGGTAGACACACTGTATTACATGAACCTGTGCCCATTTTTTGTACTAGTATGCCTTCTCCACTAGTGTTAGGTGTATGAAATAAAAGGAAGGAGAGTAACAAGGTATTTGGTTGGTGAAATCCTATCCTATGTTTGGAAAACAAATTTGGTGGATTCTCATGTTTTAATTAAATTATTCTTTATTTAAATCTTAATTTGAATAAAGTGTGAGTATGAAAAATGTTTTAAAAAATATTTTTTAACTGTTTCTGTTTTTAAATTTAAATTTTGTGTGATTCCTAATTTATTTTATTTTATTTTACTTTTCCTTGGGTTCATCATATTCTTTTTCTTCTTTAATTTTTATGGAACTTAATTTTAAAAAATATTTTAAAAAAACACATTATCTCTTTTATTAATTTTTTATTATAAAATTAGAATTCAAAACTCAATTCCAATAAAATAAAAGGCTATGAAATCAAAACACACACACACACACACACATATATATATATATATTAAATGGGCTATAAATATTTTTAATTGTTTGACAGCATAAGAAATAGAAATAATTATTAATTATTTTTTAAGTAGAGGGTATAAAATAAAACTTTAAACTACACCATTATATTATTTAATCCTTCCACTTATCAAACAATAACATAATATTAGTTTATTATTTCAAATCCTATTATACATTCAACCAGAAGTACCAATGTGAGCTTTAAAACCGAGAGTTTGCTATTCCCCTCACCCACATGCCTACTTTTTTTTCAATAAAATTAACTCTATATTCTTCCAATATGTTTGTTTAATATTAAATTAAATTATTTTATACAATTACTATTTGTATGATATTTATTATTTTAATTTTTTTATATAAAGTACATATTTGAAACATATTAATTGATATCTATGTATTAGGATACAATAGTTAATTTAATTTAATATTTTAAAATATGTTATAAATAATATTGTTAATAATTAAAGTAGAAATACTATTTTATATTAATTTTTAAATATGCAATAATTTTTAAAAATTAATGCTCAAAGTTAAATAAATATCATATTACAAAAGTTAAATAAGTGTTTCCTTTTAAATAATTGTATATTTAATATTGATATTCATATATAAATATTAAATAGTAGATTTCGTATGTGTATAATAATATTAATAAAATTAATATAATATAATATAATATAATACAAATATCATTAATGTAAATTAAATTATTTCAAATTTAATTAAATTAGACTAAGATCATCATGGGTATTGTCAAAGGTTGACAGGTAAATCTTGGTGGGGTTCTGGGGTCCCGATGGGGGCAAGAATTCGGCATGAGCCCCAAGGGAATAAGAGAACTATTTTTCAATAGCAAAAGTTTATCTGTAGGTCCTTTTGGGTAAAATTTCTTGTACAGTAGACATGATAGCATTCCATTTACCTAATAATTTAATCAAATCTCACCATTGATACTATCATATCAAGTGTGCATGAAAGACGTACACAAAATAAGCTTATATATAGTATATAGTATTATTATTTTCAATAACTAGGAATATATATATATATATATATATATATATATATATATATATATATATATATATATATATAAAGATGCACTGACAAAAAATCAATGGCCTTTTTATGGCTTATAACTTATGAGTGTTCAAAATTTTGTGCTATCTTAAAGCAAGCTTCATAGAGGTCTAGATTTTAGAATTTAATAAGCTCCTGAGTTCCCTCCGAAGGATCTTTCCTGCAGCAGACTTCGGTATTGCATGCGTGAACATTACTTTCCTCACCTTTTTATACGGTGCAACCTGCAACAAAAAGGCAAAAAATACGCCCTTGAGCGAGTTCGTTTTCCACGAGGAAGAATGAAAGAAGGTCATGCAGGTCATTGAATTCAAATGCAAAGAACCTGTGAAGCCACATAGTCGATTATGGCCGACTGGGAAAGCAAACTTCCAGGCTTCTTGACCACATAAGCCACTGGTATCTCCCCAGCATTTTCATCTTTCACGCTGCATGGTATTGTTGGAGGTATTAGGAACACGGTTGCAAACAAATCATTCTTGATCTTTTACATGTTTATGAAGTCTGGTGTAAATTGCCCCCCTAATCCACACATACTAAATTGTACGCATCACTTGTTTGAGTCAGAAATGACATGAGACTGACGAACTTTGCACTGTGTTAGATTCAACATTGTATTATTACCAAGGGGATATAAATAGCACTCACGCTGTTACTGCAGCGTCAAGCACTTCTGGATGAGAATTTAACACAGCCTCCAGATCAGCAGGAGCTATCTGCAAAAGGGATTATAGGCTGATCAAAACAGATTAAGAGGCGTAGAGTTCTGATAGGGAAAAGGAAAAAAAATGAAATAGAAATTACCACAAAACAATGGAAGCCACCATGAAAAAAAAATCTACCTGAAAGCCCTTGTATTTGATTATCTCTTTCAAGCGATCAATTATATATAAGTGTCCATCCTTGTCAAAGTAAACAATGTCCCCAGTATGCAACCAGCCATCTTCATCAATTGTTGACGTAGTTGCCTTAACATTGTTCAGGTACCCTGCAACATCAACATGATTAACTTATACTTTTTATTTTATAGGGGTATAAAATGCCATAAAAGAAAGAAATAACTCACGCCCCAGTTCCATTCCACGAGAGATCATATATTATGGTGAATTAATAATATGATTCACTGTTCGATCAAACTAGCACCCTTCCTAGTAGAAGTTCCAGCTTGAAGAGAGAGTATATGGACCATGATGGAGTCCATAGGAATAGGCAACTTGAAAAAAAAATCCAAAATGGGCAATAAATGTATGGAGAAGAAAGCAGAGCGTATACCTATAAGTTGAATTAGCTGTACAGACTTAAAATGGACAATTGAACAATGGAATCAAATCTGGTCATATTCTTACACGTGGAACTGGAAATAAGAAGCCTAGACATCTACATCAAGGCAAAAAAATGTTTAGCAAAGATCAACACACTGTCCTTACTAAATTAACTTACCAATGAAACATCACACTACAAAGAAAATTGTGGTACCTTTCATAATAGCAGGACCTCTTAGCCACAGCTCACCACTCTCTCCAGGATGCACTGGAGCCCCACAGTTCAAATTGACCACTTTAGCTTGCATGTTTGGAGCCAAGAGCCCTATTGACGAATATTTTCGAACTGTTTCAGTATTAAACCCACGAGTTCCTACTGCAGTTGTCTCAGTCATGCCATAACCCTGTGCGCACAACCAAAATTTGAAGCCATGAATTCTATTGCTCATTTTGAAAGAATAAAAACAACTCAAATGAGACATGCTTCAAGCATTTAATACATCGGGATCATTCAAAGCGGCAAGACAACAGAATATCTAAACTACTTAAAATGAATAGCATGAGGAGATTAACTTAATCACAACATCTTTCAGATCAATAGTCAAGACATTTGAAAATGGAAAAATGGTTTTTTTCATCACTTAACAGGCCTTAAAACAATCATAAGGGGAAAGAGTTGGTAACTCTGAGATCCTAATTTCGTTACATCAAGAATGCAGATATTCTACCAGATTGCAAATTTCATGTGCAAGCACGCAGTCATGCATGCTATGCTAATGGCATCTGATTCGTTTCTTTCAGTAACCTCTTTCTCAGCAACCAAGCAGCTAAAGAAAACATGTTTCTAATACATAACAGTGAAATAACTACTAAACTAGCATTTCAATTAAAAATCATCAGAATGCCACTACATAGACTGAGAACCTGAATCAAATCAACATGAGGAAGTGCCCGAACAAACTCTTCAATGTGGTTTCGTCTCAAAGGAGCTGCCCCACAAGAAACTTGCTTTAAACTCTCCAGCTTCCTTCCTTTACCACTACTAACTTTCATTGTTAATGCCGTCAAAATTGGAGGAACAACCGGAAAGTGAGTAACTCTATACCTATCAATAGCCTTCACCACCTCATCAGCATCAAACTTCCTCATGACAACAACTGAAGAACCCAATGACAACAACCCAAACACAAAAAGTGAAAGCCCATAGATGTGGAACATTGGCAGAACAGCTAAATAAACATTATCTGACGCTAATTCATCGTATTGCGAAGCTTCAAACCGAACAAAAAGCTCCATTGTGGCTATGAAATTCCCATGTGTTAGAACCACTCCTTTGGATTCTCCGGTGGTCCCAGAGGAATACAAGATCGCTGCAGTGTCATCTTGGCTAATTACAGGCCTTATGTCTGGTACTGAATTGAAATCTGCATAAATCAAGTCACGAAAAATGGGGAAACCAGTCAATGCCGATTGCGAATTCACATTTTCAGGCACCTCGATTACAGAGGCACCCATTGACTGCTTCAAAAATCCAAACTTTCCGGGTAAAGTGAATGCCAAACGGGCATGCACACCAAGCATTTGTTTTTTTGCCTCTGAGACACTACTCATGGGATTCATCGTGGAAACAATCGCACCCAAATACAGGACACCCAGAAAAATAACAGGGTAGTAAATGGAATTGGGAAGCGCAATCAGCACCACATCGCCTTTGGAAATGCCCATTTTGCAGAGACCCGAAGCCGCTGATCGGACCAGGGAGGGGAGGTCCGAGTAGGGGAGGGAAAACCCAGATGGGGAATCGACGAGGGCGGTGACGCCGGTGCGGAGGTGGGAGAAGAGGAACGAAACGGCGTCGCAGAAGGGGTCAGAAGGGAGCGGGAGAGATGGGAACTTGCTGTGGTAGATCCCTGCTCCGGGGCAGAACCAGGGGACATGGCCGCCGCCGGTGGGTTGATTTGGAGGGAAAGGGGCGATAGTGGCGGCGTTCAAATTTGTAGTCATTGGGTTTTCAATTCTAGAGAGAGTGATAGTGATTGTGGGTATTTGTAAGGGACGTATGCATGTTCAGGGGCGAATAAAATTTGTGGGTATTTCGTAGTCATCGTTCATGGGTGTGTGTGGCTCCGACCATCAAGAAGCTGTCGGACGACACGACTCGTCTTCACGCATGCTGAAATTCAAAAGACCATCACTCTCCGTCTTCGGAATTCTGTGGCAGAGTTGAAGAATATATTTTGCTATTTTTGGGAGTATGTTTTTGTATTGAAAGAAGATTTTGTGTAAAAGTGAAAATTATTAAAACGATAATACAAATTCAGGTCAATTTTATTTTATTTACTATTTTAATGAGAATAAAAAGATAAATTTTTTATTAAAATAAACTTGTATTATATTTTTTAAAATATTATTAGGGTGAAGATATTTTTTAGTTTGAACTTTGACTAATTAGACTGAAAATTTTCTCTGAAAATTTTCCTTTTAGAATTTTTCAAGTAAAATTTATATATTCTGATTTTTTCTATTATCATTCTATCTCAATTATAATATAAACATTAAACTAAATAAAATGTTACAAAATATTTCGTGTTAGAACATCACATTAAAACTTATCACGTAAAATTTATATATTCATCTCGATAGCAATTTGTTTTTGCTTGATTTTTTCTATTATCATTCTACAAAATGTTTCCGGTTAGAACATCACAGAATATTACCATTGAACTATAATTTTTCCTTTTAGAAGTTTTCACGTAAAATTTGAATATTCATCTCTATACCAATTTATTTTTGCTTGATTTTTTTTCTATTATCACTCTATCTCAATTATAACATAAACATTGAACTAAACAAAATATTTCCTGTTGGAGCATCACATACATCCATGAACCATCCCTAATTTCCTTTTGACGGTCACAGACCATCCCATAGAAGGAAACAAAAAAAAAAGATAAGAAAACATAGTTACAACAAAGTGGTAATCAGATTCAAGATGGTTATAGACAACTTATATGGAGGGAGCCTAGGGAGTAGGGAACTAGGTGGGATCGAGGAAATGCAGGGAGGCTCACAAAGTTATTAGGGCTTTCTTTGTTACACTAATACACCTCCAAGCCTATCAAACAAATCCTTTCTCCCTCTTGGGAAGGTTTCCGTATAGAAAACAAAACTTGTATAGCTCCTTCGAGTCCCCTTTTGTTTCATTAGCTCATCCAAGTTCCAGGAGCCATTAGAAAAGGGATTTACAATTATCAGGTTTGCCTGCTCACAGTATCCTTCTCCAATTTGATTTGGCTTCGCTATCTTTGTGAATCGGCCAAGAAAACAGGAGATTGCTTGTAATTGTTTGACAGAGCCATCCCATCATCAATAACACTACTTGGGTCAACTCTTTCATTCTTCCCGTCACCAGTGACAGCACATGGGTCAGTAGTAAACCTTTTCCCCCTAGTGGTTGCTTGTTGTAGCACATTAACAAGGGACAATAATATATCCATCCTTTTGATGTTCTCATTCGCCTGCATTATTGTATGTAGTGTTACCTTAACCATGGAGATTTTATAAAATCAAAAAAGGATCCTAAAGGAAAGCGGGGAGGGGAGTTCTTGACATGCTTACCTCAACTGTAAAACGTGCCCATAGTTTGTCTTCTTGGATTTTCATCACTCCCTTCAAGATGGTCAAACTAAACCCACGAATTATATCTGCAATCTCAAGAAAGTATTGTCCTTCTTCACATAGCATCTGCAACATTATAAAGGAATAAAATAAAATGAGGGGTTTTTATTTGAGGCAGTCTTTTAAAAAAACTAGCATCTGGCGCAGTATAAGCATACCTCTATAAGCATTTGGCCAGGGAGGTTAAGGTCTTCAACTATGATTGGACAAACAATTGTTTGACCCCCAACTTCAAATGCCCACGTAGCACCAGCACAACCATCGAAGTTCTCCCGCATAACCACTCCATTTTCCTGTCCCCTCAGCTGTAACATCATGCAAATACGGTGTTAAGCAACCAATCATGAATCAGGATAAAATGCCCCATCTTAAATCATCAAACAAAAAATATTTGGAATAAACAGGTCATTGGTTGGTCACCTTTGGTTCATCGTCTTGTTTGAGTCTGTCAGCGTGTTTTGTCACACTTTGTAAGAAACACATGTGCTTCACAGTGCGATCTAGCAAACTGTCAATGCTTAACTGCGACCATTTTAACATTTAAATGCAATCAATATTGTTTCACTTAAACAAAACCAAATTCACGTGAACAACAAGAAGAATAGAAAAAAAAAGCAGCAGTAGAAGGCAAAATAGCAGTACCTTTCCACTATTTGGTATAATTTCCTTCAATTCCTTGAGGCGGTCTTGAATCAGCTGACGGTCTTTGGGCCTCGGTCGAGTACTTTCTCCAGGTCTAGCCCTTTTTTTGGTAGCCTTCGTTTCTTCTTCATGCTGCATGGTCTGTGATGTGACAATACTTCCAGCATCGATGCTATAGCTGTCATCAATCCATAAACCAGCCTTTGAGTATGCATCTTTCTGGTTTCCAACTTTTGCTATATCATCCAAGATTGACACAGGTTGCTTCCTACTTTCCACCAGAGTTTGCTTGCAGTTCTCAAAGGAATCGCCCATTCTCCTTCTTTTAGGAAAGAATTGGACCTCATGACTTGATTTAGTTACAGAGTTTGCATTACTAGAAACATCCTCCAAAAGGTGTTCGATTCCTAACTCTGAGAATAACCCTTTCCGTGGGACACCCTTGGAACCCACATCCATCCCTGAGAGGCATTCAGGAATACCCGTATCAACAGCAGAGTAACCACATTTTAACGGTGCAGTAATATCATTCCAACATTCATCAGCCAGGTAGGAACTACAATCCAGCCCAAAATTATTAACCAGGCTGGTTGCAGCACTCACAACATTCTCAACGTTTTCTTTCCCATCAAAGCATAATGCGTTAGTTATGGGACTCTGCCAAGGATTTGTGTTATGCTGGATTTGAGTATCATTAAAAACTTGGTCTTCATCCAGACTAGCTGAAACAGATGCCATTCCCATTGCTTGAGTCAACTCATCATTTGGCGAGGAAGCAATCCATTGCAAAACATCAGGCGTATTCTGATAAGTTATTCTGGTTGGAAATAAACTCTCAAATGAAGTCAAAGTTGAGCATTGACTACTCAATGTGCTCATGCTGCAGGTGTTGGCGGTTAAGTTGGGAATGGAATTAATAGACTTGGATGGAACTTCATCTTCCGAACTGGTCATTTGAAACTGGCTTTTAGGATCCAACATCAAGGACTCTCCACTTATGGTGGGAAACCATGAAGTGAAAGAGGAGTTACTAGGTGATTCTGAGGAAGAAATAAAACCCCTGGGCATGATTGTTTTGCTGCTGAAAGACAACATTTCATCTTCTGCTAAAGGAGAACAGTTGATGTGTTCCACATGGCATAACAATCCTTTTGCTTGATCCAAGAACACGGAACTCTCTGCAATCTGCAGTGATGAAAGCAAATAAAATAACTGTAATGCAGATTATTAATAGCGTAATTAATACAAGGTACACACCCACAATCACAAGCAAAACACTAAAATGACTAAAAGTGATAACTTTATTCTCTCAACGAAATTCACCATTAATGAATATTGATGATAAAATTCCAATTTTTGTGCCTTGTACCTGATTTTGTGTGTACTTGGTTTTTTTTTTATTTATTGTTGTTGTTGCTGTTGTTATAGTGGCATGATGAAACATTGCAAATAATTGCAGGTGATTACCGAGTACAAACCTTCTTGGTGGAACCAAACTGCACTACTCCCCATGATCCCAAAGGAATTACAGCTATTGTCTGCATAAATTTAAACCTCAAGATCAGGAGACGTAGGAGATATGGTTATAATGTTTGTTTGTATGCATAAAATGGCTAACTCAAACATTCTAGTATCGGACATACTCAGATCTGTTTGTTATACATGACTATACTTAAGATGCTTACCTTGATCGCTGAGGATAACTGACACTGAAACTCTAGGCCACCCTACAGACGTTGAGTACAAATTTGTGATAAGTGAACTATGAATAATTATAACACGACAGCATCCTTTTGAAGCAAGCAAAGAAACATGTCTGATCTCAACTGATAGCAGTACCTGGTAGATATCTTCAGTCATAAGAGAACCAAATGGATTCCAATCTCTACAGTCAAAGTCTGACGAGATCCACTGGTGCTTCCCCGTCAAAGCAGCTTGACCAATATTTCTAAAAATTGCGTTCCCAGAGGAGAGTTCTAGTGCTGATTAGTTTTGTTTTGTTTTTTGTAAATAGTACAGAACAAACAAATAAATGAGATAGAATGATTAGTGAGAAGCAAACCCTTCACCGAGCAAATGAAACTGCATAAGCATCTGGTCAATCACGAGCCCCATTAATGGCTCTTCATAGTATGCATCTTCCAAGGTCAGCGACCTAAGAATCGGCATAAGAAAATAAAAACAAATCAAATCCATCTTACCAAAACAATGTGAACCGATCCTACAGCACCTTAGAACACAAATCCAATCCATTATCATAATTTACAAAAATCCATGGATCTCTGATGTGAGAAAGTAACAGATAGGTTTTTACTGACAGATCTGACATTAAACAGGACAAAAGAACCCATGAAATTTAAGGGGGGGAAAAGGAAGATTTCTTTAAGGATCATTTGATTTATATATCCATGTGCTGGAAAAAAAAAATGAACAGCACGGAAAAGGAAGGAAAGAGGCCAATAAATCAGATCAGATTAATAAAACCAACATCGAGAAAAAGCTTACATGGAATTTCGGGCGTCAATGCGCCAGAAAACGCCATAAGACCAGCCATAGCTGCAGCAGAGGCTTTTGAGGGCCTTGTTAAGCATTGATTCAACTTTCATTGTTTGACCCATTTCTTCGAAAAAATCAGATACCCACTCCCCACACAAAAAAAAAAAAATCACTGATCCCTTCTCATTAACTGAGGAATCTCAAGTTAAAGGACACCCCAGCTGATTTTCTCTAGCAAATTTATGGAACACCCTTTAAGGTAGCATTAGACAAAATGGGTGTTGTTGATGTCGGAAGCTGTACTCGTCCCAAGAAAAATATTTGGCTCCGAGACAGAGGCAGAACAAAAACAGAAGTGGCAACGACGGTTGGTTTTTGTTGACGCCCGAAGGCTTAGAAAAGAAAGTGGTTTTATGAAAATAAATAATATAATATAATATAATATAATTATAATAACCGGGAAGAAGAAAGACAAATGAAATATTATATTATGGAGGCAGAAAATATTTACGGATCTATTCGCATAATAGGGTTGGAATTTGGAAGGCAAGGTAGAGTAGGAAAAAATTGGTTTTTCACCATTAATATCTCTTGATTTAATAGGGGGAAATGAAATATTATATTATAGGTTTACACGAAATAGTTTATAAATTTGAAGGAAGATATATTTTGAATCAATCATAAGTTAGTCGTGTAATTTTTTGTACTTTCAAAATAATTTCTAATTTTGAAATTATAGAGTTTTGATTGAGTGTATTTGTGTGGCCTAAATTTTTCAAGATAAAAAAATATAATTAATTATCGTTTCACTTATGCTTGACTTTTTTATATTTGGTATTTAAAAATAAAGTGATAGAATTTATATGCATGAATAAAATAAAAGTAATTTTACTTGTAAAAATAAGCACTTTTTATATTTTTATTAAAATGATGTAAATTTTGATTATAAAATTTTTAACTAAAATAATATCATTTTAATAAAAATACAAAGGACTTGTAATACAATTCTATTTTAATGACTGTAAATCAATTTATTCATAAAATAATAAGACTTTATTATATTTTTTTATACCATGAAGATTCTAAGACAAATATATACATATAGTCACATAATAAAAGAATTATATAAATAATACAGTTCTTTCTTGCTTAACAAGTTTTCTTTTGAGTTCATGGTATTCAATTTTTAAATTTGACTTTAAAAGTTCAAAGCATGACGAATCTTTTACACAACAATTTTGAGGCCTAAAAAATGTTAGTAAAACTCAATTCAGTGAAAACAAAATTTAAAATTAGATATCAGGTATACTTTTGCAAAAGTTAGGTTTAACTTATTGATTTTCTAAATATTTAAAATTTAAAGACCTCTATTTTGTAGAAGAGTTTAATGAAATAATATCTCATGCAATACCAAAGGTGCAATACTTATAATCTGAATTATTAGATTTGTTTTCAACTGCTCATATTATAGTTTCATTTAACTGTATTACCACTATAGTAAAATATTATAACAATAACTGAAACAAGACTATGGTTAAATAAAACTTTAATATAACAAGTTGTAAACAAAATTCTTATGCAATAATTTTGATATTGTATGGGATATGGGCGTTCATTTTTTTTGATCCTTATAGTTAGAGGATGGTCACTTACACCTTAAATGGTTATGTTTCCACCTTATAAATTTGATTGGCGAGTTTGCGCTACCTTGTAACCTTCTTCAAACTCTCTAGATTTCTCTTTAAACCTTTGTGCATGGTGGTCATATGAGATTCTAGGCAGTTTTAATCTTACATGGTGACAATAAGGAGAGAGAGAGAGAGAGAACAAGCATTATAAGAGTGAAGGTCTAAATAGTTCTATATAATTTTGATAATGTTATAGTATCTCTTTAATTTTGGTGATACCATTTATTATATTTTATCAAATTTTTTTATTCAATATGGCTTTGATTAAGACAATGTCAATGTTATTACTATATCAAATTTGGAAAATCAATAGAATATAAACCTACGATTTATTACCAAGACAACGTTGCCAAGGTGATGTTGCTGGGGTTATAGTGCCAATACAACGTTGTCAGGGTTGCTAGCGGGGCAATGGAGCCGAAACGATGTTGCAGAGATGATCAAGAGAATTGTTGCGTATGTTTTTTCGATAGATAATTTTTATTTTCTAATCCCACAAAAAATATTAGCTAAGTGTTTATGCCATTCGATAGTTAAAATTATAATTAACTAATTCATTCTTATAACTTAATTTATGAACCAACAGGAATTTACGGTATTACGTAATTATTTCAAAATGAGAATCCGCGTAAATAAATAATTGTATATGCAATAAATCTAAACTTTTGCTTTAAAAATATTTTCAATAACGAGTGAATGATTTAAAATTAAAATAAAAGCCCTCATTGTTTTTGTAATCATCTTCATGTCAAAATGACGAAACATCCATTTTACGTTATGGATTAATGAACACGATTACGATTATATCGTTTCTTTCAACATTAATTTTTTTACTGTTTAATTATTGTTTTTATCTATTTAATTGTCATTATAATATATATACTTTCCTCCTGAAAATTTTATATCGGAAAGTGGTGACTTTTCATAATTGAGTTTTCCTTCCTTCCATCGCTATCAAGAAAAAGAATGTGAATATGACACAAATGTTGACAAAAGACTTTGTCTGTCTTTTCCCCTCAATTGAGGACGGGATTGGAAGTACAAAGACGTTTTTTTTTTTTTTTTGGTTAATGCATCTCTCATTTTCATTATAGGCAAGCATATATAATTAAAATATATCACGATAAAAATAGTATTAAAAAGTGTCAACCAAAAAAAAATAGGAAAAGGATGTGAGCAGTTAACTTCCGTGAAGAAAATCTATATAGTTACCCTAGTTTATATTATGTCAATGCCTACAGAAGATAATATATTTTTTTGGTTTAGCGTATAAAATATAAGTAAAGCTAAATAGTAATAAATCACTAACATCATAAAGCTACATCTATATAAGTCAGGCTAAATAACAATAATAATGAACAATATCTTGTATAATCACATATTTATAATGAAAAAACATAACCCAGAATCTATACGCACAAGGGGTGCTGTCAATGTGATTACTTACCGCATATCAACTTGGGCTTGATATTATTTTTGAAATTATCTCTTGGTAGCTAGATTGCTAGCCTTCATAAGGCAACAAAATGCAACTCCGATTATTTAATAATATCCATTATATAATATTTACACATGTATTTCCTATTTTTATTAAATCAATATTATGTTAATTTATATAAAAAATTTCCATTTTATAAATACGTAGCAAAATATTATATATATATATATATACTATATATACAATTATTGTTTAAATTCATCTTAATTCATAAATTTCTATTTTTATTTTCAACTATAAATACTAAATAAACACAATTTCAATATATGGAAATATATGATGAATTAATAAAGAACAATGTTATGATATATTTATTTATTAGTTGAATTAAACTATCAATTATGCTTTTTATTTAAATGTATTTTTTCCAATTTATGTGAAACTCAAGTTTTGAAAAACACGTCCTCCTTTCTATTAAAAAATATTTTTAAAATTCAAAATTTAACAATTGATTAAATTATTATATATTTTTATATATGGTTATTCAATACACAGCGGATTGTTCAAATTCAAAATTTTAAAATAATAATAATAATTTGTTATTTTGAACGGTTCACTCTTCTAGGTTTCATTCTTTCTTTATTAATTTTAACAATTTATTTTTATTATTTTATTAAAATATTATTTGTTTGTTTTTTTTTTTGTTCTTTGAAAATGAGAAGGGAGAGAAAGATTAAAAAGTATAAAAAGAAGTATAATTGTTTAAAGGGTATTGATATAATGGTAAATGTTAGATTTAAAAGATTATCATTCAAAATGTTTTTATTGTTTTTAAATGGGGATGTCGAAATGTGAAATTTTTAATTAAATTAAGTTTTCAAAAAAAAAAAAAAAGTTGCCGATATGCACTCGCAAGCATATTTTAGAAAGATCAAAGTTAAATGATAATCATAGGCATGGTACCTTCAACTATTTTTATCGTACAATATTAAAAAAACAAAGTTAAATAAAACATATTTGGGGATAAAAATTGATATTTTAACTAAATTAAATTGTGAACGTGATTTCAAACTTTTTATTTATTTCTTAACTACAACTTCTCATGCAATAGTTTTAATTTACTGCCCCTAGCTTGATAAAAGATATATATTGCTAGTGTGATAACAAAATAACTAAATTATTGTCTCATTGCAAATCAATGTATTTGAGGTGTGTGTGTGCGCGCGCGCGCAAAATCTGTTTGTGTTTAAAATGTGAATTTTATTTTTTGTATAAATTAAGGTAACTTTAAAAATAATATTTAAAAATGAATCAAATATAATATGGGAACAACTTATAAAATAATAGTCTTATGATAATTAATTACAACGGGTATTATTTTTCATAATAAAATTAATTTATGATCAGTTAACATAATATAATTTAAATTAATCTAACGCCTTATTTTTGGTACCCTTATGACACAATAATTAAATGTATTATTATATTAGAATATGATAGCATACTAAACTTACACTTAAATCAAACTTAACCTGAAATATTCTCAAATAAATAATAAAAGCGAAATGTATTTTTTACATGCATGTCCTACTCCCATATATCCGCATCTCTCCACATCCGATCTCCTTCGTATATTTCTTGAATATGTTGGCTCGTCACCACCGAGTTGCAGCAACCAACCATCACTACTAATTGGAATATCTGTCGGCCCGCCGCCGTCGTGTCACTGGAAATTGTGGCCACCATCCAACCGCGAGTAGTCTGACGCTGCCTATGCCGGCCCTACGGCCGCTGTCCCTTCGATCTGTCACTCACTGCAGTGATCTGTTACCAACCGCCGCCACGCCATCGCGCGCCTACCCTTTTCAATTGGTGCATGTCATCGCCTTCGGACGTCGCCAGCCAGGCCACACCGTCGTACGTCGTCCTTGTTGTAGCAATGCGCAGCTGTCGTCATCAACCCGGGTCATCACGTCGCTGCCACATGAGGGCTCTTGACGTTAATGTGCATCTAAGTCAAAGCTATCACCTCTGCTACATATAGGATGCAAAAAATATATAGGATGGGATGCTGCGTATTATGTTAAATTCATTTTAAAAAATTTAAAGATCTTTAATGACGAGGATGCTTCCGTAATTATGAAAAGTCAACTGCTCATTTCCTTTCCACACCGGAGACAGTAAAATTTATATTTTATATTTCATTATTCACATGTTAATCTCATTTATTTAATAATTTTACGTACTATCCTCGATTTTAAATCCTATTTAAGCAATGCTAGAAACATGGAGTACTCTTCTTTGCCATTAGATGGACAATAATTTTTTTAAAAAATATAGTTAATCTAGCAGTGGAGAGAATATTCTACTATCACTTCACATAAAAAATTTCATTTTGTAATCTTTTAAAGAAATTTCTCTCGCGGGTTAATTATAGTTTTTTTCAAAGTATCATGATATGTGATTTGAATTTACGTGTTATATTTTATAAGATTTCAAAATTCGTGCTAAATTATAAAATTTTAAAATAATACAGAACATTAAAAAAATGAAAATTAACCTTGATTTTAGCGATTTAACTCTTTAAATATTCTTTGAATTAGGAAATTTGTTGCATTTTAAGGTATAATTCACGAAACTATATCAGGTTAACAAGTGTGGATTCATTGAAAACAAAGCCGACGATCACTGTTTTCAAACGTTTTATGCGATTTTTAAAATTAATTAATATAAATTGAATATAAATATAAAAAATTTGAAAGTAAATTAAAAATTTAATGAGTAAATAAAAGTGAAAGTTGGTGTAATAAAAATTAAAATTTCATCGCCGATTATAATTTATTGCAAGATGGGTTCCACCTCGCTCTCCGGGGCGTGGCAGGCAGCCTCCTGCAGGGAGCGACGTTCGTCGTTTTGCGTGTCAAGACTGACATGTCAAGTATCCGACGGCGGTGATTTAGGGGTTCGACGGTGTCCGGGACGAGGGGGATAGGAGACCGGTCACCGTCATATACGGCAGGGCCCGCTGCGTTGGGATGGGGACCAGGGAAGGTGGAGGTCGCGGCGGCGCGCGGATGTTGCCAGGTCAGCTGGGGTAGTAGAAATGATGAGTGTGGTGGTGGGCAGCGCCAGCGAGCAGCCGCAGTGATGAGAGAGATGATGGCACGTCATCCGAACAAAAAACCCAAAAATGCTTTTGTTCTTTCTCCATAAAACAATTTAAATGTCGATAAATTTTTTAAATGTCGTTGGCTGTTGGGTAGGGGTACGGTGTGCATGTTGTCTTGGATTTGAAAAATTAGGGTGAATACTTGGTTGGTGTTTTTAAAAATAATTTTCAATTTTTGAACATAACAGATTATTATTATTATTTTTATTCTATGACTGTTTTTATTTTTATGTCTTAAAAATAAATCATTTTTAAATATAAAAAAATAACAAAAAAATTAAATTTTTTATTTTTTATTTTCATCTTTCGACGCCTCCGATCAATTAATGAGGTATCAATAACAAGATTTATCTTTCTGCAATTACGCACCTCTGATTTTTAATACAACTAATGTAATAGATCGATTTATATACACAATTGGCAAGCTACACCGCTCTTGCTTATGTTTTTGCTTATTATTTTATTTTAAGATTCATCTTGGTCTGAAATTTTTTTTTTTGTTGTTGTTGGTAATAAGATTGTTTTCTACCGGTTTAGGAAATAAACACTAAGGAACATAAGTTGGCCAAGAGAATCAATGGGGAATGGTAGGCATTTATATGTGTTTTGTGTCATTATAATATACCTGCTTGTCACGGAGCTTGAATGGCTACCGACAATAAATAATTACTTAAATATAATTAATATGCGTTTACCATGTCTGCAATAAAAAAAACATTAATATTTTATTTTAAAATTTAATTCGGATTTTAATACAACGAGCCTTTTTTTTTTTTTTTTGGTTGGTGCCATTTGATGAGCTCTCTGCTCTAGAGTTTCATTTTTTCCTCTCAACGTGGGGGTGTGGTGATGTGATGAGGTCGGCAAGGGAAAATGGGAGATGGGTGATTCATAGGAATGGGCGGAGGACACATGATTTAATGGTATATGTTGATGTAATAGTATGTATTGATGGCTTGAATTAAAGGCATTAAAGTGCGAATATTTTAGGAAGCAAACGACTTTGCGAGTTGTTGTATACGGGGGGCCGAAGAAAATTTGTTTTTTAAAGTATATAATCATTTGTACTATAGGACTTCAAGTTGGCCCCGCATATTTGAAAAAATACAATTAAACAAATACAATCATGCTCGTGTCGTGCTCTATGCAAATTTTTAGTATGGTTCCAATTGTGGATGCAATAAATAATGTAGGGAAAAAAGGGTTCTAATTGTACCAACAATATAATTTTATGTGATTTGAAATTTTATGTTTACTATGTTATGAGAAAGTGTTTACACTAAGGATATGAGGAGCTGTCAATCCCTCTCAAATAATTTTAAGTTTTTTCTATGGCCAATAATATTTTATCTTTTTATTGATTCAGTTTTAATTGATTTAAAACCTTTCACAAATGAGATGTCTACCGTAAAAATGCATAGTAAACCTTTAAGGATTAGAATTGGTGAGACTCCAGTGGACTCTTTATGGTACATATTATAACTAATAATGTTTAGTCTTACATGTACATAAAAGCTAACCAAATATCTCTTACCCTAATGTGCCATTAGAAGACATCGAATCCTTTTTAATATATTTTAATTAAATTCTCAACATGTTGGTCTCTTAGAATTAAGTATTGCATCATCCTCATAGCAGTTTACATGTTAAAAATCCACTGAAAAACATAAAGTGTTTCAATGTTGCTATTTATTAAAAAACAATGAAAATGTCTTATCATTTGTAGTGGTATGTTTAATTTCAATTTTTATTTTTGAAAAACAACAAAAGCAAAATTAAGAATAGCATTAAGAGTATCATTATGGTTTTTTTTTATAGTTTAAAAAGTCAAATTAACAAAGAAAACTTAAAAATTCATTTTGTAGTTCATTATTCATTTTAACCAAAAAAGTTAACCAATAATATTTATTTAACATTTATTATTTTATATCTATTTTTAAACAATTATATTTGTTCTATTCCCACTTTTTCATTTCTAAATTATCACTTACTATTTTGTCCTTTTAAAGAATAAACAAATATTTAATAAATAATATTCTAATCAAATAGTTAAAATAGAATTAAAATTTTTAATATAAGAAGGAACTGTTAAAATAATAAAAAGGATATTTTAAATTAATTTTAGAACATCTTCAATAGTTTTAGTTAAAGCTAAATTTTATTTAAATTCTACAAAATTATTCTCCAATTATTTATATAATATAAGATATATTTAGTTTTAATAAAAATTTAAGTTAAATTTAACTAAAACTATAGTTTTAGCTAATTTATCACGGAAAATCTTAATTTGTCATTCACCTTAAATATACAACATTAAATATGAGAGAATATTTTAAAAATTAATTTTAAAAAATTAATTTAAACAATTTAAAAAAATAATTAAAACTATTAAAGTTATTTTTAAGATATATTCAGGAAATTAAATATAAAGTTAGCTAAAAAGATTTATTAGGACTATTAGAAATGCAGAAGCCTAAACAGTCAAAATTTAAGCATATTTTAATAAAAAAAAAGTATGTTTCTATTTCAAGGGAGAGAAGTGTAAATTTACCTAAAAATTTTAAAACAATTATTAGAACAAAAATATGTCACCTGCGGAAAATTCACCCGAAGAAAAAATACGTTGCCCGCGACTCCCAAAACAAAAGAAAAAAGGGAAAAAAAAAAACAATAAACGGACAGATCGTAACCGGGAGACACAGAGAGAGCCTGAAACAAACTCCATAAAGCAGCCACGGTTCAGGGGTTGATGATGATGCCTTGACCTCGTCTCTCTTCTTCGTATTCGTGAGCGGCGGTGACGGAGGGGGAGGAGGATGGCGAATTTGTACGTGAAAGTAGTACGGACGACAGATCTGAACAAGAACACAGAGTGGTTCACGTACCCGGGGGTGTGGACTGCCTATATCCTCATCGTCTTCTTCTCTTGGCTCCTCGTACTCTCCTTCGTCGGATGCTCCCCTGGAACGGCTTGGACCATCGTCCATCTCGCTCATTGCCTCGTATGCCTCCGCCACTCCCTCCTTATTACTGCTTTTTATGCTTTTGTTTTTTAAGGTTTGTCTGTTATAGACTCTATATGCTAGCTAGTTGATTGTTGATTTTCGATCTGACCCAAGTTATGGTTATTGTTCCTGCGTTTATATTGTTTAAATCGTGCTTTTTAACAATTTTCGGGATGTTTATGGTGTGTTGTTGTATGTGGATACTGAATTTCCATGTGAATAAAACGTTTTATAGTCAGGTTTCGAAATGGAGGACGTTTCCAGGTTGAGTATAGTCTTTTTTTGTGTCTTAGGTTTATTTGATTTAGATTCTAGCTGATTGATGAAGTCATGGTTATGCGAGAGCCTTGATTTTTATGGCAGCAGTGGGGGGTTGGATTGTACGCGGAGTAACTTAAATTCAAAACCAATCAAACACTGTTATAGCATGTTTGGTATGGGGAATGGAATAGAGTTACAGATGTTTATGTTCATTTTAATTCCCATGTTTGGCAAGTTAAGTGTATAGGATCATTTTACCATGGAAATCACATTTTCATGAAAAACCACATTTTTCATTACTCCATATACCAGGTTTCATATGATTCCGATGAAGGTTAAAAAAAACTCATAAAGCAAGTACAGAATAAAAAACCCAAAAAAACTCATGAACATCAACCACCATTGGTTATATGATCTCCAACCACCACCATGCTGGCATTGACAGCGGTTGATGCGGCTCCAATGCACCCATGGACAGCACTATGACATTGCACAGCCTCAATTTTAAACAAACTAATGGGAAAAGAAATAATATATATTCTTGACAAAATAGTAAAATTCTGAACACCCTAAAATAAAACTTTTGAATATCTCCAAATAATTTATGAATTTGAACACCCTAGAAAAATTTCCCAGAGTCGCCCCTAGACCAGACCACCTAGATCCTTCATTGTGGGGGTCACAAACTAGACCACCTAAATCCTCCATCTCCGGGGCAACAAACCATACCGCTGCTCCTCCATCCATTGTTGTAGCGCAGGCCCTTGATGTCATTGCCCATACTTTGTTTATTTGCTCAGGCCTCCATTGTTGTAGTGTAAGCTGCCACCTTCGTTGTTGTAGCCTAAGCTGCCACTGTAATAGTCCGAATCTATCATCCCTTCTCTCCATGAACTAAAGCAATCGTAGCCTAGAATCCTAGATCTGCTGCCCCCTCATTCTCCTTTCTCTTGTAGCTACTTATTGTCATTGGAACGGGGCCCAACCATTGTTGTAGGTCCCGTCCCCAATCATCATGTGTTGGGTTTGAATGAGCCTGAAGATGGAGATGGGTTGTTGATGGTGTTTAAGAGATCCAGCTGCAACCTTGCTCAACATTATATTAGGTTTTCATTGTTTTAATTTATTATTAAATTTTAAAAATTATTTAATAATGAGGGTTTGTCAGTATTTGTTAAAAAACAATCAATTTATTTCTTGTATACTGAATAGATGAAGGAAATTCGATTCTTATGTCAATTTCATTCCTTTGATGATTTTATTCCTCCTAAATACTGCATAACAATCGGGCACTTAGAGTTTGAAATGGATTTCCTCTTGAGATGGGGAAGTGAAAAGAATTATATTTTGCACTAATCCATGTTTCAGAAATCAAAGATATATCATTTTATTGACCATGGTGTTAGAGAAAGCTTTAAGGTAAGTGGGAAAGGGTGAACAATCTGTTTAAATCACTGTCATTGGCTCACAGATCCTACTATGTGGAACCTTTTGGCAACAAGACATAGACTGTGCTTTTATGGGTTTGGTTGTAGTTGAAGCTGCCTGGACATTAATGCATTCTGCCTAAATGTTTTCAAAAGGATTCCATTATTATCTGGAAGGCTTGCTTTTACTGGTGCTGGATGTTGTATGCTTGGATTTATTATATTTGATGTCATGTTAGATAGTGTTTTTGAACATTTCATTTGGAGATTCTGGTGAGTTAGACGTGAAAATTGAGATCCCACGGGAACAATGTGCTGTTAAGGTTTGGAGTGGATTAGCTTGGGTGATGAGTAAGAAGAAAAATTAGATTTATGCCTCTAGTTTTGTTAATAATATCACTTGTGTTTTGTTGTCTGTGTGATGCAAGGTTGTATTTAGAGATCAGATGGGCCAAACTTATGCATCTGTTTGGAACCTGGTAGCTTTTAAGATAAGCCAGCCAGTTAGGATGTAAAGAATTAATATACTGGATTTTACTTGAAAGTTGAATCTATGTAATTTCAGATGCCCTGATCAAAACTGAAAAATAAAAAATGCATTCATTTTACTCATGTGTTTTCATGTTGATTCCATTATAATATGTAATATCTTTCCTTGTCTCTTTGTATTCTAAATTGAAATTGTATTAGTTATATGTTGTCTAATTCTGGAAGCATAAGAGTGAGGATAGCATGAAAATGTGTAAACTTAAGGTGGCTGTAGGTAAGTTGCTTATGCTATAATTAAAACACGAAAAGTGTGGAATTTATTTCAAATCAGGATTAGTTTCAACTCTTGACTAGGCAGAATGTTTCTAAGTTGGCTTGAGTATGTACAACATAAACCTACAAATACGTCAATTAGTAGCATTGAGGAAGTCAATTTAGGAAAATTTTGGAAGTATACAGTTATATCATATAAGACTTTTGTTAGAGTATCTTGTAATGGGAAAATATTATGTGTGATATATACATGTAATCTTACTTTGTTAGAAGTTATGGAAGCCTATATATATATCCATTGTAAACACCCTTATTCTATATACAAAGAATTAAGCTTTAGTAGCAATTTCAAACAAAAGACTTGGGATAGCTGAAGTATTTTTAGTATTTTTGGGGGTTGGATGGCTTGGTCATGAGTTAGAGTTAGTATATGTTTTATTTTTTTGATAAGAGCTAGTATATGTTCTCTCTCATCGAAAGTATGTGTTGGATATGCTATTAAAACAAGAATGCTATTTACCAAAGCATTGGAAATACCTATATATCCGAATATCAAGCTTCTCCCTAATGATGGTGGGCTTTTTTTTTTTTCTTCGCAAATATTGGAGGTTGGTAGAAAAATTGTTCAAATGTATCTTTTTTGGTGAATGTGGTAAGCTAGTTCATCTCATTGGAATATAATTATGCAAAAAAAGGGCTTAATGTTCAAAAATCATGGTTATATGTGAATAGAAAGATACTTTTGCATATTGGGCAACTCCCTCCATCAACCATCCACTTTTGGATACTGTTTGTTTGTTTGTTTGTTTGTTTTTTTGGAAATTTCATTAGGAAAACCATAAACAAAATGTAGTTGCAAAGGGCAATGTCTAATGCCTTTTTTGAGCTTTTGTGGGTTAAACATCTCTTACACAAAATTGGATATCTAATATCAGATGTTTGAGTTTATGGTGTGATAATTGAACCATTACTTATATGGCTTTGAATCAAGTATTGCATGAGAGGACAAAACATATTGAAATAAATCATCATTTCGGGAGAAGCTACAAGCAAATATCATTGCTGCTCACTTCATTCGGATTGCTGAACAATTGGTCAATTTTTTTTTAATTATTTTTTATGAAATCTTAGGATGCCTCATACGTGAAGTATATTTTTAACAAAATGGGCATGATAAATATATGTGTGTGTGTGTGTGTGTTTGTTTCAACTTGAAAGGAGAGAGTTAGAATTTCCTATATTATATATCTTATAATAAATGAGAAAATATTTTGTATGATATAGTTACATTAGCTTGCTTTGTCAGCAAGATATATACATTGTAAAAAACACCATTATTCTAAATACAAAGAATTAAGCTCTAATTTTTTAGTTAACAACTTGAATACAGATGGAGGGAAATGAATGAATACTGAATTTGTATGCAGTAAGATCAATTTTTTGCTACTTTGTTTTTCTGTTATTCGCCTGGTTTACATTATGATTTTGCGTTTTTCTTCAGGTTACTTTTTATTGCTTTCATTGGAAGAAGGGGACACCGTTTTCTGATGACCAGGGTATCTACAACGGGTTGACATGGTGGGAGCAGGTAGACAGTGGCAAGCAGCTTACTCGCAATAGAAAGTTTCTTACTGTTGTGCCTGTGGTGCTGTAAGTGGATTTTATTTATTGATTTATTTTATTTATTTGTTCATGTTACAAGCCTGGAAACTAATGTCCATACTAATCACAAAGCAAATGATTTCCAAGGCTCTAGATTTAAACTCCTTGTAATATATTTTAGCTTCATGATTCCAAGGCTTAGGGCTTAGACGTTGGATTTTCCAATCTCAGCACTCCTCTTCTCACATACCGATCAAAAGATATATGTTATAGCCTTCTTGCTCCCGCTATTGTTTGTTAGCATTCTCTTGATGGATTCTTGGTTTGTTGATTGGCCGACTTTTCATAATTTTTTTCCCCTACAAAATTTCTTTGAAGCTCTTAGAGCATTGAAATTACATTAGCTATTATTATTTTTAAATTTTGATAAAAATTATAACTTTTTCATAATTCTAAAATCTTTTTACCAATAATCTTATGTTAGATTAGCCATTGAATTTATTAAAATAATAATATAATATAAAAAAGCGAGAGGAAGAGAGAAAATAAAATATTAAAATAAAAGTTTGATGAATGAAAAGTGATTTTTAAATTTGAAGAATCTTACAAATTTATTGTAGTTTATAATTACAAATTTTATCTTTTGGTGAGTCAAATATAACTGTATTTTTTATATTAATTAAATTATGCATTTAAATGACAATGCTCTAATAATACAATTTTGAGCTTTGTTTCTTTTACATTTCTTCTCATTGAAACATGTTTTCAAGTGTATATTTGAAAGTCCTTTTCCTGTATTATGTTTTGTTTCTGTTCTAATTTCTTAGGTTTGTAATTATCTTTTTTTTTTTTAAGTAAACAGTTTATCCAATTACTCGTGTTTTGTAGGTAGCTACGAAACATCATAATGATTTCCAAACCGCAGCTGCATCAGTATTTTGGAATATTTTGCTTACCTCGTGCGCATTTTAACAGGTACCTGATAGCATCACACACAACTGACTACCAACACCCAATGCTCTTCCTTAATACGCCGGCAGTTTTCGTTTTGGTTCTCGCTAAGTTCCCGAACATGCACAAGGTCCGGTTATTTGGAATCAACGCGGACCAGTGAATTTTGTTGCATTCCAGGAGAAACTGTTTGCTTTGACTCTATTCGGTACTAGGTCTAGTGGAACAAATTGGCAATCAAAGTCAGTACGATTCATGTATGGGTCTTGAAAATCATGAAAGGGGGTTTTGTTTCCTTCGTTGACCCTGGGCTTTGCCTCTACGGATATATAAATGTTTTGTTATTCCTCTCGTGTAGCTTGCTTTCATAAGGAGAGTGGTATTTTTTAATACAAAATGTGACTTTAAAATGTTTATCCACATTAGTTTACTCCTAGCAAAGTCATCGTCAACCTATCTATTATTTCCTTCGATGTGTGTGACATGTTCCTTTTGGGTTAGGTAGTTGGAATGGGATGATTTTCTTCTTTATCATAATAATTTATTACTGAAATGCAACGTGGCCGTATACCATTTCATTATTTGTGTATTTTTTTTATTTTGATAGTTGGTTATGAGGAATTTTCTCACTTCCCTTCATTTATTCCTAAAATATGAACTTTGGAGATGGCAAATACATGGATGATGATTCATTCTGGCCACTTTTTTGTTGAACGTCCTATCAGACATCTTGAACGAGAAGGTCTTTGAGATTAGACGGTGATAAACCATTCTTGAGGGGGCGGGGCATTTAGACAATTCGGAATATATTGGAAGGGAATGATGAGAACCAAAGGGCAGTGGCTGAATTGGAAGTTCAAGCGCTTGGTCCAAGTGTTGAGATATCAGGGGACTTCACTAGCAAAGCTTGTATATGTTTTGTGAAAGTATCCCAATAAAGTTGGTGGAGCAGAGGTCAGAAGATATAAGATTAAGCTTGTATTGACCATGGTGAACAATCTGGGAGGAAAATGCAATATGTGAACTGGGTTATAAGTTTAGGATAGTCCCTCACATAGGATGATAATTACTTCAGAAACTTTGTTTTTTAAGGGGTTCTGTAAGGACCATGTTGGACATGTATAATAAAACCCTCAGCTCCACATTTCATAGGGACTTGAGAAGGTAGATTTGCCCAGTTTTCTTTCAGGAAATTCACCAACATTACAACCATTTGCAAACTTCCCCTGCCACCTATAATCCAACCCATTTCATTAACCATCAACCTTTCGCAAATCGGACTAGGAAGGAAAGCTGTGGTAAGAATGAAGGAACCATGGGTGGAGAAGGATACATAATTGAATGTAGCTTACTTATCAACCTTTAGGTTGGGTAAGTGAACATCAATGGTCCAGATTTGCATCATCTCAACTGTAAAGACAAATGAATAAAAACAAGTTCAACATCTTAATATTAACTTGATGTCTCAAGGTGCCTAACAAAACCAAATGATACAGTGACAGTTTAATAAAATACAAGAGCGATGACGACAGAAGGCTATTAATAAATACGGATGTGATGTGTCATCAACTGTCAATAGTTCTACTCCAAGCAACATGGCATTTTCAGGTAAGCTTAGGAATGCCAACGAGGCATTGGAAATAAGAGCATAAAGCCAACTATTTCACAAAATCATAAAAATGCCGATCAAGTCCTCCAATGACCAATCAGATCAAAATCAAATATTCATAAAAATACTCTCATTGCATCAACGACTGCAATATTCAAAAAAAAAAAACATAAATATATATTCGTATACTGAAAACGGACGGTACCCACAAAAATATTTCACATATTCAGACGGCACCCGCAAACAGATCCTATTGCATCGAAAATCCAGAAATATTGACAAACGCATACTTTTAATAACATACTCACTGGCCATTGAAGTTTCGATCAAATGTGTAAAACCCTAGTTTTTGTTCTAATATTTGGAATGTCAAAGCAGGCATATCACAAATTCAGAAAATACCCACATCAAAAAATAAATATTTAAACCACAAATAGCATCAAAAAAATCAGAAATTACTCAAATTGCATCGAAAATTCAAGAACACCCACAAATTTTCGTATACTGAAATTTTAGCAATGTAGTGATTATTAAATTATGGTAACCCTACACTACGTACCGGTTGAGGCGTCTGTCAGCGGCCAAGAAGAAGCAGAAGAAGAAGAAGAAGTAGAAGACGAATTAGATTCCCTCGTCCAGTTTGCCCGGAATGGAAACCCTTTAAAAAACATATTTAAATGAATAAGATGTAAATAAAATGATATTAATTAACTAAATAAATAATTCTTTTTTAAAAAATGTAACGATGCGCGGCCCAGCGCGGGAGGCGTCTTCGTTCGTACTGGTCGGATGTGATGCACTTTGGCAGGACCCACTAGTTGCATGCGTACAAGAATTTCTCCAAAGCCTTTTTTTTAATTAGAATTAATATGCAATACAAATTAGGGGAAGTGAAATTAAATAATAGCAGAGAAATAATTTTTTTTCTGTTATTTAATTTTGGTGTTAGTATAAAATATAATTATATGTATAATTATAGTATTATAGAAAAATTTATTAATTTTAAATGATGAGAAATATAAAGTAAAATGTATCGAACATTTCACGTATTTTAGTTAAGATTTTATGTTTTTTTATTTTAGTTAAAAAACAATGTAATCTCTTTACGTTTGATTTATAAAATGTCGATGTAGTTATCATAATTTGCTTTGAAGAGTAATATGAAGTGAGTCTCTCTAATTCAATATAGAGGAATATGGGAAGGACCAATCTGTATAAGTCTATATAGCACACAAATTACTTCTTTTTAAAATAATTATTTTATATATAATGTTGGCTTTGTTGGGTTGATCTTGAATAATAAATTTCAAATATAATTTTTATTTTAAATTTGAAAAAGTAAAATAATAGTTATAATAGGACGTTGAAGATGGGAGGGAGCAACAGATTAAATTTGAAGAGATCCGACAGTTATCTATGAAAGTGGCTGCATTAGTTATTAAAAGTGGCTTTCCTTTTTCTCTTCATTAAGTATGTATAATTAGTATCTATCTATAATAATGATTAGTATGTATTCATAATACTAATCATACGTACTTAATTTATTAGGAATCATCAAACATAAATATTTTTTTATTGTTTTTATTAAAACGATACGTCATGTATTAATCTATAAAATATCAACATATCTAGCTTCTTTTTAAAAACTTTTCCTCAAGAAAAAAATGCTTGTGTTTTATTAGAAAAGAAAAAGAAGAATTTGCGATGCTTCTTTTTTTAATCGCATTAATAAATAGATTTGATCTGTCTTGTACGGTTTAAAATTATCAAACATAAATGTATCCAAGAATTATCAAATTTTATAAATCTATTCCATTTCATTAATGAGAAAATCTTCATTAATCGAACTCCGTGAATTTATTCATAAAATATGTTCTGGTTGGAAGCTCATCAACCGACGACCAACGCCCGTCTCTGACGCAAAGCATCCAACGACGGCTTCACACACACATGACACATCACAAACTAGAGAGAGAAACTAGAAGAGAGAGAGAGAGAGAGAGAGAGAGAGAGAGAGAGAGAGAGAGAGATTTGGTAGCGACCCTTTTGACGTTTCTCTCTTTTTTCCATCAAACTCTGTTTTATCCACGCCCAGTTCTGCAATCCCATTTAAATTTAGGATTCGGATTCGGAGTGTGATTTCAAATTCTATAGCGTTGGAAACAAATTGTTGTTCGGTGAATCTCGGTGAGCAAATCAATGTTTGCTGTGATTTGATTTGATTTGTTTTGGTTTCTGAATGATTGAATCGCAATTGTTTTTATCATGCGTGATGTGATGGTCCGAACGAACACGTGAAATCGGAAAATATGAATTCAATGTTGTTCGGATAAATCAGGGTCTCATGGGTTGAGTCCTAGGAAAGGACAAATAATGGAGACCTGCAGCGAGGAGGAAGGCGGTCAGTACTTTGACAGGTGCGAGGAGTTGTCTGATTTGGTCTCTTCGGAGGACTGGTCCGAGGATTCCAGCTCCAAGGCACCTCCTCGCCTTCTCGGTTCTGCTTTGAACAGTAGTTTTCAGTACGAGTTGTGGACGAAGAAACTCGACAGTGTCGGTGAGCGCCGGGACAAGTTGTTTAGATGGATGGGCATTAGCATTGATGAAAATGGTGGAGAGTTGTGTTGTCACAAACTCGAAGTGCCGGCTCAGACTGCCCGAATCACTGAAGACAGCGGGGCAGTGCTGAGAACTTTGGGTTTGGAAGAAGATGGGGCTTCGTCATGCGGGTCTTTTGTTTCTTGTCCATCTAATAAATCTACTGAATTGTTAGAAAATGGTAGGTTGGGAGAAGATTGTAGGTGTAAAGCTGAGGGTTTGGATGGTAATTCAAACCTGGCTGATGATTCGGGTCACAATGCAACACTTCGTAGATTATGCCAGGTGGGTTCAAGTAAGTTGGTTGATGGTGGAGAGTTCCAAACTCAGCAGACATCTCTTCTTGTTCAGAAATACAGTCATAGAGAGGAGAAATCCGAGAGTTTGTTGGTTAAGTTAAGGAAGCTCAGGAAAAGGTGGCTCAGGAGATTGGGTGCCATGGCTTGTTGTGGAAATAGGTGTAGACAACCCAGTGTAAACTGTGATGACTATGATCCAGTAATAGGGATTAGAACTCGTAGGATTCAGGTTTATTCGCATAGGAAGAGGTACAAAGAATTGTCTTCTCTTTATGCAGAACAGGAATTCACGGCACATGGGGGATCAATATCCTCAATCAAGTTCAGCCCGGACGGGCAGTACCTTGCAAGTGCCGGTGAAGATAGCGTTGTCCGTGTTTGGAAGGTGACTGAGGATGAAAGGTCAAACAGATTTGACGTTTCAGAAACAGATCCTTCATGTTTGTATTTTTCTTTGAATCATCTTTCTGAATCCTCTCTCAATGGGGATAAAGAAATATCAAACAAGATCAGAAGGTTGAGGAAGTTAACAAACACGACTTGTGTCATTTTTCCACGGAAGGGCTTCCACTTATTGGAAAAGCCTCTGCATGAGTTTCATGGACACAGCGGTGAGGTCTTGGACTTGTCATGGTCTAGGAAAGGGGTAAGTATTTTCAGAACCAGAAAGTTTTGGTAGTCTTGGTATTCTTACTAGTAAAGCTGTTATGTTTGCCCCATAATTTTGTTTGTACTTCTTAAATTCCACTGGAAGAATCTGCAGCAAATAATGTTCTTTTAGTGTAATTGTTCTATCTGCAGTATCTGCTGTCATCCTCTATTGATAAAACAGTTCGCTTGTGGCGAGTTGGGTGGAACCAATGCCTAAGAGTATTTTTTCATAATAATTATGGTCAGTCTCTGTCTAATCCAGTTTCTTCCATGAGTTATTTATCAAATATAATTGGTCAATGATTTCATTAATAAAATCATTCATACCATTTTAAATAGAATCATCTGACATCATGTCCATTGTTACATCAGTGACTTGCGTTGAATTCAACCCTATGAATGATAATTACTTCATTAGTGGTTCAATAGATGGAAAAGTTCGTATTTGGCAAGTGCTTACCTCTCAAGTAGTGGATTGGATGGATATTAGAGAAATAGTAACGGCTGTTTGCTATTGCCCAGATGGCAAGGTTTGAAGCATATCTTTCCATTTTATTTTATTTTATTATTATAATGGTTGTGCAGTGTGAAAATTTTCTGCTTTGATGTGTATATTTGTTTATTTGCTTTTGCAGAAAGGAATTGTAGGCACTTTGAATGGAAACTGCCGCTTCTATGATATCATAGGTATGCCTAATGGTGCCTGAACCTAATTTTGAGGCACTGGTGTATTTCTACTGTCAGCAATTGCTATTATTATTAAACATTTCCAAATATAGTAATCTTATGTTCATTCTTGTGATTGATTCCATCTGTTTTGGTATATAACAATACCTTATTAGCATCTTTTGTCTGACTGTGGCGTAAACCAACTCCCACGAGTATCTTCTGAGATTGTTGAGTCATGTAAAATGGCCTGTTTGATAAGCGAGGCTCATCCAATGCCCTTCTTAGTCGAACCAGTTCTTTCCAATTCTTCTTCCTTGAAAAGGCTTAAATGAGTCCTGGAAACCTAGATTATTATTTATTATTTATTTTGGTTTAATGTGCTATGGTCGAAAGAGTATGATTAAAGTTTTTGGCAATTGGTAAAAGAAGTCCAGATGTTTATTGTAATGTTTTGCTTGGTTGAAACATCATCTGATCATGTTAATTTTATTTATGGGTTAGATAATCAATTGCATCGGGATACACAAATATCCTTAGAAGGTAAACTGAAGCTGCCTGGCCGAAGGATAACTGGCTTTCAGGTAATTTTTCTTTACCTCTTCCTTTTCAATGATTTTTTTGTGAGGTAAAGGTTGATTGTGACTATTTCAGTGGACTTTACCCTCTGCTTTTGTTCCAGTTCTGCCCTGGTGATCCTAGCAAGGTTATGGTCACTTCTGCTGACCTAAATGTTCGTATAATCTGCGGAGTTGATGTCATTTGCAAATTCAAGGGTTAGTGTATTGTTTTTGAAGTTTAAATTGATCTATCCCAATCCACAGTCTTATATCTGTGGTGTCTCACTGCCTCCATTTCAAATAGATTCTGATTTCATTTGCATCATCTTTATTTATTTATTCTCTCCATATATGTAGGTATTCGAAGTGCGGGAAGCCATGTATCTGCTTCTTTCACTGCAGATGGGAAGCACGTTGTCTCTGCAGGCCAAGATTCCAACGTATATTCCTGGAACTACACCAGTCACGACAACAAGATTTCTTTCCGAGCCCAAACAAAAACGATCAAGCCCACTGAGAGCTTTTTCTCCCGGAATGCATCCATTGCCATACCTTGGTGTGGCATGAAGTTGACAACAGAACCCTTCTTATCGCTGCCCACTATTCTGTGCAATGACCCGCTGCAATGCATCAGCCTTGAAGATGGACTGCAACAGGATGTCATTGGAAATTCACTCCCTAAGGGGCCCTCATGCCCACCCAATTCTTTCTCTTCCAGCCCTGTGTTCCCCATGGAAACTTCACCTATGCCGAAAGTTTCTGTAACCTGGCCAGAGGAGACACTGAGGAGTGGTTCTAGGCCGTATGGAGGCTTTCCACCAACACCAAGAGTCTGCCTGTCAGGTTACAAGCTCTTAAAGAGTGCTTACCATGGCAAGCTGAACTCTCCACATTTGTGGGGGCTGGTGATTGTAACTGCTGGCTGGGATGGTCGGATAAGGACATTCCTCAACTATGGCTTGCCTCTTCACGTCTGAATTTTTCATATAGCTGAGTTTCGCTTTGCTTTTCTTTCCGTTTTTTGTGTTTTGGTCAAGTTAAATACGTTACTGGAATGGGAGAAGGTCCAGAAGGAAAGGGCTCTATAAACGTGGAGCCTGCATAGGATTAGTAAATTACAGGAATTGTTTTTGTGCAGCTACATTATGGGCCATTGTGCCTGACTAGTTCACCAAGTGGCATCTGTGTTACACGATCTCTTTTTTTTTTTTCCCTTGACAGAAAAAGATCTATTTGTTCAAAATATGTAGAATATCTTCATATGATGTCCTAAATCCTTACTGTGGATCCGACCAATTTCATTTGACTGCCGTCTGTAAAAAACGGTGGGTAATGTTTGAGGCTATGTTTATGTGCATAAGATGTAAAATTTTGGAGAAGGGTCAGAAGACATACAAAGAAGAGGATTTCTCTGTTTTGTGTGGATATTGCAGTGCTAATTACAGTAAAATTGTTAAAGTAGAACCATCTTTTTTTGGTGCTCCAAATATATGGATCGAATGGCAAGCCGGGTTTCTGTCATTTATGATAAAAGGGAAAAAAGGAAAGAAAAGGCTCCCTCTTTGTATGAGATAGCCGAGCAAATAACACGTGCTTTTTTAAGTAAAGGGGAGGCAAGATTTTTCAATGAGCTTCTAGTAATGTCGTAAAGACAAGGGTGCAGTAACATGAAGCGACAATAATGCTTCTATTTGTTATTTAAAAATACTTTCATTCAAAATCATACCTGGTGGAGAGTATGGGTTTTGAATGTTTCATCCTATTTTTTCTAGTGATTTATTCCTCTAATATTTTGAAAAACGCATGTCTTTCATGAAAATGTCCAAATCTCAAGACTTACATCTCCACCACAGAAAGTTGCATGAATACATTGTCTATGCTTAAGTGGGTGCGGTTATCAGATGTATCATCATCTAATGAATTATTGTTCTCTTATCATGGTATCATTTTCTGATGTTTTGAAAAACATATGCCTTCATGAAGATGTTTATATCTCAAGACTCCGCACATTTGCACTAAAAGTTAATTAGATATATTTTTCATGCCTAATCATAACATTTTTGAACATGAAAATGCTCAGTCTTTTAAGAATTGCTTTAATACCGATTTAGTGCAGGAAAGGCTCTCAAATACTTGTTTGATATGGCAAGCTCTGCATTTTAGACTTTTAGTCCCCTCAATGCAATGCAAGATGGTCATATCCAAACCGGATAGTTCACCACTCAAATCATAACCTAGGAAAACTCCCGACGACTTGCTCCGCATTGTCTTCAGCATTAGGGGATATCTTAAATAATTATTTACAAATGGGACACAGCATGCTTACTGTTGGAATTAGTATCATCCAGTGGCTTCTTTATCCAACTATTGTTCTAAAAATTGGCGAATGATGGGACACAGAAAGCAACTGATGCAACCTCCAACGTGCTGAATCTGAATCTGAATCTGAACTAAAGCATCTAATTCTATGTACTTATGTAGGGTTACTATAATCCAATGCGATCTGGTCCTTCATTAGAATCCCTGAATAAATTGCACTACAAGGCAACCTCCTGAACCTCTCAGTTGTACAGGACAAGGCCGCTTTTCCTTCCCAAATCGGCTTGAAATTAAGTTCATCTTTCACTTGCAATTAATGGTAACAATAATAATAATAATAATAATAATAATACATAAATTAAAGTGAATGGGATAGAAGGCAACTATTTCGGCAAAATGCTTTCATTCTCTATCCGAAGAAAAAAAAATCTTGATCCAAACGAAGCCTTTTTGAAGCATTGGCAACATCTGCCTCGATTAACAAATCGAGAGTGATAAGTACTTTTAATAACCCCAGGCAGAAACGAAAACATTCCTGAAAAGTATATTCACCTCAAAAGTCAAAACCAAACAACGCAATGGGAGAGAAGGGGAACCATTACAGCATTTACCAAAATAATTGCACACCCCCAACCCCCAACTAGTCACATTTCTGCAAAACCTTCAATGATCTCCTACAGCTCGTCGTGGTCCTCATCTTCTCCACCTTCTCCGGATCCTCCACCTGGAGCCCCCCCTGATCTTTGATAAACTGCAGTAACGATCGGGTTACACACAGCTTCCACCTCTTTCAGTTTCTCATCGTAGTCCTCCTTCTCAGCACTCTGGTTGTCATCTAGCCATTCGAGGGCTTCCTTCGTGGCAGCCTCTATCTTTTCCTTCTCCTCAGACTCCAGCTTCTCAGCGAGCTTGTCCTTGTCATTGATCTGGGCCTTCATGTTGTATACATATGTCTCCAGGCTGTTACGAGCATCAATCTTCTCTTTCACCTTCTTGTCTTCCTCAGCAAATTCTTCCGCCTCCCGAACCATCCTATCAATCTCATCTTGGGTCAGGCGACCCTTTTCGTTAGTGATGGTGATCTTCTCTGATTTACCTGTGCCCTTGTCTTCTGCCTGGACGTTTAAGATACCATTTGCATCAACCTCAAATGTAACTTCAATTTGTGGGGTCCCCCTGTTCGGTAGTCAGTATTGGAGTTAGGAACACATAATAGTTCTAACAATTTGAACGAAGAAAAAAAGTGTAATCAACCTTGGAGCTGGGGGAATTCCAGAGAGGTCAAATTTCCCAAGATTCCGACAATCCTTGGTGAGACTTCTTTCACCTTCAAAAACCTGATGAAGTGGTGGCAGATGAACAATTGATTAGCGTTTTCTAGCCAATTTCACAGACGAGAAAATGGTCAGACTTCAATATAACCCCAATGACAATGCTGATCCAGAACAGCAATACCTGTATGGAAACAGTAGTCTGCTGATCCTGATAAGTGGTAAAAACTTGAGATTTCTTGGTCGGAATTACTGTGTTCCTTGGAATCAACTTTGTCATCACTCCCCCAACAGTCTCAATCCCGAGAGTGAGTGGCGCAACATCCAAAAGAAGGATATCTGCATACATTCAGCAACCACACAATCGATGTTAATTGTTAGACAGGGTCTCTTCCAAGCCTCGTTTATGGAGCAGTAAGCATAAGGGCTCCACGACATAAAACAGAAAAATTACCTTTAGTTTCATCGCCCCCTTCGCCGCTCAAGATACTTCCCTGTACTGCAGCGCCATATGCAACTGCTTCATCTGGGTTCACACCCTTGTTAGGTTCTTTCCCGTCAAAGTAATCCTTGAGGAGTTGCTGAACCTTAGGAATCCTGGTGCTTCCACCAACAAGAACAATCTCATCAATTTGGTTCTTGTTCAATCCAGCATCCTCCATAGCTTTCTTCACAGGACCCATTGTCTTTCTGAACAAGTCATTGTTCAACTCCTCAAAGCGGGCTCGTGTGAGAGGCTCGGAGAAATCCATGCCATCATACAGTGACTCAATTTCCACACGAATTTGATGTTGGCTACTCAATGCTCTTTTCGCACGCTCAGCTTCTCTCCGTAATTTCCCGAGTGCTCTGTTGTCCTTGCTGATATCCTTGTTATGCTTCTTCTTGATCAATTTGATGAAATACTCCATAATCCTCTGATCGAAATCCTCTCCTGCATGCACGCATAGGATCCAACAAATCCAGTAAAGATGAGCAGTGATGTAAGATAGCAAGCAACATTCCGCTAACTAGGGACAAAACAACGAAATTAACATGCAAGCCATGTCTAAATTTTAAATTTGTTGCAAATTCTCACCGCCCAGATGTGTATCTCCATTTGTGGCAAGAACCTCAAAAACACCATTATCAATTGTCAAGATACTGACATCAAAAGTGCCACCACCAAGGTCAAAAACAAGAATGTTCTTCTCGCCTCCCTTCTTGTCCAAACCATATGCAATGGCTGCGGCTGTTGGCTCATTAATTATTCGAGCAACATTAAGCCCAGCAATAACACCAGCATCCTTGGTAGCCTGTCTCTGGGCATCATTGAAGTAGGCTGTGCAGTGGATAGATATAATGACCAAATTAGTTCACATACATTATCATCCACAACAGAAAAACTCAAAAATGAACTTTGAAAACTCACCAGGAACTGTGACTACAGCATCCTTGATCTTCTTTCCAAGGAAGGCTTCAGCTGTTTCTTTCATCTTAGTTAAAATCATAGCACTAATTTCCTCAGGGCTGAAAACCTTGGTTTCCCCATCCTTAATCTTTACCTGTATATATGGTTTTCCATCTTTGTTCACAATTTTATATGGTACAAGCTTCATGTCCTTTTGTACCTCTTTGTCCTCGAACCTGACAAAAGGTTGCACAGAGCGTTCAACGATTTGTATCCTCGGTCTAACTGACAAGAAAATATTCGGACGAACAATTGTATGAACAAATATAATGAGAAGCAGAGAGGGCACATTACTTTCTTCCAATAAGTCTCTTCACATCAAAAACTGTCCTTTGATGATTAACAGCTGCCTGATTCTTGGCAGCCTCACCAATGAGTCTCTCACTGTCAGTGAAAGCCACCCATGATGGAGTAATACGGTTTCCCTGGTCGTTGGCAATGATTTCAACATGGCCATTTTTATAGACACCAACACAAGAATACGTTGTTCCAAGGTCTATCCCAATGACAGTTCCAAGCTTTGAAGCTTCCTCCTTCGCAATGGAAAATGCACAAAGGCATCCTACCATCAATTTAAAGACCACCCATGTCAGTAATGATATAAATTCAGTAACACTACAAACACCCAACGGTATTGAGGTATTGAGAATGAATAAACAAGCTAATGTGACTGAATAACGCAACTCCCAATCAGTATGCGCCAAGAAAACATTAGATTGATGGTGTCCGCCCCCAATCCCAAAGTGAATGCACCAACTTGGAATTTAACCATTATTAATCAAATTTTCGATTTTTCATTGACACTCCAGAGAACTTCTATAGTTGTACCACTTTTCAAAAGTAAATAAGAAAAAAATATTAGAGGCCTCTAAACATAGGTGGTATGATGCCGGCCATTGATTTACCTTGCCCGCCAAATTTGATTGGCCCAGCAATGGACCAGAACCATTATAAGTTCTGCTTGGTGGTCCGAGATGTCTCGAAGTTTCTAAGAAAACTGGCTATCTTTGATTCATTATCCGTTATTTACTGACAATTCGAAGGTACCAACACACAACTTGAGCATCGCACAAAAGTCGTACAGAATAAACGAAGACAGTAGGTTAATTTGTTTTCTAGTTTAATTATGCTCACCTTAACAGAATCTAATTTCTCGGACATGGATTCACATTTCAGAGTAATTTCAGAGCACACTAAGAACAACAAATGAAGATACAAATCAATCACATACATTCGTTCGTGTACAGCTAGTTTCATTCCTATCTCACGAATCCAACAAATCCAGAACCGGAGATAATTAAGAAAAATAAATTCAAAAATCATAGCTACTCGGTGATCAAACCACGTGAACACCCAAAGAAGCCACTCAGATCCACCACATTACGCGAAGAAAAAACAAATAATCAAGGAAAAACCCTAAAATTTCAACCAAAAACGCTACGGATGGAACGAAAGAAAACAGATCTGAGTGATCAAAAACTGCAAACTTACCGAAGAAAACGATTGCGAGGACGACGAGAGACGCTCTCCTCCCCAAAGAGCCCTCCATGGCGTAGATCTTCGTCCAATCTCTCTTTCTCTCTCTCTCTCTCTCTCTGTGGCCTGTGCGTGTGTATGAGAGCGTTCGATGGAGTCGCGGGAGGGTCGGCCGAGCTTATAAAGCTTCGTTTGCTTCTTCTCCGCCTTCCATGGCGTTCTGGAAAGATGGAGTGATGTGCGAACATGTCATTATGGATGACGTGTCCCAATTGTAACGCGGCATGTGGACAATTAGCCAATGAAAACTCGTCCTTGTGTTGGGTTGCTCCTAACCGTTGGTTCCTCATTAGTTTGTGCACGTGTCAATCCTCCAGGTCGCTTGGCTCCGTCAAGAATCTCGGCCCTTTTTGTCGTTTCCCGGAGAGAACGTCAACAATTTATGAATTTACACGTAAATGGAACCTTAAATTTTATTGTTATCGTTTTATAACGTTTAATTTTTTTCAAGTTTAAGGTTAAATCTTGATTTGAATCTAAAAGTTTTAAAAAAAATTACTAGTTTCATAACTAATATTATTTTTTAAAAAATGTATTTTTGATTTTAAAACTTAAATAAAGTAAAGAAGCGATATGAAACTTGAGAAAAAATATAGAAATAAAATATAATCTAAAAAAATGAATCGCAATTTCAATTTAATTTTAGTTTGTTTATGATAAAATAATATTTAATAAAATTGTATTTTAAATATACATTATTTTAAAAATGCAAAAGTGTTATTTTAAAATGTTTTACAACTTTATCATTTTTTTTATTAATTAAATTATTTATTTCAAATAAATTATTTTATTTAAATTAATTATATTAATGCTAATTTTCTTGGGCAAAAATGAATTTAAATCAAATATAACAAATAATACCAATGAAGTATGAACACAACTTATACTCAGAGAGTAATAAACTCACAATTTATAAATGCTATTTTTAAAAATTCATAACTTCAACTATATAATATTTTAAAAACTTAAAATTAGTGTAAATTTGTTAATAGCTATGTTTTCTAAAAAAAACATCCGAATTGTAGTTTAAGGAAAAAAATAAAACAAAAAAATACGAACGTTTATTGTCATGTTTAAAATTTTGAGTCTCACATCACAATGAAATAATTTTAACCTTACAAGTCCAAATAATATGATTTAAACTCAAATCAAAGATAATTAAATTAAAAATCAACTTAATTTACCATATTTGATTTAGTTAAACATTTAAAAAGTTATAGCTAAAATAGTTATCAATGCACCTACATGACTATTGTGATCAAAGGAAATCTCGAATTCAAGCTCATGTATTTTATTATTTTTATGTTTACTTTTTTTTTTTCATAATTTGTGATTCAAAACACACAAGATTTAAAAACAACTAATCAGCTAGTGTAAGATGATGTTATATCAACTATTAATTAATGGCTATCTAAGATGATACTATATCAATTATTTAAAAGGTGGCTGTTATGATTATTTTATTCGGCAGCTAACAAATCAATCATAATTTGATCTAGCACTGGTATTTCAATTATTCAAACAATGAGTTAAAAGGATCCAAAATCTTAGTTGGTGCTAAAATATCTGATATTATAAAACATAAAAATACAAAATGTGTTTGTAGTTAATAGATTGGAAGTTTACCTATAAATGATTTCGGGGATACTAATTCTCCACCCATTAGTAGTATATGATACAACTGCATGTGTTATTATATATTATAATGTAATATTACGTGATTACCATGTTACTTATAGGATAAGTGTACTTAAATTTTGTGCAAAGACCGAAATACACGCAAAATGTACTATTTTTTTACATGGTGCAGTTAATTGTTACATTGTTTAAATAGTCTGCTCATATTTACAATAGCCATATTTTGACGCACTCAAATATCAAACACGCAACTCAATATTCTAAAAAATAAATAAATCAGCAAACTTATATGAAAAAATTGACTTTTTCCTAAATCATTAAATAAAATGTGTTCGATGCTTGCAGGTAGCTAATGACTTTTTATGGAAACTGTGTTAATATTTGATAATATTTATTAATTTTTATACCCTAATATATTTGTATGTTATTTCTAAAAAAAATTGCAAAGAAATCACTTTTTTTGTAAATATTCAAAGCACGAGTGTAAACAAAATCATTTTTATTTTTATTTTTAACAATTTATCACGTTTTGATTGAGAACATTTTAGTGCAAACCACACAATAACTTGTTAGCTGTCGATCTAATTTTAATACAATAAATCAATTGCATGCAAGCCAGTTGCACAAAAAATGTCCATTTTCATTTTTTTTCAAAATCATTCAAAATTCAAAGACAATCAAAAAGCAATTTAAAAAATTAAAATAAACTAAGCGTTTATGTTTTAAAAATATTTTTAAAGGATTGCTGTCATATATATGCATATTTTAAAATATGGTTTCTTTTTTTAAATTACACCTTAGAAAAAACTTGATAATTAACCAATCATATGAGTTTGGACAAAGCATATAATAAACCATTTTAGAAATTAAACATCATCTCCAACACGTGTGAATTTTCCGACAAAGAATTTTTTTGTTAAGAATCTGTTAAATTTTGAAAACTACTATGAAACAAATGTTAGAAATTAATTGTTTAATTCCAAACAATATATACGACAATTTAAGCTAAGAGAGCCAGAAAACTAAACTAAGTCTGATGAATAATACAACGAGCTTAACCATTAAATTTGACAACTATATCTGAGTATTTTATTGGGCTGTCATAGTGTTATTTGTTAATTGTTAATGCGACCAAAGGAAGCATAAAATATATTCGAGAAATTATTTTTTTTTACATAATATTTATTGGTCCATAATTTGATTAGCTCATATAATAATTTAATTATAATTAATAAAATATTATTATGTCAAATATGCGAAAAAAACATATATACAAAACTTATGCGTAACATTGGTCAATATATTCATACTTTTTCTATTAGCATATTTTTCATACACGCGCTCAGTAATTCCATCTGTATGCAATGATTATATATACATTGGTCATAAAGGCATCCAATTCTTAATTGAAAATAAAAAAAAAGGCACAAGTTAAACGAGGTAGGCGAAAAAATGGGTCAATGCATCATACAACATTTAATTAACATGTGATCCGATGAAGAATTAAACTTTTGTTCCCACGACTCATCATAACAAATTCATAGAAGGATCTGTTTACAGTATAAAAAAAATATTAAACACAACATATAAACCCACAAAAAAACTACAAAATTTATATAGAAGGATCTGTTCCCGTATCTATACATATATACACACACACAATTAAAATCAAACTAGATTAAAACTAAAATTTAAAATAATAATTATAAACTGAGAAAATGTTTAGGGTCCATTTAATTGACTTTTTTTTAAATATAATTATTTTTTAAAATGATGAGTTCTGATAAATTTATCTTATTCATAAATATTTTTAAATCCATCAGTATTTAAAAAAACAATCTTATTTTTCTCAACAAAACTGAAACTAAACCCAAGAAAAAAACCTAAACTAAACTCAAAAAAAAAAAAAACTAAACTAAACTAAACTGAAAATTAAAAAATTAAACTAAACTAAATTAAAAGTCTAATCCTAAAATCCTCCAACAGCTATTAATAAAAAACATAAAAAATAGCCTAAACAATTTGGTGGTTTAATCTATTTTGTTAGTTTAGGTTTAGTTTAACTAAATAATTAAATTAAATTAAATTAAAGTATTATTATTATTTTTTACTAAAAAACTAAACTAATATTTATTTAGGTTTTTTATTAATAGCTTTTAAATTTTAAGTTTTTATTCCGTTTAGTTTAATCCAAACTTAATTTAGTTGTAGTTCAGTTCGTAGTTTTTATTTTGGGTTTAATTTACTTTACTTAGTTAATTTTAAGTGAGTTAGATTAGTTTAGGTTTTTATTGATGTTTACTTTAATTTATTTAGTATAGTTTTTTTTTTAAAAAATCTAGTTTAGTTTTAAAATTATTATTTTTTGTTTTTATTTTTAATTTTATTTTCTATACTGCTAGACTACATATATGTATTGTGGTATGTATAATGTGCATCTAAACTTTGCAGTCCTAAGTAACACACAGAACCTAAACCCGATACTGTGAAACTCAGGTTTAATTAAAACGTACTTTATCAAACTCCAATTCAAACAGAATCCATTTTCGAAATGAAATAAAAACTTACCCCAGATTCATAATTTTAAACTGTATTATTAAATTAAAACTCCTCTGCCTTTTCTTACCATGCTACTCCTTTTCACCGTGCGTAAAAACATTTGGTTACTTTTTCCATGCAACGCATTCCATTTATTATTTATTATTTATTTTTACGCGATTACAATTTTATTCTATAACCGTATCGTATATGCTAAAAGATAGAAGGAATGTACTATTTTATTTTGCTCCACATTATTATTATTATTATTTGGAGTATTAATTAATTAAGAAAAATGAAGGATTTTTTCTCCCTGCACTCCTTCCAGAGAAGCCGCCACAATTCAAGCCGGCGAGAAAAATGTGATTCATTTCTGTCCCTGTTGGCGCTTTCTTCTCCCTACCCTGCAAACCACTCGCTACAAGTACACCCACCACCAACACCGACACCAACACCCACACACGCTCTCTCTCTCTCTCTCTCTCGCGTGACTAATCCGTGAATTCAACATTCGTTTCGAAACCCTAACTCCTCCTCTAATCTCAACATCAATGGCGATTCCTTCTCCTTCCTCTCCAACCTTAACTTCCCCCTCTCCCTTCATCTCCTCCAGGTACGACTCGCCGTCGCCTCGCATCTTCCTCCGATTGCCCCCCTCTTGTGGCCGCCGCCGTACGGCGCTTGCGATCTCCTCTCGCCTGCACTCGTCCGCCGCAGGCGGCTGCGACGGTGGCGGCGACCTCCAGTACGAGCTTCAGCACGGGCTCTCGCCCAAGCAGCGTCGGATGGGGTCGCCGGTGTTCGTGACCCTCCCGGTGGACGCCGTGTCTCCGGAGGGGCAGGTGCGGCGGCGGAAGGCCATCGCGCACTCGTTCCGGGCCCTGGCCGCGGCAGGCGTCGAAGGGCTGCTGATGGAGGTCTGGTGGGGGCTGGTGGAGAGGGAGTCGCCTAGGGTTTACGATTGGAAGGGGTATTTGGAGATTGTCGCCTTAGCGCGGAGGTTGGGGCTCAAGGTTCGGGCTGTCATGTCTTTTCATCGGTGTGGCTCAGCGCCTGGCGATCCTTACTGGTGAGACTAGCGACTACAGTAGGTTCCCACATTTTCCCCCCTGTTTGAACCGTGGACACTGTCCTTGGATAGTTGGATTGTGCATTTATGGTGTTTCTCTGTTTGAGCGTAATAACTACACTTGAGACTACCGATGCCATTACATTGTAGTATTTGGAATGTTTTGACTTGACGTCACTGCGTTTGATTGATGGGGACCATGGGGTTAAGTAAGATGGAGACATTGCTGGGTCCCAACTTTTAAAATAAATAAATATAGGCATGTAAATCTAGGAGAGAATGATGTCTATTCTGGAACATGTTGCTGCTAATGATGGAAATTTAGATTACCAGTAAGGAGTATCGTGGGGAATTTGGAGTGTTATGTCTAGAAATTGCTTGCCAACAAATGTTACGTTCGATCCTAAGCTACTAGCTCAGTAGATGGATGCTTGCCAAGGTTTTCCGAAATTGCACTTTAGTTTGGGACAAGATGGGGTCAAGTGTCTCCCTATAAGTGGTAACAGAGTCTAGTTGGAAGCGGGGCTAGTAGAAGTTGGTGGGGATGTAAAGGGTGTTCATTGAAGGTTATCGTATTTGAAAACCACTGGAATTTCTTACCAGATAATCAACCTCAAGGGAAGAGGGATTGTGAATTGACGCCCAACCATCCTGTCCAGTGCTTTGAGTACCACTGTGATGATGTTATTGTGGTGCTGCCAGTCGCAGCACCCCCAGATGCACCTCCTGGACCTTAGTAAACTAGCCTTAAAATTTTTACTGTATGTCACTTGAGAACTAAAATAAACATCATATGGGTTTTAAAATTGGCTTTATAAAAGAAACTTCCTAGTTTGAAGTTTGTACAAGTTGTTTAAACATCATCAGATAAGGGAGTTAAGACTCAAAATAAAATATTGGCCACACAAACATATAATTTGGCTCAAAATCCATTTATGTGTGTGTGTGTGTATACACACACGTGTCTTGCAGAGCATGAAAGGAACTTGCTCAATAGGCCCCCTTAGGGTTTTACTAAAATATAATCCAAGATCCTGACATTTTAAATTCGTTGGATTTAGATTCTGCAGTTCAAATTTGGGTCCACCTGCATTAATTATGAAAAGATGCATTAAATTTGGATTGCAAAATCCAAATATGATGGTCCTGATTTGAGATTTCACAGACTGCACGATCTCATTTTAGCATGACCCTAAATATATATTATATACATTATGAGCATTGTTTAAAAATTAAAAATGCTTAAAATCAAGGAACTAATTGGAATGTGAACCATCCATTCAGATTACAATTTATTATAGATTTGGATTTCTATTCATTTTTTTGCGTTGTTTGGCCTGACTTTATTTGTCCTTTCACATACAATTTATTTTTACGCTTGAGGGAAGAAAGCTCAAGTTCTAGAATCTAGATCCACATCTTTATTGCAGCACAATAGGGGCCAATATAATGATCATCTGTTAATCTTTTTCTGTATGTCTTTGTTTCCAAATTTGTTTATTTGTTATTGTCTCTGAATATTTTTTTGCTTGAAGGATTCCTCTCCCAAAATGGGTGCTGGAAGAGATGGACAAGGATCCAGATTTAGCTTATTCTGACAGATTTGGAAGAAGGAATTCAGAGTACATTTCTCTAGGATGTGACCTTCTTCCTGTTTTGCGGGGGAGATCACCAATGCAAGCGTATTCTGATTTCATGAGGGATTTTAGAGACACTTTTAAACCTTTTCTTGGTCAAACTATTACAGTAAGATGATGATGTACAGTTCTGTTTGTATCTTTTATTGATCATATAGATATTTTATTTTTAAATAATACAACTTCACTGTAATAATTGTTTAATTTTGCAGGGGGTTCAAGTTGGGATGGGCCCTTCAGGTGAATTAAGATATCCTTCATGCCCTTTTGCAAAGCTAGGATGGGCTTGGCGTTCTCGTGAACTTGGGGAGTTCCAATGCTACGATAAGGTAGGCAGTAAAGGATAGCGTTTTAGTTTCTTGTTCTAGAAAAATCTTCCTATATGCATGGTTGAGGTCAAGCCGACCAATTTTATTCTCCTAGCTGGTCATTCTTGTATCTGGCATGTTAGTTCTATGTTATTGTTTCCCATAGTGATTGATATTCTTTGCATTTTCTAGTATATGCTTGCATCATTGAATGCTAGGGCCAGGGAAATTGGAAGGTGGGAATGGGGAAATGGAGGCCCTATTGGTGCGACCAACCTGATGCACAATCCTGAGCAAACTGATTTTTTCAAAAGTGATGGTTCATGGAATACACCATATGGTATGTTTTTTCTTGAATGGTACACAGGAATGCTACTTGTTCATGGAGAGATGATATGTAAAGAAGCAGAAACCATTTTCCGAGGTACTGAAATAAATTTATCAGCTAAAGTTGCTGGGATACATTGGCATTATGGTACACAATCGCATCCATCTGAGTTGACTGCTGGCTATTACAACACTTCAACTAGAGATGGGTACCTTCCAATTGCGAGAATGTTTGGCAGATACGGTTTCACATTATGCTGTGCAGGATTTGAAATGCAAGACACTGAAGAAAAACAGATGAATCCTTTCAGTAGCCCTGAAGGTTTTCTTAAGCAGCTGCTTATAGCTGCCAGGATAAGTGGTATAGCCTTGCAAGGTGAAAATTCTGCATCCAATTTAGATGACAAATCATTTCAACAGGTGCTGAAGACATCAAAATCCTACTCGGAGAGTGTTGTAAAACCATCCTTCTCATTCAACTTTGTGAGGATGGACAAGAACCTGTTTGAATACCAAAACTGGGTCCGTTTTACCCGTTTTGTTAGGCAAATGTCTGATCCAAGTATTTTTCGAGCCAAGCTAGGGTTTGGAGGGGATATAAGCCTTTTGTCCTCAGCTGGAAGCATGAAACTTCGAGCAGCATTTGCATGTTAGCGAAGAATCTTAAGCAGATTTGCTTCATTGAAAGCTGATCTCATACCCTCAACCACCATGATTTGAGGTGTGTATACCCAAGGAGCTGTATACTCCTAGCCTATTGTTGTGCAGTGTAGCCATCCCTCTTTTTCACTGTCATGATTTCCCCCTTCCTTTTGTTTTATGGGGCAAATCACTTTGTTGCCTTATCAGAATCAGTGCCTTCCTGATATTTGAGAGGTTGGCTTTCAAAAAAGGCGATATACATCTTTCTGTTGATGATGGCTTATTTTTTTCAATTCAGTAAAGGGTTGTCAATTTTAGTAACAAATTTATGCAGGCTTGTGGTGTTACTAAATCTCTTAACATAGGCTCATCTAATACGGTTATAGCAACAATTGGGAACAATGACTCAATTTTGGTCGAGGCGTGCCTGTGAATCTCTGCGTTTTCAATGGACTACAGGTTCCTCCAATTGAGTTCGAAGATATACTTTCAGGGATGTTCTCTCTGCGGGTGTCAGTTTGCGTGCTTGTAAGAATATGGCTTTAGGACCAAAAATCTTTAGTCTCATTTCATTCACCACTACAGGTTCCTCTTACTTTTAGAGATGTTCTGTATCATTTTGTGTGGGTGTTGTCTGTCAGAATATGCCTTTACCACTGAGAAGCTTTTGTCTCATTATGTTGATTTCTTATGTTTCCTCATATGCCATTGGAGCTCATGCAAAAGGAGTTCTGTGATAAATAATATACATTACGATCCTACAGCCTAATTATGCTAAGAATTATTGTAGTTTTTGAGAATGGAAATGGTAGGGTGTTTTTGTGTAGATTCCAACAGTCAATAGTAGAGCACAAAACACAAATTCTAAATGAGATTATTGGACCTTTGCCTTCAAAATATGATTTTGTTTTAAAAAACGAAACACAGAAAAGAAGAACTTTTTACAATCACAAAAGTTATATATATGATATAAACTTTAACAAAAAAAAAGTTTATAAAAAAAATAAATAAATTAGGAGAATAAACATACATATAATGAGTACAACTGTGATAATTGATGTAGTGGGTAGATGGAAGAGATAATTATTGTGAATGAATAATTAATAAAATTATAATTTGAATTGTTTGATTATGATTACTGTTATGCTTATTGTATTTTTTCTATTAATATTGCTTATATAGTGTTAGTGTGCAGATAATTATACAATTGTAAGAGACATTGTGTATTGTAAAAGTATTCATGAGTGAATTTTTTGTCTTTATGTTATTCTGAATAAATTTGTTTGTGAAAGTTATCATTCGTTGAAATTCAACAAAATGAATAAGGTACAAGTTATAAATAATATAAATTATATTTTGTCTCTATCTTATCTTATTGTGTTCTGTGTTCATGAGTTAGTTGTATAATTTGCTTTAATCAAAATCAGTCTATACACTTTAAGACCTACAAAAATAAAAAATCCTTACAATTATTTTTAAAATAATATCTTTACTTAAATTAAAATTTAAATAAAATATCACCATAATAAATTTGTTTTTAAAATCTCTTTTTTTAAGATCGGGCAAGCAAACGGTCCATGGGCTCTATTAAATTTAAAAGATATATATAGGAATTAAACAATCACCCATCCCAGCCATTCAAATCTCGCCACGTCAAGAGAAGCCCACATAAACGGGCCCCTTGAGACCCATCTGATCATGGCTCTCTGCCGTCGCCGTCGTCGTCTACCTCGGTTCAGATCTGCGATGGTTGAGACCGCTGGCCTGTACTAATCCAAACCCTAACCCCATAACCCTTATCTGAACCTTTCTCTCTCTCTAATGGCGTCGAATTGTTGTTTGCATTTCAATCACTCAAACTCTTGAGCACTTCGCCACAACATTCAAGTTTTCAGTCTTCGAATTATCGATTCATCTTCTACGTCACTGACATGCCGGGCCTCAAAACTCTGCCGGAATCTTTGCCTCTGAAAATCACCGTCTCCGGCAACAGCCATGACAACATGCAGATATCCGACGAGGTATCCGACTCCAGATCGTCGGCGACGAAAGGAACGTCTCCGGTAACCAAGCGGCCGTTCTCGCCGATGTCCGCTTCGCGTGCGAAGCCATCTCCGGATCGGAGCTCCGGCAAGAAGAAACTGCCACCGGAGATCCTCAGCCTCGACGAATCGGCTCTCGACAACCCTGATCTCGGGCCGTTCCTCCTCAAGCTCGCTCGCGACACGATCGCCTCCGGCGAAGGTCCTGCGAGGGCGCTGGACTATGCGCTTCGGGCTTCCAAGTCGTTCGAGATATGCGCCGTTGATGGAGAGCCGAGCTTGGAGCTGGTGATGAGCCTGCACGTTCTTGGCGCGATTTACTGCAGCTTGGGGAGGTTTGAGGAGGCGATCCCGGTGCTGCAGCAGGCTGTTGGGGTTCCGGAGGTTGCTAGGGGCGCGGATCACGCGCTCGCGGCGTTCTCCGGGCATATGCAGCTAGGAGACACGCACTCGATGCTTGGGCAGCTTGATCGGTCCATTGATTGTTACAAGGAAGGGCTGAAGATTCAGATGGAGGCTTTGGGAGAGGATGATCCGAGAGTTGCTGAGACCTGCAGGTGTGTTCATCAACCTCATGTTCTTTGTTTCGCACTCTCGTAGCAATCTAACTTCGAAATTTCCCAAAGTATTGGGAACAATGACACTTGGGAATAAAATAAGGCAAAACAATTGGGAATTTGTGTAATTGTATATAATAGTAGACAGTGGAATCGGGGAATCTTTCATGGCATTAACGCCACGCGGTCCTCTTGAAACCCGCAAAATTGGAGAATCGAAATTTTTTACTAACTTTGAAGTTTAGTGCTGTGGGTGTATATAGAATTAAAGTAAACTGAATTGATTTCCAATTTTGTCCAATGGATGTAGGAGAGCATAGTACACGATCTGAAATTGGATGATGGGGAATTTTGGGTTATTTTTTTATGCAGTGGATCGAGCAAATCTTTAGAGCTCCATTATAGACTACAAGGAGCTGGGCCATTTTTAGTTATTATTTTCTGATGTGAATTCTGTTGCTTTTATGTTTGGTCCGTTCGAAGCCCCGATTACAGCCTTCTCCGCGAACTAAAGAAAGAAAACCTTGATGAGTGCCACCCCAATTTATATTTTTTATGCTTGCTCTATATCATATTAAATAATCTTGTTATTGAAAATCTAAGGTACTTGGCTGAAGCCCATGTTCAAGCAATGCAGTTTGATGAAGCGGAGAAGTTGTGCAAGAGGACCATTGAAATTCACCGTGCTCACAGTGCTCCCGGATCTCTTGAAGAGGCTTCTGATCGGAGGTTAATGGCCCTAGTATACGAGGCAAAGGGTGATTATGAATCGGCCTTGGAGTACCTAGTTCTTGCCAGCATGGCAATGATTGCCAATGGGCACGATAATGAGGTTGCTTCTATTGATGTGAGCATCGGCAACATATATTTATCTCTATGCCGTTTTGATGAGGCCATTTTTTCCTACCAAAAGGCACTTACTGTCTTTAAATCCTCAAAAGGTGAAAACCATCCCTCCGTTGCCTGTGTCTTTGTCCGCCTGGCTGATCTGTACTACAAGACAGGGAAGCTCAGAGAGTCCAAATCGTATTGTGAGAATGCCCAGAGGATATACACAAAACCTGTTCCTGGGACTACACCAGAAGAGGTTGCATGTGGACTCACTGAAGTTTCAGCCATTTATGAATCTATAAATGAACCTGAGGGAGCGTTGAGGCTTTTACAGAAGGCGATCAAACTGTTGGAGGATAAACCAGGTCAACAATGTGTGATTGCTGGAATAGAAGCACGGATGGGTGTAATGTTATACCTGATTGGAAAGTATGATGAAGCGCGGGGCTGTTTTGAGAATGCTGTACAGAAACTTAGAGCTAGTGGTGAGAGGAAGTCTGCCTTTTTTGGACTTGTCCTGAACCAGATGGGTTTGGCTTGCATACAGTTGTTCAAGATGGATGAGGCTGCTGAATTGTTCGAAGAAGCTAGGGCAATATTGGAACAGGAGTGTGGTCCTTGTCATCCAGATACAATTGGAGTTTATAGCAATCTAGCAGCAACTTATGATGCTATGGGACGGTAATATAATATTTAATTTTTCAACATATTTTTCGTAAATTTCCGGTCAAGCCCTCTGGTTGTTTACAATCTCTATGGATAGTAGTATTCTACCTCTGTCAGTCAAAAATCAATGGCGCAACATTGCATCAAGTGGGAGGAGCCAAGAGAGATTTAGGATCAGATGAATTCCTTGTATGGATGCTGTTTAGTTTATTTTATCATTGTTGCTCTATCGGGTTTTTTATCTCACATGTTGGCCCTGGAGCGTCCCTAATTTAAGTCTGTTACCATTGCTTTGTTGTAGATGCTGTTAGCTCATATGTTATTGTTAGCTCAAGCAATTTCTCTCTCTACTTTGATTTTGTTATTGCAGGGTTGGAGATGCTATTGAAATCCTGGAGTCTGTTCTTAAAATGAGGGAGGAGAAGCTTGGAACAGCGAACCCTGATTTTGAGGATGAGAAGAAAAGGTTGACTGAGCTCCTGAAAGAAGTAGGCAGGGCTCCAAACCGAAAAGCGAAATCACTAGAAAATCTCATTGATCCCAACTCTAGGAGGAACAGTAAAGATGCGACCAGGAGGTGGTCAGGTTTGGGCTTTTAGAGTTGATTGTAAGGGATTCCACCCCCAGCATTTCCCTGTGTTGTTTCCCACGCATATTCTGTGACATACATAGGCTGTGTATAATTTTTGGTCGGTTATTTGGTGTCTTTGAAATCTCAATTTTATGACTCTTCTCTTCCTTTTTATTGTTTTATTTTTTTGTACCTACCCTTAAAGCTGATCACTGGAACTAGTGTTTGAATAACATAACACGTGTTTGCTGCCCAAGAGGCAAGAGCCTGCCAATCAGTTTGTTTTCTTAATTTTATTTTCGTGAGTCCAAATTCCAAGCCGAGTTTTGGCTTAACCGAACATTCACTAAACTTTAGCTTTAAAAAAAATAATTTTTACAAATTATAGCTAGTTTCATAATATATTTATAAATATTTTATTAAAATATTAATTTGAAAGTTTTGTTTTTTTACATTTTGCTCGCTGTCCAGTGTGTCCACGCTCTTCGTCGATATCACTGGCACCTTTCGCATAGCTAGGAATGAAATGTGGGTTAGGATTGAGTACGGGGTGACCTGGCCTTGACCTGTCCCAAACAAGTAGAAATAATTTTCGAACCCGGGATAACTAACTTATCATGTCCTCAACACGCCCCGCCTGAGCTGAAAAAATTAATTTATATGAAGACAACAAAATTAAACCGTTTATGAATCCTTTAAAAAAGCTCATGAACATACTTGCGAGTAACACTGGCTCGTTTACAACCCTATGGTTTATGGTTTATGATTTATATCCTAAGACGCGACTTTGGAGGAATGACAAATTCCTGCAATATTTTAATATCAGAATTAAGACATCACCAACAAATAAAAAATGAGATATGGTGGCTTTTATCGCTAAATTTAAAAATTACGGGCAAAGGACTACACTGAGCAGCATATTTACAGTGGGGGATTGATAACATCAAAACCTGGCTCAGAAAAAAACGATGTATCAGATTTAACCTAAATTATTTGGGTAAAACAATCATTATAGCAAAGTATCTTTGGCTATAGAAATAAATGCTTTACAAAAAAATGTTTTCCTGGGTTTGAAATGGTGTGCAAAGACTAGATTATTTGCATGTAACAACCACCATAGCATTTTGTTGTCCCGTGCGCTCCCTCGCCAACAAGTTTTTCTGGCCTTAATGTGTTCTCATAGGCTTTTATCCCCTTCATTCCAAATGGTCTGGTCTGGGCATGCTGTCTCTTCCACCAGTCGGCACAGTAGTAGCACGCAGGGAGTCCGGAGTAGTGAGTCAGTGAGATATGCCTGGCAGAGGCAACAAATCCGACAAGCGTGGCAGCATGATATTTCAGAAACAGTTGTGCGACCAATCTCCATTTGCCACCAATGCATTGTTCAACTCCAACAGAGATCAGTGTTCAAGTGATATTTCTAAATCCAAAGAGGTCTAAAATCAAATACGTATCTGGAAAGTCCTATTACAACAATAACACTGAACAACGTATCACAATCTAACCTGGGCTCTCACAATACGTGCTCACACAGGAGCTTCCAAGGTTAGGCAATTTGTCACGAACCAGTAGCCGAATTTTCTTGCTGCCAGATGATCTTAGAACATCCACACATTCCTCCAGGTCTGCATCACAGGCCATCAAAACCCAATCCTGATCATCATCCAGATACTTAATCTCAAAAACACCAATCTCTAACTTCAGCCTTGTTGCTATTTCCTCCTTCAACTCAGCAATGCCACACGTTGTGGTGATTTTGAACCTTATAATATTTTCTCTGTATGAAGCTTTTATCACAACGGTGTTCACATCTTGGTTTCTAATTTGTGGTTCTGTGCTGGGAGAGTGTGCCCAACTAGAGTCTGGAAGATCATCTTCCGAAGGACACCAATTTCTCAGTTCCTTCGTGCTTCCTGCGTTCTCAATTAGTACTTCTTGAGTTGGGTCAACATCGGGAAATGTAAATGCAGTTGATAGATTCACTTCTGGGTGTTGAAATGTAAATTTCATGGAGTCAATGGCTTCAGAGGGTTTGGATAGATCATTTGCTGCATCTAAATCAGTTGCAGTTTCACTTTGAAGCCTACGGTGGCATGAATTGTGTGATGCCAGCGTCCCAGTCCCCATGCCTTCTTCCTTAAAGGTACTCTTTGTTTTGGAGCTGTTTGAGCCATCATCACCAAGCTCTGGAAGGAACCCACTTCGCTCGTGAACAGACTTTTCATGTTTTAATGCCACACTTCTCAAGATTTGACCTCCTTCAACCAGTTCATCACTTTTTGGACTCTCGCAAGTATGAAATTCATTGGCGTCATCTTCTGATTCTGACGGCTTTGAGCTTGGAGAATTTTGTTGATTGGATCCATTTAAACCAGTGAAGCCAGTAAGGCTAACAGCCCCTTCAACACCTTGAACAGATTCAATGACCCGTTTAAGCTTAGAGAGGGAGTGATTAACTTTTTTTATCTTACGAGATGGCCACCGAGATATCCCATGTTGCCTGCAGATGCGCTTCATTGTTGTTGAACAAACTGGAAAATGAAAAACTGTGAATGGTCCATTCAAATTGTCACAGCAGAATAAAATAATACTCCTACTTTATGTACAATGAGAATCACAAAGATCAATTTATGCATAAGAATTACCGCCAAGGCTCTTTGCAGCATCCTTAAGGCTCCCTGCAAAATAATGTTGGAGAACCTCTAGACTAATTGCTTTCTCTTTTTTCCCACGTTTTCTTGTCAGGGATGGGGTCTTCAGGTCTAGATTCTCTGATGCAGAGACAGCTTTGTGGCTTCCAACTTCTACAACATCAGCTACTTCCAACAGCTTATCTTCCAAAGGCTGCGTCTCCCTAGTCTCTCTCCTGCCTGGGAAGGCCTCAAGGCGAGGTAGAGATTTAGAAGTTTGCGATATCCTAATGGAGTCGGATGCTGAGCAATGTCCATCACCTATAGATGAATTGAGAATTTCAACAGATATTTCGTCTCCCATTGCAACCTCAAGAGTGCGGAAATGCTGCTTCATGGTATCCAGAAGAGAATACAACAAAGCTTGTTGGTGGATCCCGCCAGTGATGCTAGGAGGCAGAAAGAACTCCAGCACATAATCATCATTGCCAGTGTGAGTGCTCCTTAAGCAAATTGCAAAACAGCTGTTTAGTCCAAACATCCGGGCATAGTGTACCAAGGGGTACTCATTTTTATTGAATTGGGTAATATTGTTGCAAAAGCATGAGTTATGAGACGCAAATGCTCGTCCAGCAACACCCTGGCCCTTCTGTAAGTGATGCTCTGCACAGGCCTCACGGAAACCCCAGATATGAGCATCAATGAGATAGAATGCTTTGTCACTCGTAGACATGCAAACTTGTTCAATGCAGCTTTTTTTCTGACTCCCATAATCAGAAAGGACACTGCGATGTCTACACGGAACCCAAGTCTGGGCCAAGGGCAATTTGTGAGTTTCACACACCACTGACAGTATCTCCAAGATTTCAGCCAATGCATTTTGGCAGCCTTCATCACAGATCTTGTTCACAAGTGTTTCCAGGAATCAATTCCCAATTATAGAAAAGCGGAGAAAAAAAGGAAAACAAAATCACCTGATTTCACATTAAAAATCAAAATGCAGCTCACCGTTGTGTTTTGATGATCCAGCACTTCAGAACTTCTTAGATTCACCGCCTGCATTAGAACTGAAGATAGGTAAATTAGGAGTATAAAAAAATACATTTTAGATGCAAGAGAGTAACAGTATGCATACACTAAAGTACAGTAATTAAGATTAGGATGCAACACATGTTGCTTATTTCTATAACTGGATAGGCTCAACTTGACTGATTTCAGCTAAGACTCAATCCCAGCTAATTGCTATCAGCTACATATACATCTAATTACACTGTCCAAATTTAATATAATTTTTCCCCTTCCTACTCCCATCCCAACATTTGCGCTAAAAGAACAGGTTAATGAAATATACAGTTTTCAAATCAGCATAAAATGTTACTGAAGCTTTAAAGCTAAGCAAGGTCAACTCCATGTTAGTTCAACTCTATAATTTTTTCCTTTCCTACTCCCATCCATAATATGTGCTATTGCGCTTAAAGAACAGGGTAATGCAATATACAGTTTTCACTTCAGCATAAAAAGGTACTGAAGCTTTAAAGGAAAGCAAACACAACACATCCTGAAGCAAGCAGTCATTACAACAGCAGGAGACAAAAATATATCTACAGGCATAGAGAGGCAAAAAATCATTGACAAGAAATTGAAGTTTTAGCACTGAAATCATAGTCAATGGTCAGTGTATGCACCCATGATGGTTAATCTCTTAAAATATTTGCCGTAGCCAATTATATCCACTAACCTAGTATACTAATCTGTGCTCCCAAAAACATTGCCACAAATCACATCGAAGATTTAAAATTAGTCCCATATTTTATAATAAAGCAATGAAACAGGAAGACGATAATCCAAAACCAAAAGAACAGGCTATGGCAATAAAAGCAGGTTTAAAATAAAATAACTAACAAGCAACAAAATTTGTCATCACAGAAGGGGAATGAAACACTATATAATAGAATCCATAAGTGTATCACGGGGAAAAGAAAAACCAAGAAAAAGTCCAACCTCTAATGCTTTGCAGATTTTATCAAAATCTGAAGCATAATTTATCTTCTGCAAAGTCATTATGAGCTCAAGTACACCAACACATGATTCGCCAGAAGATTCAAAGACTGGAAGAGCCAAACTTCCCCGAACATTGTAATGGAGAGCATGTGTAAGGCGTGGATATTCTTTCCAGGAGTAATACTGCACATTTGGAGTCCATTCTGGTAACTTCAGCTGGAAAACGCGACCAGGAAGCCCAAGATCTCCGTCGCAGCCCCCCTCAACTATAAATTTGTACTTCAGAGAAACCATCCTATACTGATGAAGCCCATGGGTGTGAGGGTCAAGAACAAAAGGCTGACCTGAAGTTGTGAGCATGCACCGACCGCCATTTTTTATGGGTACCCACACTTGTGCCAGAATATGTTGCTCAGTTGAGTCATTCAAGTAACGAAGTGCCTGAGTCATCCTCTCCTTCATCAAATAGGACCGTTCTGGATTCTCTGGCGATATTAACGCCGAAAGTGGCGAAAGCGAAAGCGGTGGTAGTGCCATGCCTTTATCTTCATTTCCTGTGGGGCTTTCAGTTACTGTATCTGGATTATCTATATATGGGAAATTTGCAAGTTAAAACAATCAAAGGAGTCTCAGAATGGTACAAACAGGCCAGACTATCTTTCCTCGTAACAATTTGTGGGGTGTTAAGATTAAGCACTCATGCAACCATAATTATAATATGTCGGCAATCTATGTTAACATTACTCGACACTCGGATTCCTTCAATTCAAAATGTAATAGATAAAGCAACTAAACCACAAAAGAATCAGAAGACCACAGAAGATAATTTAATCAGTTCAACTACAAACCAAGAATAAAAGACACAAAAGCAGCAAAAAATAAAAAAATACATACAGGTAATGAATGGAGAACATGAGAAGGCATCTCCAGGAGACCAATCATCGGAGAACCCCCACAGCGGAGGCGTCGGAAGATCGTACGAAGAAGAGTGGAGCAAGGGCGACATCGACATCGGACTCGAGACGAACGAGATCTGATCCAACGCCCACCGCGCTTCGAGGTCCCCGTCGACGTCCATCACCGACCCTCTCTCCGGCGCCTGAATCGTCAACGGATCCGTATCCGGCGACGAAGAAGAAGAAGAAGACGACAACGACGAAAGATTATGCGGGGAGCTCCGGAGACCATCCTCCTCCGGTGGCTCCGCCATTTTCTGCAGAGCGGTTCACGGTGGAATGAAACGAACATAGGATAAGACGACCCGTACACAGTGGCTAAGGCGCCAACGGATAAGGAAGTAGATTGTGATCCTGTGTGTCTCGGAGCACGCTTGTGCCCGACAGAGTCCTTCACTTGTTTGACTCTATACAGTCGTTGACGTTTTAGGCTTTTTTTTGGTTTTTTCAATTATTTTGTTTTCCGCGTACTTGAATGTTGAATTGTTGATGACTCATGCATGATTCACGGACGATGACGATGAATTAATTATTGACAACTCTAACTTTTGTAATTTTGTTGTATTAGTAAATTAAAAATGTTTTGTGTAACCGTATTATTTGTGATTTTTTTCTTTTTTCTAATGATATGAATCATAATTATTTACTGATTATATAATCTTAATTATACGTAAACATTAATCTTTTAGTCAAAATAATATTACTTTAATATCAAATTTTTCCTAACTGCTTGACCTCTTGAATAATGTTATATATAAGTATATTGTATAAATAAATTTTACAGGTAAATTTAATGTTGTTGAATAGATATTAAGTTTTTTAAAATATTTTTATTGATACCAATTCAACATCAAAAAATTATAGTGCAAGGACGACCAGAGGAAATGAAATAAATAATTAGAAAGGGCAAAGAAGATTTTATTGTGAAATAGGATACCTATGTAGCAAAGAAGATTTTATGTTTTATGATTTTAAGGGCAAGGGGGGTTCACGTAGAAAATTGTTATATATATATTTTTTTACTAATTTTATTTGGTTACATATAGAAAGTCATACCAAAAATAATAATAATAATAATAATAATAATAATAATAATATACCAGGCATTATTAAGTGCAGAGCTTAAGGGTCAAACGAAAAATCATAGGATAGAAAACTAACCAATATTTTCTTTATTTAAATTATAATTTAAAATATGCGGTGCGATAGAAATATCAAAATAAAAATATTCAATGTGTTGTCCTCCTGCGAATCATATGTCCGCATGTGAGATATTTAATGGTCGATTATACACCATGACCCGCCCCTTACACGCATCGGTTTTATTGCCACATCTATTCGAGATCGCATTTGATCGGAGGAAAGTGATTTTCATGCCCATCCTCCAATCTGACCTGAGGTGTGGCCACCACGGCCTTAATCAGCAGTTTAATTATCATTGTACACTTGTTTCTCACTTCCTCATAACAAACCGGAAAAGAACATGACGTTGATTTTTTATTTTTTATTTTTTTAAAAGTACCAGAAACAATGCCTGAATAAACAACAGCGGTAACATCAGTCAATGAATGAATCAGGTAAGAACGGAAATGACAACCATACAAAAAAGAGAAGCAACAACTGACTGCTGAGTAAACCAAGTCTCCCCCGTCAGAAAAATATTATTGAGACGCCCATTGTGAAGCATCCAACAGCCACCCAGGGGCTTAGGCGTTCGCCTGTTAAATAAATAAATAATAGTCCTTAGTCTTGCTGTCAAGACAGTATGCAACACATGCAGAAGCAGAACAATGCAACCGAAGAAAACGCAAGTTTGTTTTGGTCCTTTGGAGGACTCAGGCCTGACCCTCCATTATAATTATTTACCTGTTTACCTAACTTCTCAAAAAAAAAAAAAAACTATCATAAAAAGGATGCGCCTGCGGTGGTGGGTGAAAGCAATTTGGGAATTCATGAATTAGTATGCATGAATTTTTAGCTTCAAACCAAAAGTACATAGCAGTTATTATTTTCCAATGGTATCTATCTTATTCTACAGCCCATCTTTTTTACAAGAACTGCATGTATATTTGGCACTGCAACGAATAAAAAGATTAGCCATTCTTTCATTTCCCAAATCTGCTTCAACTCCCATCCATTTGTCGTAACATGATAAACCCAACAAACTGTGCAGAGTTTTAGACAATCCGACTCTTTGAAGAGAAGTTAGGAAAGTGTTTAGTTTGGTGTTGTTCAACTTTATATTATCAAACCTAGATTGAGTTTTTAGGTAAATAAAACAATGAAGGGGAAACGATTGGACTCGGCCTTGGGCAGCCCTTTAAGGAGGTCAGACTAGCCTGAGTTGCGAAATTACTAAAATTTGACAAGATTCTACAACTAAGTGAATTCCAATTCTATGTCCTAGCAGGGATGGAGTAAAAAGGGTAAAGATGAGTTGCCCAGAAAAATAACTTAACCGTCTGCTACATTTATGTGCATCATTAACTGGATTTAATGTCTTGTCCATCTCCTTTTCATAAATGTAAATTTCCAAACAAGAGATTCAGTACTTGTATTTGGTTACACTCTACACATTCACTAATTAAGTATTTGTGAATTCAAAAGACTACCTATTCTTGCTGCCTTCCAAAAGAAGCCTCGAAACCTGCACAAACATTGATAAGCACAGAATTTGATTCAAACACAACCAGGGAGATATTGGTGTTTTGAAAAGTACAGACACAGTAGAGTAGAAAAAAAGGAACAGGAAGGTTTAATATTATACAATAAAAGCAGCATACACCTACATCATATATTCTTTAATTCTCTCCGGTTTTTCCCATTTTAGTAAAATGACATTATTTATTTATTTTTACCTCACGATGCATATCAAGACATGAGGAGAATTATAAAAGCTTAATGCTAATATAAACTCACATGAAAAACATTTAAAATTTTGAAAGCTGCAACCTCATTAAAAAAAATCATGCTATGATAGGAGTCAAGGTAAACCCTCGAAGAAGCACTGGCTGGCTGATGGCACAACGAAAAAAATCTAAATAACATGATATTATGTAAAATCATCAAATCCTACACAATTGAAGAAGTCATCAATAATGAAAAGGCATGAGCTGGCGTTTTATTTCGTACAAAATGTAGCTAACTTCCATGCAAACATAATCTAACATGAATGTAGTTTACCTCACGAACCCATATACATGCAAAGTGACAAAATTGACATGAGTCCGCATCAAATGACGAGAATAATTAACAATCACCACAGACTGACAACCCTCAAACGATAGCAATTTCAAACCAAACCAGCTTCTTCCATTGACAATCTGGACTAAGTCCGAGGAAATATACGGATTAAAATATTGGTGAACTCTCATGCTAACAATATAAATCAAACAAAAATGCAGCTCACCTGACCAACGCATGGTAACTTACAAAATAACGCAAGTTACATCACATCAGTCGTCAACACTACATGGTGATGGTAGAGTAATTTTAACATATTATTCAACGACACTAAAATCACAATATTTTAAAAACACCCCAGTTGTTAGAATTATAGGATGGGATGGTGGTACCAACCCAGTTTTCTCCTGGAGGAAGGTTGGGAATTGCATCTTTACATACGTGCAAGCGCAGATCACCAGCAGTACCACCGTCAGGAACGAATGGAAGTTGAAAAGCGCAGACTGCCAAATTCACAAACAAATCCAAACCCCATAGTTAATTACAACTGACGACCATACAGACGATAAAGCAGTAACTCAACGAGTTAAACAAAAACAAACAAACGAGTGCGTGATGATGAGAGAGAGATAGGTAACCGTACCATATCTCCAGATGGTCTCAGGCCGAGGGTCGATGTCTTGAACTTCGTTCGGATCGTCACAGGAAGGGTGATGACTGATGAAGTGGTTTCGGGTTTAGCTTGCTTCTCGGTTCATTGAAACGACGTCGTATGTTTTTCTGCACTTAACAGAACCAAAAAAAAAAAAAAAAAAAAGTCCGTCTCTCCCTCATCTCTCCATCCAGCGGCGCCGGGGCTACCCCCTCCCTCCGCCCGCAGCAGTCCACACCCTCAGCGGCGGCTTCGATCTACCCAGATGCGGTGGAATTCAGAATGGCCTCCACGCTCCGTGCGGTTCTCACACCAAGGCCAGCATCAGCGATTCAAGTTCGAGAACGCGTGCAAGGGACGGGTCGGCCGCGATCGGTCCGGTCGCATACCTCCCCGCTACCGGCTGCGGCAACGATCAAAGAGGCGCAACCACCGCCATTATGGCCTTCCTCAGCGAAGACATCTCCGTCCACATCCACCAGCAACAGTAAGAAATCGACAGCGCCATAGCACACCACGTTCGTACACTCCATCTCCCCTGAGTCGGCCTGATTGATTGATCTCTCTTTCGAATCTCAATTTTGGGCCTCTCTATTCTCTCTCCTGATCTGCTTTTTTTTTTGGTGGGGGATTGAAGGGTTCAGATGGAGACGGTGAGGATGGAGATGGAGAAGCAGATCAGAGGAAGTGGCACTCGAGGCGCCTCATAGCGGCGGTGGAGGTAGGGATTAGGAAGCGGCTGTGTGCCAAGGAGGAGGAGCTGGAGCGGCTAGGGAAGCAAAAATCGGACACCTCTGTCTGGAGCTGGAGGGCTGTGTGCTGCTTCTGCCGTGCAGACACCTCTGTCTCTGCACTGTTTGTGGATCCACGCTTCTCACTTGCCGGTCTGTAAGGCTCACAGGGACGGATGGAGGGAGATAGTCCCGGCGCCGCTGGATGGGGAGATGAGGGAGAGACGGACTTTTCTTTTCTTTTTTGGTTAAGTGTACCACTTTTGTTTAAAACGTCACCGTTTTTCTTTACAGCAGTATACAGCACCAGACGGCAGACACATACAGCAGACGATCCGAATCCGGAATCCGTAGAACTTAATAGGGACACAGGTGCATTATAATACCGTCTAACAGTGTAATTATGTGGTTGTTCGAGCATATCAGGTTAATAAAGATGGAAAACAAGGATGAAAAAAATATTTTTATCGATGCTATTACTGTATCATTATCAAGTTACGGGTGACAAAAAAAGGTTCAATAACAAGGTTAATTTCTCTGAACTTCATCCTAAACCAAGTTGTTTGTTTGGAGTTAGACTGAAGTTTTATATTTTTTTGTCTTTTCAAGAAATTTGTTCAGCCTGGACGAGCAATTGAGAACTAAGGTTTTTAAAGTTAAAGATTGTGACAATTTGAACGATGATAAGTGTGCACCTTAACTCCCGGGATAGATTCACTTTTAATTTAAAGTAGTTATATTGAAAGCAAGAAAGATCCTGTTTGATATTGTGGTCTAATTCTTACATGATAAACTATTGACAGGATAGTTATTGTGTTAAAAAGTATGATCCTGTTTGTTTCATTCACATAACTTTCACAGCCGCAGAGGACACATAATGAAGCAACGAAAACAGATGCTGTATTTTAGGAATCTAACTGTTTCCTGCTTCCTTCCATTAATTCCATGCTCTTTCACTTCTGGTCGACAATTCTGTTTTATGCTCCTCATACCCGAGATTCCCATGACAATCATTTTCTTTAAAAGGCGTTTGCTTTTCCAGAGTAATCTCGCTCTACATCTTGCCTCCTCTTTTCATCGACCCATGCACACGGCAAAGTTATCTGAATGATGACCGCTGTGACAATTACAAGCACAGCCTAATCCAGTGTCACTGTGCTAACGAATTCAACTAACACAAACAAACCGATGTTTAGCTTACCTTCTTTTTTGTCTCAAAAGGATTGAAAGTGGTTGATCTCCAGATACATTTTTTTCTCTCTGGATTGATTCAAAACAAAAGACTATCAGTAGCTTGTTCATTCAAAACCAGATTGATATAAACTACATCAGTATCTCAATTTATAACAATGAGATAGAGGAGTCTCCACATTTGTCCCTGTAGCAGCTTTTTCAATTAAAGAAATAAACAAATTAATAAATTGATAAGTTCCTGATGCTTTGTAAAGAAAATATCTGAGGTATAAACGAAATTACGATACTTACCAGGCAATGTGTAACGTTTTGTATACTTGGGAAATTTTGATGCCAGTGAATGGTTCTGTTTGTGTGGGTGTACATCATGAGATTCTTCTTGGTCTGTTCTCAGTTCCTAAACTCAACAAAATAGAAATCAATGCCGCATGGAGAGCAAGGCAGGTATGACGTTCACACCTTTGCGGTTCATGCTCACAGCATGCAATTGTAGCAGCAATTATAATTCAAATAAATGCGTTTGTTACTCAACCATAAAAGAAAATTCAAAGGCAATTCAAGGTCAGATTCCACCGGGCACTATAGCAAACATGCGGACAAGAAAATTAACAAATACAAAATATATGTACTTCGACTTCATGCCTTTGTGGTTCACTGCCATTAGTCTTTTAGCATATAATTCAATAGCAGCAACAATAATTCATATATATGCATTTGTTAAACAATTTAAAAAGGAGAAATCACACTAGAGAAACTTAAAATCACCTGCTCCATCGAAGAAATCTGAAGCTCATTGATTCCCTGAACCCCATTGAACTTGTCCTCCAAGTATCGATTAATTTTATTTGCCATAACGCCCAAATTGTCCACAGTGTGAACAAAGGCCTTGATGGCATTTTCGTTGAATCCGTCCAACAATCTGCTTAATTTTGAATGAACAAGAAGTCATCATTTTTAACTAAGATAACCAAAAGCCATACAATGTTTGAATCACCCACGCATGCTTGTGCTGATTCTTCCTGTAAGAAACTTCATAGTACTCTGCAGCTGCATAGAACTGTTTCTTCAGATTGCTCAAATCCTGAAATTTTCAAATGTACAAATTTTTAATTCCCGTTCAATAATAAAAACTACTAAGCATTTACACATTGCCTATGCAGATTCAAAAAATCAACGACGAAACAGCAAGAAGCCAAATTTCTTCAGATATTGCACTAAAGCCAATGATTCGATCTCCGTTTACTAATAATAAAAAAAAAACAACACCTATTGGAAGATTCGAACTACGTTCAAAATTTTAAACTGCTTAGATAAGAATAAGATCTTTTATACGGATTATAAATTTGCTCCTGAAAAATCCAAATTCGTGAAGAATTTCAAGTTCTCGCAACGGATTATAAAATTGCTATAGCACTTAATGATTCAAATTCAGACTATTTGTAGGATTCGATTGTGTCCATAAAGGTAAACGTCTGAGATCATAGGACATGATGATACAATTAAGAGAGAGAGAGAGAGAGAGAGAGAGAGAATGGAAGAGTACTACTCTCAAGCAATCCGTGATGAGCAAGCTCTGGAGCAAGAAAGATTCCTCCTCGTGAGAGGCTAAAGCCAAGAAGGAAGAAACACTGTCCATGAGGGCGGCGAAACTTAACCCTAAGCACCGTGAATCGGCTTCAAGACCGAAGAAACTCAAGACCGAAGAGATGGACGAAGCTAAACCGAAGGAGGAAACAAATCGCATGCAACAACAATTCGATCATGAACTGACCTTGATCTTGCATTGTTTGGGTTCCAATTCTTCAGATTTGTTTAGATTCGGAGTAGCAGTGCGGAGAGAGAGAGAGAGAGAGAGAGATGAAATGTAGAAAGCGTGTGGTTATTTGAGCAGAGAGAACTTCAGGAAACGCCCCTGCTTGGCGATTTGTTGGTTACAAAAAAAAAAAAAAAAAAGGCATATTGGAAACTACTCCCCGTACTATGGTGTACTTACAGGAAGCCCCCTACATTTTAGAAATTTACACATTGTTTGTTGGTAATATTTATGGTCTTCATTATAGGGTTGCGTTATTTAACCAACATGAATCCGCAAATAATACTTATTTAATTATCGTAAGCGTGTCTTTGGTAAAATAAAATTTAAACACAAGCATGTGATATATATAAAATGACAATGGTATCAAGTGATTGAACAACTATATATATATATATATATATATATATATATATATATATAAATTGTGCTGTGGGATATTTTTGGAGCATATTTCCAATTCAGTAGTACCATTTGAAAAGTTACGAATATATCTAATTGTTGAAATAATTTAGTCAATGTTAAATAAGAGTAAAGACTAAAGAGAGTAATTTTATCAAGTTGGGTAATGAGCTTTTTTTAAAAAAATAGAAAGAAAGATTAAACGTTAATTTAAAGTGTTTACAAAAATAATTTTTCCAATTAAATTAAAAATGTTCTTTATGTCGGAAAAAATGGGGACAAAATATTTGTGAATATTCATGACTTGATAATAGCACCGATTTGTCTACGTTCAATTATTATTTTTATAAACAAAATGCATCACTTCTTACGACATCCATGACCCATAGATGGGGGTGTGTGGGTGTGTGTGTGTGTGTATATATATATATATATATATATATATATATATCTGCACAGCATTAATTCATGTGGCCTTGCGTGTTCTTTCATCGAGTTTAAGAAAGAAATAGGATGGTTGGGCCTACGCGACCCCAGATTGTTCTTTTTGGCTCTTCGATCGTCCAGTTAAGCTTTGGGGAACAAGGGTGGGGTGCTTCTCTCGCTAATACCTACGCTCGTAAGGTAATGCTTACTCCAGTTTGGTTAGAGGTGATGGGTAGGGTGGGATCAAATTATATTCCATAAACCGTTTAAATTTACATTTTGATATGTTCTATTCTTCATTATATAAAAACACGCCCCCCCCCCCCCCCCCCCCCCTAAAGAATAAATAGACTATGAATGAGATTATTAATTTCATCATTAACTTTACATTTTTAAATTTGGATCCTTGGATCTGTATGTTGAAATGTTAAAAGAACTCACTGCAAGGAAGGAAAATGAGTTTAGCAGAACTGTGTGTGTGTGTGTGTGTGGTGTTTTCTTTTTTCCTTTCCTTTGATATTGGGTTCGTATGGTTGAAATTGTTTTATGGCTTTCCATGCCATAGGCTGACCTTTTTTTGCGAGGATACTCTGGATGGAATTCCAGACAAGCTCTTCAAGTTGTAAATCGTGTTTTTCCAAAGGTATCACTTGGTTGTTCATTTAAGATATATATAAGTTCTCCTTTTTTTTCAGATGAAACCACAATTAATTGTATTGTAGATAAATATATGCAGACATATATAATTCTTTTTTTTTTCAGATTAAACCACAATTTATTGTATTACAGCTAGATATATATATATATATATATATATAATTCCTTTTTTTTCAGATCAAACCACAATTCATTGTATTGCATATATATATATATATATATTCAGATTAACTACCTTAAAGTATGTTTTTTTGGGGGGGCAATGCTATAATAACAGACCTCAATTATTGAGAGAATTGAGTATCAGGAAAAATTGGGATGCATAAATATTGAACAACTTCATACATATCCTCATTGTGGGTTGACAGTAGAACTTGTTTTGACGTCTTATTTAGGATTCAGTTGTGCAGCCATCTTTGGTGATCGTGTATTTTGGTGGCAATGACTCGGTGCAACCGCCCCAGAGTGGCTCCTCTTCCCACGTTCCACTTGATGAATATATTGAAAATATGAGAAAAATTACAGTTCATTTGAAGGTATATTCCCACCCACCTCACAAAAATGAACATCAGATTACTATATATTCCTTCAACATTGATCCTCTTTGTTTTTTTTAATCATATATGATGTGTTGTTGGTACGAGTAAAAGTCGTTGAATAAGAACTTCAATTGGTGCATATTCTGACAGCAGCCTATTTGTTCATTATAATCTATAGAACATGTCTGCAAAGACCCGCCTCATCTTCCTTAGCGTTCCTCCCGTTAATGAAACAATGATCCGTGACTTCCATGGGTGCAGTGACCTTAATTTCATCATTTGTTTTCTCCTCCCTCAGCATGAGTTTATATATATATAATGTTGTTTTCAATTTTAAAATTTTATTTTTTTCTCTAATTTAAGTGACATAGGCCGTACAAACGAAAGTTGCCGAATATATTCAGAAGCTTGTATAGGCTTATGTCGAGAGATGGGTGTGGATGTCATTGATCTTTGGACTACAATTCAGAAGAGGGATAATTGGTTGAATGTCTGCTTTTTGTGAGTATGTTATGAAAACAATTACATGTAAGTCTAATTTGCAGACTAACTTAAACTGTATCTCTGTTTCTGCACCAGGGATGGGATCCACCTGTCACCTGAGGGTAGCAAGATAGTTGCGAGGGAGATAATGAAGACCATCAAAGAAGCTGACTGGGATCCAAGTCTGTACTGGGAATTATTACCGCTCGAATTTGAAGACGTACGTGCGTAATTACAATAGGTGCGCCCCAGGAGGCAATATGATGCCTTAGTGAACGTGAATAATGCTGCTGTGACATTTGTAATGACATATTGCAAGACACGAGACATTGCGGACCATAGTTAATAGAAAAAAAAACTCTAAACTAGTTTTGGAAATTTTTTTTTTTTTAAGATGCATATCAATACAGTATCATTTTGCTTTACATCATTCTTAGTGTTACATTAGAGGATCCTAATTCTTGAGTGGGTCATTAAGTTAAGGTCGAACATGTAATTTTATTTTGTCAGGAAAGAAACTCATCCAGCAATCAATGATTTCGTGATTCTGTATTTTTTAAAAATTGAATTAAAAAAATATTTGATGAATTTAAATAATATAATACGAAAAATTATTTAAAATTTCAAATTTAAAAACAAAAAAATAATTAAATTATAATAATTAAATAATTCTGCGTAAATAATACAATGGCAAATGCATATTATCGATGTTTATTGAATTATTGAATTATTTGTATATAATGCTTATGGTAAATTATTTAAATTTTTTGAGAGCCTCTAGGGTGTGTATCCATAAGCCAAACACACCCTCCTACCCGTCCTCCAATGTTTTTTTTTCAATTAAATAACTGTTATACCTACGATAAAATTAAAATCACTAAGACAATTTACAATTTTACATACAATATATACACATCAAGTGTAAAGAGAATTCCCCTAAATTTTTTTAAAATGAAATTATAGTTTGTATATGTAAAAATCTTAAACTCTCGTTTTATAAACAAATCAAGAAAACAGAGGATAGACGATGACAATAACACAACTATATAATCTCAATTTTCAGTAAATTAAAGGTTAATATTTCATAACCAATAATTAATAATTAAAACATACATAGTTCTCTAAATAAAAGTAGTTTTTTATGCTTATAAAAAATTATAATTTTACAATATTAGATATAAACTTTTGAGATTAAGTGCTTATAAAAAAGTTTAAATTATAATGTAAACAAGTAGTAGGCATTGACGATTAGCACCTCTTATTTAATAAAATAGATCATATATTTAAATTCAATATAAAAAAATAATAAAACTTGGATAAATAGTGAATTTTAATAAATAATAAAAATAGTAAAAAATAAAATTCTCGAATGCAGCTTTGCCAGTAACTTCAGAAGAGACGTTTTTCAACAGTTCAAATCAATTGATGCCGAATTGATTTCCCACAAGGCTGGACAATTAACATCGATTAATCTAGACCATTCGATAAAGGTGTGTTCACACGAATTCAGGCTGTGGAATGGTTAGCTCCTGTATACCATTTGTTTACTGCAATAATATCGGTGGATAATGATCAAATAAAAACATGTAGGGTTCTCCATCCAAGAAGTCAAGGTTCACAAGAATCTGTCGAAAAAATCGAATACGATCAATGGGAAACAATTCTCAAGCTGCTAAGAAAAACAGCTTTTGTGTCGTAACAGTGTCAGCATCAATAGTTGGGAGAATGGAACCATAAGCACAGGCAACCATGGGAAGCACCTGCTCGGCTACACAATACGCTCCAACTCCCTCGCATAGCTGAGGGTCTGATTGATGAGCTGAAGCGAAGGAATCTCCTTGCACGGTGCAGATTCTTTCACCCTCTGGAAATAAACTGAACCATTCTTGATCTCCCATTCAGGGTGATCCTGCAAGCAGATGATGGAAATCAATAGTCTCTCTCCATGCAAGTAGCAAGTTTAATACAATGCAACACTTGGTTTGGCACCACCATATTCCAAGAATGTGGGAAGTGCCTGCATTTTTTTTTCAAATTTATGCATACATAGATACACACATAAATATATAATATAAATAAGTTATATGAAGAATTAATAAATAAGAGTAATCTTACTAAAATATTTGAATATTGAAAAGAATGACAACTAAACTAAATCAAGTGCTTTTAATACAAGAAAAGCATAAACATAAATAGCAGGATAAAAGTAATGCATCAGAACTTCAAAAGCGCCGGGTGTAGGAGAAACAGTCCGACAAACAAATAGCTCCAGCACTTAAAAGTAGCTCAGATGCTAAAAACTTACCTCGCTGATATATTCCAAAAGTTCACGTTCAGAGGAGAACAGCAACATTTGTTTGGCGTCTTTAACAGAGAGATAGTCATATGCCTTTTCACTGCATCCAGCTATTTCATCTCTACAAATTACATAATAGACATAAGTCTTCCCACTACGGGTATAATTTTAATATTATGCGTAATTACAGAAAGAATAAGGATTAAGGAACATTAGCTGAAATCAGTTTACAAATTGAGGTGAGAGGGAAATGCGTAAATGGTCTTTTATTTTCTATTAATACTGAAGACAAGCAAAAACAAAAGTGTTAGTTTATGGTTTGTCTTTGATATATAAAAAGTATGTCCATTATTCAATTCACTTTAGAGCATAGTTTATCGTTTGTCTTTGATTAGTGCTCGCCGAGCATCGGAACTGGCAGGCCTGTAAGGTAGACGGCCACACGCATGTCATAATTGACAATTGCACCAACTTACAAAACCCTACAGGAGCTCCCTATGTCTTCCAAATTCCAAGCAGATGAACCAATGAAGGATGGTATCCCCTGTATATCCCCTCAAGTTCCCTCAAAACCCCTTTCGGGATATCCCCTGTATCTTATACTTCACAATTTTAACTATGGCATTAACGCAAAGCTACAACAGAAAATTGATATATCAAGCAAAGTAATTTCCAATTTTTATTTTAAAAAAAAAACTATACAAAACTAATGGAAGATGAAAGCTTCCAGTAAATCATTAAACACAAACCTTACTGTTTTTGCCAGCAGTTCCATAAAATAAGCATAGGTCTCATGGGGCACAGCCTGCCTTGCAGTCAAAACACGGTTGTAAGCTCCTTCCATGAAGGATTGCTCCAATTCAACTGCATAATTGATGCAGGGGTGCTCCAAAGCAGTGGCTGAAAGCAATTCCAATTCAGTATGGAATTCAGCTATTCTGTTTTGCACTAGAAGCCTCAAGAGGTTGAGACCCAGGATTGGGTACTCTTGCGAGGATGGCGGAAGACGGCCACTGCTCGATAAAATAAGAAATTACAAGCATAAGCATAATTTAATGTACATTAGTAACAAAAGGGAACATTGATGCTTTGAACCTATGATGTATGATCTTAGAACTTTGCATGTAATTATGTGCAAAACAAATATTAGTGCAAGATGACGGGAATATAGATAGGATGTATGACATGCCAAAATGCCAAGTATTCAGTATTATAGGCTGTAAGCCTGTAACAAATTAAGAATTATGATAAAAACTTTAGATTCATAAATAACTTCATCGACACATTTTTGCATGTTTGAAGTTGTTTGAAGATTAAAATAAAATAGTCAAAGTTCGTTCAGGGCATCTGTTTACAATAGAAAATATAATACAGTTAAAAAAACCTGAAGCGTTTTTTGTTCATTACTAGAGGCTTGAGTGAGTGACTCATCCATTCATGTGAAAATCAGAGGAAGAGACCAAATTACATTTAAGTGTCATTTCATGAGAAATATTGAAGTTGAAGCCTCAACAACTCCAACTCGAGAGGGAATGTTAAGAGCTTACAGATACGGCACATCTAAAATGTCATTCCATGTTTACAGTTCAGATGTGTGAAACCTAGGAGATATGTATCTACCTGAGGAATTACTTCAAAAGACAAAGAGGAGTAAAGCTTGTCATGCATCGGTGTAATAAGGCTTCAACTGAAAGAAATCCCTCTCAAAGGCATCCTGATCTTCAATCTTCACACTCAGAACAACAGCATGCTCATATATATCCCCTGAGAATTGTTGAAAAAGAACACAGCGGACCAAACACCATCGTTAATTAAAACACAGCCTATAACATGAGATCGGATGTGCTCTCGTCAGTTTTTTTTTCTCGGTGATGCATGCTCATCACAAGAACAACTATATTATGTTATGAAAAAATATAATTTAAGCATTCAATAGTAGCAGCAGAAATCTTACTAGCCATTGTCAACTCATTTCCAGCGTTAGGTGAATCTTCAAACAATGGTGGAAGGCTCTTAAATTCTGTTAGTAAGACCCGCAATAACACCACACATTATGATAACAGGAATACGCCTGCTTGAGGCACAGTACTTTTTCTGAGTGTGGGAACCACAATTTAGGACACAGATAGCAGCAACAGGTCAGAACACAGCTTCTAACTCTAATATATGTGTATGCTTTCTTCTTCTTCTTTTTTGGGGGTGTGAAAACTACAAGCTCAGACCATAGTCTAGCTCTAACTCCATGCGAACACAAAATCTTTTAGCAGTCAGACAAAAGCTATCCTGCATATCGCCATAACTTTGCAACATCACGTCAATACCGGGACGTTTTGTTATGCACCACACGACAGGGAAGCTAGCATCCGACTAAACCCAATTTTACAATCTAGGGCTCTGATATTGATTGGACCACGAACAACACGCCGCTCGAATTTAAGCGCATCAGGACACACACACACACACACACACGCACATAGGAAAAGATCATATGGAATCATATAAACATATAACGGCGCGAGATCAAAGATTTAGACGATTTTTCACGCCTGTCGCAAAACTGTAAAACGAAAAAAAAAAAAACTAGGGTTTTCGTACCTTCAGTTTGGAGAGCAGCGTCGCACAGGTTTCGAAATCGTTTCTCACCAAGGAGGCTTTGAATCTCTGAAAGAACTGCGACACCTCCGTTAGTTTTGGATCCATCTCTGTCGCCTCACTGCCCCCTCTCCCTCTCTCTATGTCGCGTTCTTTAAAACGGTTGCCGGAGTAAAAGGGTCAGGCTTTTTACTGAGGTTTACACTGGGAAAAGTGGAAAACCAATATTGGCGCAGTACTAATATTGGTACATTGTTCAAATTTATTAATAATGTGATTTGATTAACAGTTTTATTCTCTGATATAATAATAATGATTTGATTTGATATATTTTATAAAAATATAGTTATGAGAGTACAAACAAAATAAATTTATATCATTTTATACGTTACAGAAATAAAATACTCATTTAATAAAATTAGTATTTTTTAGATCGGGAAAACAATTAATGTTATATCTTTGCATGTAACAATTAAAATGTGAAATTAATTTAAAATAATAATATGAAATTGTAATAGTAATCAAAGTCTTTATCTTTAATTTTTATATACTTAACGTTTATAACTCATTATTATATAATATAACACAAGTGACTATCACGTTTTTAAATTTTATACGATTTTATTTAAATGTCTCTCAACCCATTTCCTAGTATCTACATATCTTTAATTTCTGTGTTAGAAAAAAATGTGAGCTCAAATAACCTAATAAGAGTGAAATATGATAAGATAAACGAATATCATAAGATATGATAAATATTATATTATACAAATGAATATGATATATAATATGTTTGGACATCACAACATATAATGGTATAAAATAATTATTCAAATATCATAACATAACATATTATCAACTAGATTAATACTCTATAATAATTTTTTTATCAAAGGCATTAAAACTCTTATACAACCATCCATTAACTTTTCTAAACATGAGATATGATAAACACCACAACATAAAATTCATCAAGAAATAATCAAGGTGTAACACATAACATTAATTCTTGAATAATAATACATAGTCAACAACATAAGTACATAAGTTTAATAATTATAACTCTAGCAATTAAAGGGTTATCTACCAACTAATGAAATGTATTAGGAATTTATGAAGAGATATAAAAGACAAAACTTTATCATTACTTCTCACGCTCGTAAAACTTTGAAAGTTATCAATAAATTATATATATATATATATATATTATAGGAATTATAAATATTCAATAATCAATAAATATGATGTTGTAAAGTCAGTTATGTGATAATCATTAAATACAACGTGGTAAGTATCCCAATTGCATAGAAACTGATAAACATGATGTGGCAAAGACAACTATGTAATATACGGTATATACATATGAAATAACAAAACCAACTATGTAGTAATTAGTAAATACTTATGAGGTGACAATGTTAACTATGTAGTAATCAATACATACATATGAAATGATAAAATTAAATAATGTAAGCTTGGTTGGGTTATCCTGATGCTAACTAAATGATAAGTTCATTACTATTAAAGGTGAACTATGGAGTTGTTGTGATTGCGATTAAACGGGAACACAATTAAATGCATTTAGCAAGTAGCTATAAGTAATAAAGACGTCGATGATAGTTATGAGCAAAGTAACATATCAAAAGCAATAAAAAGATTCAAACAAGTATTGCAAATAGATCTGAGTAGATGAAGTTGTGATTAGGGAAGTGTGAACTTAATCGGATGATAGTTTTCTATTTTGTTATGTTTTAATTAATCATTTCTTAACTGTTGTATATGATAATTCCGCATGTATTCATAATGATGAGTATATTTATATATTATATGGCTTGCAATAGTATGACACAATAATATTATACAATTTTGAATTTTACTTAAGGCTTTACATATATTGTATCGGAATTGCTTGCTCGTTGTGAGTTTCTTTTAACTAGGAATATAAATATATAATTAAAAATGTTCACACAAACATTTAAATTATTATTCAACATTCATGAATTAAAAATATTTATTTCATAGTCATAATACACACGGTGCAAATAAAAACATCAATTAAATGAGATCAATGTATTTACAAATATACCTACGTAAAGCACCAGCATTAGTTACACACTCGTTTTGTTTACGTTTATATATTTGAATTACCATTTACTTTCATATATAAATATATATCAGATTATATTAAAGTAAAATATTATAATATTTTTTATTTAATAATACATTTGTTAAACTTTAAAATGAAATAAAAATAAAAAAATGAAAAACGTGAATGTGAGAATTAAGAGATTTTTTATTATATAATTTAATAATTATTAAAAGTAAACAGTACTTTTAAATATATTTTAAAATACTATATGAAATAAAAAATTATGCTACTAATAATATTCTCAGAAAAAAGGCATTATTTGTGTGTAGTCTTTTGTAGCAAATACTACAGGAGTTGCGACACTAAATGGGGACTCGCCGGCCCATTATTGTGGTGGACTTAACTTACTGGACCCTTCTCTAAAAGGGGAAAAAAATAAAATAAAGGTCGGCAGTAGTGTCTTGAGTAGAGGAACCAGCGGGCCACGTTCCGGATCTGCCGCCCGAAAGTGCTGGCCTCCGGGTTGGTCGCTCTCGCTTTATTTTCAACCGACCTGCCTTCACGACTAAACAAAATGTCACCCGTGAGATCTGACCCACCGACCCCTATCTAGAACCTCCCACAACCACAAATACACCAGTGAATAGTGAGTGCCTCCCATTCCCACATCCACATCCAAGTTTTATACACAATCATCATCCCGTGATCTTGTTAACATAATAACATGGATTGCTTAATTTTTAATTAACTTTTGAATAATAGTTGATAGATAAGCTCCTTTTTCATTAGACTTATAAACACTATAGATTATTTTTCTTTGTTCACTCTTTATTAATATATTTATAATTTATGCTTCTTTTTATAAGTTTTTTTTAATTTTATAAATTTAAGCTATAGTGTTTATAAGTCTAATGAAAAAGTGATACAATTATTGTATTTGTAAGTTAGGGGGCTGATATACAAACTATATAATTCATATTTTAAAAATATTATTTAAAACTAAAATTAACAACATTATATAAGTTACAAGTGACATGAAAATATAAAAAAATCACTATAATCAAGGCACATAATTTTTTAAAATCAAATAATTCAATTATCACTATTGCATTTAGAGCATTTGTAATGAAATAGCTAAATTGTTTAATAAGTTTGTTTACATATAACAATATTATAGCAAAATTGTACTCAAAATTTGTATTTTTGTTACAAACTTTGTTACAAATTTAAACTCCAATATAATTTTAAATTTCGAGGCATTTACTAGCTAAATTTGATTAGTTGGTAATTCAGAGTTTGAAATTTTAATAAGATTATATTTAATATACATTTCGAATATAATTTACAACTAATATTATTTCATATAAATAAATTTATTAAAATATTTAACTATTATACTATAAATGTTCATACCAGTAATTAATTCTAAATATGGAGTGGAGGAGGCTAGAGCTATAGCCAAATATCTAATATATTGTCCAAAGCCTCAAACGCACAAATAATCATTACACAAAGCTTTTCATTTTTTTTTTGAAATTTTAAATATCTTTTTTGTAAAATATTTTCATAATATTTATAAAACATTTTTTTAAAATATTATATTTATATTCTAATAATATTTTTTGAATACTTTTATTATTATTTTTATATTTACTGAAAAATAAATTTTAAATATTATATTTACTATCACATAATTTTAATTTTATTTATATTTAAATAATTTTAAAAATTATTTTATATTTGAATATTATTATATGAATATCTTAAAAAAAAATTTACGAGATAACTTAGTCAATTCAGATGAGTTTATTAATAAATTTGATGCGTGTAATCAAAATTGTTAAAAATTTCTAATTAGTCATTTGACACCGAATCACCTTGGGTTCCATCATTTTTCATAAGGAAATTTAGAGAATTTGAACGTTAACTCCTTTTGCCGTTGTACAAAGAATAGGCGAAGTCTTTTTAAATTATATCTATTTAAAAAGTAAATTTTTAGCAAATACAAAATGGTTTTATATTTTCAGTTGAATTGGATTGTCTCCGTCATTCTTATACAAATAAATTCATCAGGGTAGATTTTTTAGTAATATGATATATATTATACGAATAAATTATTTTTATTGTTATTGAATTAATATTTATTTTATTTTTTTATTTATATAAATCTAAGGATAATATTCATTTGCGAATTAACTACACGTAATGTAAATGCAAATAAAATTTATTTATTTATTTTTTCAGAAAAATAGCTAATTCTGCCCTTGCTCATAAGTTGGTAATTTTTTTTTTAAAAATGACCAGACCAGTTTCCTCATATTAATGGTCTTAGCACTTTTGATGCATTTGATTTATATATAATTATAAAAACTTAGGTTTATATGTGCATTTGAGCTTTGGTTCATTGTACTTGTATCATGTGGACGACTTTTGAATTTTTCAATTCGGAGATAAGGTCCAGTGAATTGTTTTGTTTTTTTTTTAAATAAACTTGTTGTCAACGTCATTAAAAAATAAAATTAAAACAAAAATTCATTTAATTAATTAATGATTTGACGTAGACGATTAAACACACCTTTCTTGAGACTCCGCGTGAATAATCGGTGGGCAGAGTCATCCAATCACGCTAATAACGCGTGTTTTATTAGCGATATATAATTACTTTCCCGTGTTTGCGCGGTCACAGCCCCACGCGCGCGAGCGCACGCGCACGCTCGCGGCCGCTCAACCACTAAAAACCACTCTCTCGTTTTTGATATGTCCACTCTCTCTCAACTCGAAGGCTTTGACAAATCTTCACTCAAACGCCACCTTTTCCTTCCTCGAAACCAACCTTCAGCACACACACAGAGACTCTCTCTTTTTATATTCAACCACCCCACCTTCTTGTTCTTCCTTCATCATCTATCCTCGTTCGTGTGTTTGATTTATAGGGTTTTTGGTTCCCAGATCGAGGAACGTCACTGGTGTGTGGGTGTGTGTGTGTGTGTGTGGCAGCGATGGAGAACAACAACCAGCAATCGTTCTATCAATTCAGCGACCAGCTTCGTCTCCAGACCTCTACCTTCTCCAACCTCTCCATCAACGACTCCATCTGGAGTACCTCCTCCTCCTCCATCGCCGCCGCCGCCGCCAAACGTTCCGATCGCCGAAACTTCGACGTTAGGGTTGGCGGCGACCTCAACAGCTCCTCCTCCGTCAATCCCTCCTTCAACCCCTTCGATTCTCCGTCCCGTTCAGTTCCCAAATCCTCCGATTTCAACGGTTTCGACGACGGATGGAAGATCGGACCCGCCGCTGCAGCCGCCAACGTTGCGATCAACAGCAGCTTCAATAAGGGGTTTACTCTAACTTTTCGAATTCTAAGCCCGCGATCAACAATTTGAATAACCATTTCAATCTGAATGTGAATTTGAACCCTAAGTTTGGGATTGGGAAGAACGGAAATGGAAAAGGGGAGGACACAGGAAGCAAAGCAGGGAAGAAGAATCACGGTAATAGCAATAAGAACAACAATAATAATGGGGACAGTAACGGGAAAATTGCAGTTGATAAGAGGTTCAAGACGCTTCCCCCATCGGAGTCTCTGCCCAGAAACGAGACGATTGGTGGGTACATCTTCGTCTGCAACAACGACACTATGCAGGAGAACCTCAAAAGGCAGCTCTTTGGTGCGTTTTTTTTCTTTCGTCTTTTGTTTATAATTTTTGCGGGTTTTGATTGATCAGTAATTTAGTCATCGATCAACCATCTTCCGTTTTTTTGGCTTCTGATGTACTGACCAAGGCGTTTTAGAAGTCAAGGACCATGATTAACTGATTAGGGTTTCCTTCTTTTTATAAGTAGATCTGGGTTTCCTGATAGAACTGTTAGCATGTGGAATTGTAGAATTATGGATATGAGTTTTATCGTTCTTTTTTTTCAATCCCTTTTGAGGGGATGAACAACTTAATTTATTGGTGAAATGAGAGTAATTGTCTTGTAAGATGCATGTGGTTGTTGATTAGATGTTTCTAAATATAGCTTGTTTGATTTCGTTTAGGCCTTCCTCCAAGGTACAGAGATTCAGTGAGGGCAATAACACCTGGGCTGCCTCTTTTCTTGTACAATTACTCCACCCATCAGCTCCATGGGGTTTTTGAGGTTTGTCTATCCTTTTTTTGTCCGTAGTCTATAGTTTTGTTTTGTTTTTGTTTGTCTAGAGCAGTGAAGCGATCTCCCAGTTGTAAATTCTGTTTCCTAAAGAGGGTTTGTCCTCTAAAATAGGAAATTAGGAGGTTATGGCCTAGTTCTTGCATGCTAAGCCTGTAGTTTGGGAGTTGAAATGAATAATTAATTAAGAAGGGGGTCTGTTTTTTAGTTCTGTGAACCCGTGTATAGAATTTTGGATTATTAATTTACCTTAGTGATTGGTTTTAAATACCATGAAGTTATTTGGAAGATTCTCTCTTAGGTGATGTATTGATTATGTGTTCAGGCTTCAAGTTTTGGAGGAAGTAACATAGATCCCGCTGCATGGGAGGACAAGAAATGTCCTGGCGAATCCCGCTTCCCGGCCCAGGTACTTCTTTTGATCTAAATCATTAAATCTGAATACTACTAGTATCTCCACCCTTGTTATATCGGGTATCAGTAAATAGGTTGTGGGATATACAATCGTCTTACGCAGAGGGATCATTTTTTTACTTGTAAGCAGGTGAGGGTTGTCACGAGGAAAATCTGTGAGCCTCTGGAAGAGGACTCATTCAGGCCAATTCTTCACCATTACGACGGCCCGAAGTTCCGCCTTGAGCTCAACATACCCGAGGTAAATTTTATCTGGCTATTAGCGGATGAATATCAATGAGTCCATCTGCTATATACAGGCGCGTTAATTAATCTGAGAAATTCCATTCTTAATCTGTTTGGTTTTGGAATTGAATCTACAGGCAATCTCTCTCTTGGATATATTTGAGGACGATAAAGCTTGAGGCAAGAGGCATCCACAATTGTCGATGTAGTAGTGAAGAAAAGAAGATGAGGTAAAGCTCAGCTCATCAGGGGGGATGTATTGTTGCGGGTGTTTTATGTATTGTTGTAAAGTTTTGTGGGGTGCTAAAAAACACATTGTTCTCCCGGTATATACAGATACGAGCTTCTGTTATAGAATTAAATGTGCTCAACAATAATCGGATTTATGTATGTTAACTCAATAATTTGTGAGGCATTTCTACTCCGAGACATGAAATGTTATTTAGGCCCGTTTTTGCACACTTGTTTTTTTTAAACATAATTATTTTTAAAAGTTATGTGTTTAGTTGAATTTAGATGAATTTATATCAATACTTAGCACTTTTAAATTCGGCGGACGTATTACGGCCAACGAAAAAGGATTGAATAATAATCCTGTGCATGCATGCTTTTGGCTGTTTTGTAAAGAAAAACATAAGGTGGTGTTATGCTTGATCATTGAATCCGAGGATGGCCAACAAAAAGGGTTCAAAATAGGCCAGAAATTGCTAGGCTAGGTGTTATTCGGGTTCCTACCTCCCTGACTGAATAGGGTGTCCTATTCATTCTTTCGGCCGGCACATCTGACTAGGGAGTACGATCAACGACAAAGGTTTTTTTTTTTGGTTGTCTATTAAAGAAAAAAGAAAAATTAAAAGAAAGGAAATAAATAGTGCGCTACTGGGCGTTTCTGACTCGTACAAAATGGGTGTTGGGCCATCCTTTTCCATATTAATTAGCGTGTTGCTTACTTCTTTCAGAAAATGGCTTTACTATGGGTACACCCATGACCATGACACATGGACAACATTTTTTAAGCATTGCATTTAAGCATTTCAAATCTAAGGAAACAAAACAATTAAAGAATATAAATAATATATGTATATGTATAAATGGAAGATCAATTGTGACGAGATAGTATAAGTATATGTAGATGTCATGTTAATGTGATAACATATTGATCCGGTCTTCTGTCGATCCAAAGCCTTAGTTTGATAGTCTTTTATTTTATTCAGGATAAACATACATATATTACGTTGGTCATTCCAGAACAGTTAGTCTTTTTGGAGAGAACCATAAACATAAATACCATCAAAATCAAAACCCAATAAAAAAAAGAAGAAAAAATGAAATGAAGGTTGGAAGAATAGGATGAGGCACAACAAAACAGATATGCTGAAGCTCACAACAAAGACAACGTCAACCACCTCGTTTAAGCCTTGAAACGTTTATACCCAATCCCAGCCTTCCGCTTGTCTAGTGTTTTTCTCAATCTTCAAAACCACCATATACCTTCAGTGATGGTCCTTTCTTCCCAATTTGCGCTCCCATTTGCTCTGTTATTTGGGTGACCAAATCGTAGGAAGGTTGCCACAATCCCATACGTTTGAGTCGGGCGAGAAGTCGGATGCCCGCGGGGGCCTCTTTCAACAAGTTGCACCAGTAAATCAAAAGCTCTTCCAAAGAAGGTAGAGAGCCCTCCTCAATTTCCACCCTCTCCAGCCCTTGTAATCCAGCCAATTCCAGATTCTTGAGCCTTGGAAACCCTCCAGCCTTAAAACACAGCGTCTCTCCCTCGTAACACCGATAGAGAATAAGCACTCTTAGGTTGGGCAACGCTTTCAAGGACTCGAGTGGATCGTCCTTTAACTTGGTCTTACTCAGACACAGTACCACCAAGTTTTGGAGAGTCGAAATCCACTGTGGTAAACTTCCCCACAAGTACAGGCGCTGAAGATACCGAGGAGGAGAGTTGACACCATCTAAGTCAATGGCCTCCTCACCTGAATGTGCTGACATCAGCAACAACGAACGGAGGTTGGTCAATCCATTGAGGGCAGAGCACAGAGCCTTCCCATCTTCCCCTCTAATGCTCCTCATTCCTAAGCGCCGTAGTTGAGTTAGCCTCCCTATCTCCCTAATCATCTGGTCATTGGCTTCACCCGTCATTTCTATTAAACAAAGCTTCTGCAAACACTGCAAGCCCCCTATCCCTCCTGGTGCCTTGAAACCACGATTATCGTAATAGAAACCAAGATAATCGAAATAGAAATCAAGTAGTCCACCACGCACCCGACACACTAAAAGATGGCGGAGCTGGTGGAGCTTTAAAATTCCGATTGGTAGCTCCCTAACAAGGGTGCCTTTCAGATTCAACGTTTCAATAGATTCTGAAGCTTTCCTATGGAGTTAGGCACCGCATCCACTTGGGTGTCCCTCAAGCTTAGATATCTCAAGTGGTATAGCTCCACGATTTTATTTGGGAACTTCTTGAGTGGGGCACCTCCCAAATCCAGCACCCTCAACAAAGGGCAGTTCCCCCAAAGCAAGCTTTGGACAGATACTATGGACCAAGGATCCCTTTCTCCCAACATGAGAAATGTTCGAAGTTTAGACAGCCTTTTGTCCATCTTGATGTCATGGATCCTGTTGCTATGGATGGATAACCGACGAATTTTTCTTTCCCACGCCGTACTAACCGTTTCTCCATCGGCAACTTCTAGAAACTCTTGATTTTTTGATTTTTTTAGGGCAATGTCACGTAACATATCATGCATGCGTACTGTGGCCAGTCTTCCATCCCTGGTTGTTTCAGCCACTTGAATAAGGTTTCTACCCAACAGCTCATTAAGATAACTCTCTGCAACTTCTTCAACAGTCAGATTTTGATTTTTCATCACAAAACCATCGGCAACCCATAGCCGAATCAATGTCATGCGTTTCATCAAATAGTCTTCGGGGAAGGCTGATAAGTACAAGAAACAGTTTTTCAGATAGTATGGCAAATCATTGTAACTCATCCACAGTACTTTTAATACCGATTGAAATCCATCGTTGGATTCTAATTCAGCTTGCATACTTCGATCTATCTTTTCCCACTCATCAACATTCCCAGTGTCTCTTATGGCCAACACACCACTAATGGCCACAATTGCTAGTGGCAGTCCACCGCATCTTTTCACTATACTCTGCGAAACCGTCTTCAGATGTGAAGGGCAAGGATTGCCCCAAAACGACTTCTTGCAAAACAAACTCCAAGAATCCTTTGAAGACAACGGGGACATCTCATAGAATTTTCGATTACTTGTCGTAGCAGCAACATCACGATTCCTCGTAGTCAGTAGTATACGGCTCCCGCAGCATTGGTTGTCTGGGAAGACAATGTTGAGGGTGTTCCATGCATCTATACTCCACACATCATCTAACAGAATCAAGTACCTTTTTGGACGCAGCAAATTAAGAGCAATTTCTTTCAGGACAACATCTTGCGTCGCCGATTCCACTTCTCGAAGCGGCTGTTGATTCATTCCCTCGCACTTGCACACCTGGTGGATGAGATGTTTCAATACCTCCTTCACATTGAAGGATTGGGAGACATTGATTTTAGCACACAACTCAAAACGAGGCTTCACCTCATTGTAAACCTTTGTGGCCAGCGTGGTCTTCCCTAAACCGCCCATCCCGACAATGGAAACTACTTTGAGCCCTGACCCACCTCCAATCTCGCCGAGCAACTGCAAAAGTTCGGCTTTGGGTTTGTCCATGCCTACAGGATCCTCTTCTGGCCTCAAAAGCGCATCCGTTCTAGGATCGTGCCATATGATGGGAGTGTTGGGAGGAAAACAACTAAGGTGGGAGGGTTGATCTTGGAATTGAGGGTTGTGGAGAAGGTATCTCTGATGACTGTCCCATATTTTAACGACTCGGGACTTGATACTCTGTATGTCGGCAGCGATTTGGCGGCGGTATTTCAACTTCTTGACTGAGAATAATATACGAATGAGTCGACCTCCTGGGCGGTCGAAACAAAGCCGGAAGTATTCATCTAGCACGTCCTCCGTGTCGTAGGAAACTTGTCGGACTTGGGTGACCCAGGCTTGGAGCTGTGGGTCAGGATATGGGTTGGCGTCGGCCACCCGGAGGAAAGCCGTCATCTGCTGCAACTCTCGCCTTACATCTTCGATGCCTTGGTGAACTTCGCGTAGCAGCCGCCACTCTTCGTGGGTGAAGACATCAAGCTTGTTCAGGAGGTATCCCACTGCACTCTCCGCCATTCTCTTCGGACCTCCCAGCTGCTTGTCAAATGTGTGAGCAGGTATTTCAACAGTCAGGGTCTAAACTGGCTGGCTGCCCCTTCATCCTTCTCTGCTTATTTCGTCAACTCTTAATCCTAAATGAATTTATTATTTAAAAGTATATTATATAATAAAAATATTCAATAAATTATTTGTTATCGGTTGGATATTTCATAGCTACCCACGGTGGGTGAAGGCAACAAGCTTGTTCAGGAGGCATCCCACTGCACTCTCCGCCATTCTCTTCAGACCTCCCGGCTTGTCGAATGTGTGAGTACTGAGTAGGTATTTGTGTAGTAGGTAGTCGTCAAGTTTTAATGCTTCGTTTGGTACGTGAGAGCTACGTGAGGGGAAAAACAGGTGAATAGATATTTTTCTTTTGCTCATGTCTTCTTAAATAAACGAGGGCTGATAAATAATTCAAAAGTTATAATTAAATATTTATTTTCTAAAATGCCATAATAACAAAAGTATTTGTGTGAATAAATACTAAACAGGGAAAGTTGATTTGCTAAAATGATTCGATTTTCTCTAAGTTGAAGCCTGTGTATCACTTCGTTAGTTCATCAAGAGGAACCGAGAGTGGCTGCCTGTGTTTGTGAAAATAGGTTGCACCCATTTATTTCTTTTTCACTTTATCGAAATCAAGTGTTAGAATTTGGAACATGGGAGGCGGACAACTGAACAAGTAGTTGTAGATGTCATTCATTATATGCATTAATTGCTTTACCAGCTGTGAGATTTTGTTTGCATTAATTTATGGGAGTCATCAGTGATGATCGATGTGTGCACGTTAGCGGGGAGATTGATTTGTTAATCTACCCAGATCTCTTGGCCCGGTTGATGGATTTGATTATTTTGAATTTGATCGTTTAGATTTTTTTTTGATTAAGTTTAATGTTAAATTAAGATTCATTTATTATTTTCAAATTTCAGATCAGGAATTTTCAATTTTGGTTTCTTATTATTCTTTGTGTGCTTGGTGTTTTGATGAGCTGAATCTATACTGCATTCTCCATGTTAGCCTGTGTCTCTCCATCTCTGCTCTGGGTATGCTAGACTTCAGCATGATTTAAATCATTGTAGTGAGTTATATCTTACCTCACTAAGTGTGTCCGCAATAGAGAAGACAGAGTACGTTTGGGAGCATGGTTGAGGCAACGAATGGAGAAGCAACAGTAAAAATTTGTCATTAAATAATAATATTTATGGCCTTATGGGTGGAGGTGCTGCTGTATGTTTTGTTCGGTGAAGGAAAGATGATATTATTCTGGTGGCTTTCTTGCCTAGTGGTTTCCTGGTGGCTAGTGGCTCTCTTGCCTGCTGTATGTTTTATTATTCCGCTCTTTCCTTTTCTTCTCTTTTCTCTTGGTTGTGTATGTTATGTGGTTGCAGGTGTGCTTGCTGTTTAGAGGCTATTGATCCATTATTGGTTGGTCCACCAGCGTGGTGTTACGAGGTCTTCCACATCTCCTCCTGGTTTGTTATTTTTCTTGTTTTCTTGCTTTTATTTTGTATGTGTGCAGTGCTACCACTGGGCTGTTTCATCTCATTTTTAACGTTTATGATGTCTTATATTCTAATTTTGTCTAAGCCTTAAGTCTGTCATTTATTTATTGTGAAAACTTTATTCTCGGGTTTCATTTTCTTTCGTTTTTTTCCATGGCGAGAGGAGAGCTTTGTTGGTTTTAATTTGGCCATAGTGGATTTTTTCTAGTTTGGTCCTCCTTATGTAATCCTTTTTATTTTTGTTGGATAAAGATAATATACTATAAGCTTTCATGTCGAATTAAGCGAACGCCTATGCATGTATCGCGCTTCAGGATAGGCATTGTGCAAGAAAGCGCTAGCAAAATTAAATGACTGCTGCTGGAGAGGAGTAACCCCAAAAAACACTTTGAAATGTTTTTTTTTTTTACAACACAATTGTAAGGCACCAAGTGATGCTATTTGTGTAGTTTGGGAGATGGGTAACAGGGAAAAAAATCCGCCAAAACCATCATTCTCCTTACAAAAACAACCAATATGGGATTACAAAAAATCTGGGATTACAAAAAATCTGTAATTATTGATTTTTTTGGAGATTTCCAGCTGACATATGACAGTAGAGAGGCAAATCTCATAATACAAGTCATAGTCTGAAAATCATTACAGCAATGGGGACTAAATATATACAATAAAATGGTTTGTTTTGATTCTTCTGCAACCTGTTCCCCTAACAGTGGATTCCCACCAGTACCTGCATTCATTTAAGCATTTCAAATCAAAGGAAACAAAACAATTAAAGAATATAGATAATATATGTATATACATGTATAAGTGGAAGATCAATTGTGACACAGATAATCTTGACTCAGGACCACTTCCATAATGTAGCGGGTATCAGAACGGCCAATGTCATGTTAATCTGGTAACATAATGATACGGTCTTCATTACTACAATTAAGAGAACCAAATGAAAAAATAAAAGAACCATAAACATAAATATCATCAAAACCCATTCAAAAAAAGAAAAAAAAATGAAATGAAGGTTGGAAGAATAGGATGAGGCACAACGAAACAGATATGAAGCTGACATTCTCACAACAAAGACAAAGTGAACCACCTCCTTTAAGCCTTAAAACGTTTAAACCCAATCCCAGCCGTCCGCTTGTCGAGCGTTTTTCTCAATCCCTAACACAGAGTGATGGGCCTTCGTTCCCGATTTGCTCTCTTAGTTGGATGTACAAATCGTCGGAACATTCATCCAAATCAATACTTTTGAGTTGGGCGAGAAATTGGATGCCCGCAGGGGCCTCCTTCAACGATCTGCACCAGCTAATCGAAAGCCCTTCCAAAGAAGGTAGAGAGCCCTCCTCAATTTCCACCCTCTTCAGCCATCGTAATCCAACCAATTCCAGATTCTTGAGCCTTCGAAATCCTCCAGCCGTAAAACACAGCGTCTCTCCCTCGTAACACTTTACGAGACTAAGCACTCTCAGGGTGGGCAACGCTTTCAAGGACTCAAGTGAATCCTGCTTCAACTGGGTGTTTTTCAGAATCAGGAACACCAAGTTTTGGAGAGTCGAAATCCATTGTGGTAAACTTCCACACGGACCACATAGATACAGGGTCCGAAGATACCGAGGTGGAGAGTTGACACCATCTAAGTCAATAACCTCCTCACCCAATTCTGCTGATTTCAGCCTCAACGAACGGAGGTTGGTCAATCCATTGAGGGCAGAGCACAGAGCCTTTCCATCTTCTCCTCTAATGTTCCTCAATCCTAACTTCCGTAGTTGAGTTAGCATCCCTATCTCCCTAATCATCTGGTCATTGGCTTCACCCGTCATTTCTATTAAATGAAGCTTCTGCACACACTGCAACCCCCCTATCCCTCTTGGTGCCTTGAAACCAAAATAGTCATTATAGATATCAACAAATTCCTCCCGATACACTAAAAGATGGCGGAGCTGTTGGAGCTTTGAAATTCCGATTGGTAGCTCCCTAACACGCGTGCTTTTCAGATTCAACGTTTCAAGATTCCGAAGCTTTCCTATGGAGTTAGGCACCGCAGCCACTGGGGTGTCCCTCAAGCTCAGATATCTCAAATGGAATAGCTCTACGATTTTATTTGGGAACTTCATGAGTGAGGAACCTCCCAAATCTAGCACCCTCAACAAAGGACAGTTCCCCCAAAGCAAGCTTTGGACAGATACTCCAGACCCTGGACCCCTTTCTCCCCACATGAGAAATGTTCGAAGTTTAGACAGCCTTTCGTCCATCTTGATATCATGGATTCTGTTGCTTTGGAAGGATAGCCGACGAATTTTTCTTTCCCATGCCGTACTAGCCGTTTCTCCATCGACAACTTCCAGAAACTCTTGATTTTTTGATTTTTCAAGGGCAATGTCACGCAACATATCATGCACGCGCACAGAGGCCAGTCTTCCATCCTTGTATGTTTCAGCCACTTGAATAAGGTTTCTATTCACCAGCTCATTAAGATAACTCTCTGCAACTTCTTCACAAGTCAGATTTTGATTTTTCATCACAAAACCCTCGGCAACCCATAGCCGAATCAATGTCATGCGTTTCATCAAGTAGTCTTCGGGGAAGGCTGATAAGTACAAGAAACAGTTTTTCAGATAGTATGGCAAATCATTGTAACTCATCCACAGTACCTTCAATACCGTTTGAAATCCATCGTTGGATTCTAATACAGCTCGCATACTTCGATCTATCATCTCCCACTCATCAACATTCCCAGTGTCTCTTATAGCCAACACACCACTAATGGCCACAATTGCTAGTGGCAGTCCACCGCATCTTTTCACTATCCGCTGCGAAACCGTCTCCAGATGTGAAGGGCACGGATTGCCCCAAAACGACTTCTTGCAAAACAAACTCCAAGAATCCGTTGCAGACAACAGGGACATCTCATAGAATTTTCCATTACCTGCGGTAGCAGCAACTTCACGATTCCTCGTAGTCAGTAGTATACGGCTCCCGCAGCATTGGTTGTCTGGGAAGACAATTTTTAGGGTGTCCCATGCATCTATTCTCCACACATCATCTAACAGAATCAAGTAGCTTTTTGGACGCAGCAAATTAAGAACAATTTCTTTCAGGTGATCAATATCGTCCTTGTCCATCGTTGATTCCACTTTGCGACGCTCCGCTTCATTCATTCCTCCCTTGCACGCCTGATGGATGAGATGTTTCAATACGCCCTTCTCATTAAAGGATTGGGAGACATTGATTTTAGCACACAACTGAAAATGAGGCTTCACCTCATTGTAAACCTTTGTGGCCAGCGTGGTCTTCCCTAAACCGCCCATTCCGACAATGGAAACAACTTTGAGACCGGAACCACCTCCTCCAATCTCGCGGAGCACCTGCAAAAGTTCGGCTTTGGGTCTGTCCATGCCTACCGGATCCTCTTCTGGCCTCAAAAGCGCATCCCTTCTAGGATCGTGCCATATGATGGGAGTGTTGGGAGAAAAACTAAGGTAAGAGGCTTGATCTTGGGATTGAGGGTTGGGGAGGAGGTATCTCCCATGACTCTCCCATATTTTAATGACTCGGGACTTGATACTCTGTATGTCGGCAGCGATTTGGTGGCGGGATTTCAACTTCTTGACTGAGAATAATATACGAAGGAGTCGACCTCCTGGGCGGTGGAAACAAAGCCGGAAATATTCATCTAGCACGTCCTCGGTGTCGTAGGAAACTTGCCGGACTTGGGTGACCCAGGCTTGGAGCTGTTGGTTCGGATATGGGTTCGCGTCCGCCACCCGGAGGAAAGCCGTCATCTGCTGCAAGTCTCGCCTTACATCTTCGATGCCTTGGTGAACTTCTCGTAGCAGCCGCCATTCTTCGTGGGTGAATCCATCAAGCTTGTTGAGGAGGTATCCCACTGCACTCTCCGCCATTCTCTTCAGACCTCCCACCTGCTTGTCAAATATGTGAGTACTGAGTAGGTATTTCAACAGCCACGTCTGGTACACGAATAGAAAAGGAATGAAATTGCGTTTGGTATGAAATAAAGGAAGGAATAGGTGATTAAATTGGGTAGGTATTTCAACAGTCAGGTCTAGGCCACGTCCGGTTCACGGAGAGGAAAGGAATGAATGAAATAACTTGGGATGTCAGAAACTTTACCCATAAACAATAATTATATCCAATAAAAAAAGTAAAAATTTTCACTCTTTATCCTTCCAAACCCCCCAATCTCTCTCCCGCTAGCCCCCCGCCGCCCCCAGCGCTCTCTCTCGCCGCCTCGCACTCTCTCGCCGTTGGCCGCCGCATCCGCCGCTCTGCAGCTCTATCTCCTCCTCCTCCGCTCCCGGAGGAGCTCCTCCGTCGTAGCCGCGGTGGGGTGGGGCTGCACCTCTGCATCTATTGAAGGTGGACAGAAAAAAAATAGTATATTATTCTGTGTACCATGCCAACATCAATTACATTCTCAATTCATTTTATTTTGATTAAACATGCTATTAAGTCTAACTCTGATTATATCAACCCGAAGAAAACTCTATTATCTATTAAATATTAAATAGAATTGTTTTTTTAAAATTCTGAAATAGTATTATTTTTAAAATTAAAATTATTTTTAAAAAATAGTGAGTTTGATAAATTTAAAATTATTTATGAGTAATCTTAAAATAATTATCTTTTGAAAAAAAAAGATTAACCTAGTAATAAAATTACTGTTTATTATAAAACATTATTATAAAAATATAAAATATTATTTTAATAATACGAATTAAAATAATTTATTCTAATATATATTTATAAAATTTTAAAAAAATATTAGACCCTCCCCCATTCTCCTCCACAGCCAAAACGACAACTTGAAAAATAAAAATTAAATTATTTATTTGTTAATTTTTTAAAATTAAATTTACGTAAAATTTAATATATATTCGAAATACTTAATTTAAAATTTAATCTTTTAAAACAAACATAGTATGATTACCAAAATAATCAAATAGATTCTAATAAAATTTAAGAATAACCTTTCCTTTAATCAATTGATTCTTAAATTCTAATATGATTTTTTAAAATAATTATTTATTATTTTTTTTCTCTTTATTATTTCCTATTATACTTTGAATTCATAAATAACCATCATAATTAATGTGCAATGGGTATATTTTAAAAAATAGAGGTATGATTTGCGGATGAAGATCTAAATATGAAGATTCATTGAAGTAACTCTATCTTTGAAATCCAAATTTTAGAGTGTGAAGGACCTGTTATAGAGTAGTTTTTTTTGTGAAAATCTAAAACTTTTTTTAAATTTTAAAGAAAAATGTATATTTGAAGGAGTTGGTGTGGATGTATTTAAAGAAAAATGTATATTTAAAAATTTGAAAGAAAAATATATATTTAAATAAAAATGTATATTTGAAAATATTTTTATATTTAAATAATGATTATTTAGTTTTTAATATATATATATATATATATGAGTTGTAATAATCAAAATAGATTAAAAGAGTAAATATAATATATATATATATATATAAAGAATAGAGATATAAATAAAAAATAAATAATAAAAAATAAATAAAATATAACAAATAAATGTATTTATTATTTAAAAGTATATTATATAATAAAAATATTCAATAAATTATTTGTTATTCGTTGGATATTCTACACTCATGTTAAAAAAAAATTGGTTAGACACAAGTATGAACTAATCTATTAGATAATATAATCGGATTCACAGGATGCATTTAATCATTATATGATATTTTAATTTTTTTTGTACTAATCGACGGTGGTGAAAATTATGTCACAGCATTTGACTTTCAATCTGGTTAAGTCATTCGATTATAAATATTTATTGTTTACCTAATATCCTACTAATGAAATCAGGATCATCTACGGAGCAATAGAAGTATTGTTGCAGTAAAATTATATAATTTTATTATTTTTTATCTTAAGATTAAACTGTTTTGATATATATATATATATTATACAACAAGAATACTATACATACATCCGAAAATTCGAACTCCGATATCCTTTAGTCTTGTCTCGTCCTTTCCTTTCTTCATCTCAACCTTAAAAAAAGGTGAATAAATAATTTTCTTTTGCTCATGTCTTCAGGTTGTTTGATAGTACAAAAGATAGAAAATAAAATACATAATTATTTAGTTATTTAAATAAAGAATATAAAAGAAAACAACAAATTATCCCATTTTATTAATTAATTTTTCAGTTACTAACATTACCATAATTTATTAATTATTACTAATATTTCATTATTTCTAATGCCATTATAAATACTTTAATATTTTATCTTTTATATCCCACCAAGCCCAACACGTAGATATATAAAAGTCGCGAGTTTTATATAGCAAACACAAAAATTTATATATTCGACATTTAATTGGCCACGACCACGAGTATTGAGTAGATGAATAGTTGTCAAGTTCTTAATGCTATGTTCGGTACGTGAACGTGAGGGGAAAAAAGGTGAATAAATAATTTTCTTTTGCTCATGTCTTCCAGGTTGTTTGATAGCACAAAAGATAGAAAATAAAATACTTAATTATTTAGCTATTTAAATAAAAAATATTTGTAAAAAATAACATTTATACCATAGTATTATTAATTATTATTAATATGTCATTATTTCTAATAACATTATAAATACTTTAATATTTATTTTTTATGCCCTACCAAACCCAACACGTAGATATATAAGAGTATTGATTGTGTTTTTATATAGCAAACACAAAAAATTATATATTCGATTATTTATTTAATCATAACTATTCATTTTCAGATGAAAGACTCACAGAGCAACTCCATCAGATGGCATATATGTTGCACCAACAATGTTGATCAGAGCTCAAAAATGGGATCATTAGTATAATGCTAGCGGTTAATATATTGCTGAAGTAAAAAATACAATATCATCATCGTTCTTAAACAAAAGCGATCAGGCACATTTGCATTCACATGCATCGAACTGCGGATTGGCTGTGTCAAATTCCAAGCGCTTGTTGCCTTGTTATCTCTTAGCCTTAAATGGGGGCCCTTTTCTTCCTGCATGGACATGCATAAGAACAGGTGTTACATCAGTAAATAATGGGTTTTGCCTTGACAACAATCTTGCTTCAAGCATTGGCTCAATGTCTTCACCCAGCGACCCCGGCAATAAATTCGTTGCAGTGATCGATCAGCCATTTCTGTCCCAACTCCCAAACCATCGGTCGCCGACACTCCCCCTGGCAAAGCGGCAAAGCCCCCTCGTTTGTCGGCCCCTTTCTGGTTGCTGCCAGTGATTGACATCGACCCTCTCAGCATCTCTATCCGGTTGCCCCAAAACGTTCCTCTCCCTCTAGCAAAGCGGTAAGTCGATAAAGCCCCCTTGGCCGTCAACGCATAATTTGAATCTTATTCCCTGTGAAGATTCTTAAATTCTTAAAATTTATCCAAACAAAAATTTCATGGCTGTTTATCTGCATATCTTACCTTGATTTTTATATTTGAATCTTATTAGCTGCTTGCTGCCTGTTGGGCTTTTGTTTTGAGATAGTAGCACTCCAGTGATGGGCCTTCGTTCCCGATTTGCTCTCTTACTTGGGTGGACAAATCGACGGAACAATCCATCAATCGAATATGTTTGAGTTGGGCGAGAAATTGCATGCCCGCGGGGGGCTCCTTCAACGATCTGCACGAGTAAATCACAAGCTCTTCCAAAGAAGGTAGACAGCCCTCCTCAATTTCCACCCTCTCCGCTTGTAATCCACACAATTCCAGATTCCTGAGCCTTCGAAATCCTCCAGCCGTAAAACACAGCGTCTCTCCCTCGTAACACTGGAAGAGAATAAGCACTCTTAGGGTGGGCAACGCTTTCAAGGACTCAAGTAAATCCTGCTTCATCTTGGTCTTTCTCAGAAATAGGACCACCAAGTTTTGGAGAGTCGAAATCCATTGTGATAAACTTCCACACGGACCATACAGATACAGGCGCTGAAGATACCGAGGTAGAGAGTTGACACCATCTAAGTCAATGGCCTCCCCACACGATTGTGCTGACATCAGCCACAACGAACGGAGGTTGGTCAATCCATTGAGGGCAGAGCACAGAGCCTTCCCATCTTCCCATCTAATGTCCTTCATTCGTAAACACCGTAGTTGAGTTAGCCTCCCTATCTCCCTAATCACCTGGTCATTGCCTTCACCCGTCATTTCTATTAAACAAAGCTTCTGCAAACACTGCAACCCCCCTATCCCTCCTGGTGCCTTGAAACCAAGAGACTCATAATGGATATCAGGTCCACGTACCGCCGCAAACACTAAAAGATGGCGGAGCTGTTGGAGCTTTGAAATTCCAATTGGTAGCTCCCTGACAAGGGTGCCATTCAGATTCAACGTTTCAAGATTCTGAAGCTTTCCTATGGAGTTAGGCACCGCATCAACTTGCGTGTCCCTCAAGCTTAGATATCTCAAGTGGTATAGCTCGACTATTTTATTTGGGAACTTCTTGAGTGGGGCACCTCCCAAATCTAGCACCCTCAATAAAGGGAAGTTCCCCCAAAACAAGCTTTGGACAGATACTACGGACCCAGGATAACTTTCTTTCCACACGAGAAATGTTCTAAGTTTAGACAGCCTTTTGTCCATCTTGATATCATGGATTCTGTTGCTTTGGATGGATAGCCGACGAATTTTTCTTTCCCATGCCGTACTAGACGTTTCTCCAGTGGCAACTTCCAGAAACTCTTGTTTTTTTGATTTTTCGATGGCAATCTCACGCAACATATCATGCATGCGCACTGAGGCCAGTCTTCCACCCCTGGTTGTTTGGGCCACTTGAATAAGGTTTCTACCCACCAGCTCATTAAGATAACTCTCTGCAACTTCTTCACAAGTCAGATTTTGATGTTTCATCACAAAACCATCGGCAACCCATAGCCGAATCAATGTCATGCGTTTCATCAAGTAGTCTTCGGGGAAGGCTGATAAGTACAAGAAACAGTTTTTTAGATAATATGGCAAATCATTGTAACTCATCGACAGTACCTTCAATACCGTTTGAAATCCATCGTTGGATTCTAATACAGCTTGCATACTTCGATCTATCTTCTCCCACTCATCAACATTCCCAGTGTCTCTTATAGCCAACACACCACTAATGGCCACAATTGCTAGTGGCAGTCCACCGCATCTTTTCACTATCCGCTGCGAAACCGTCTCCAGATGTGAAGGACAAGGATTGCCCCAAAACGACTTCTTGCAAAACAAACTCCAAGAATCCATTGCAGACAACAGGGACATCTCATAGAATTTTCCATTACCTGTGGTAGCAGCAACATCACGATTCCGTGTAGTCAGTAGTATACGGCTCCTGTAGCATTGGTTGTCTGGGAAGACAACTTTGAGTTTGTTCCAGTCATTTATATACCACACATCATCTAACAGAATCAAGTACCTTTTTGTACGCAGCAAATCAAGAACAAGTTCTTTCAAGTCAGCATCGTCCTTGTCCATCGTTGATTCCACTTTGTGACGCTCCCCATCATTCATTCCCTTGCACGCCTGATGGATGAGATGTTTCAATACGCCCTTCTCATTAAAGGATTGGGAGACATTGATTTTAGCACCCAACTGAAAATGAGGCTTCTCCTCATTGTAAACCTTTGTGGCCAGCGTGGTCTTCCCTAAACCGCCCATTCCGACAATGGAAACTACTTTGAGCCCTGAACCACCTCCAATCTCGCCGAGCAACTGCAAAAGTTGGGCTTTGGGTTTGTCCATGCCTACCGGATCCTCTTCTGGCCTCAAAAGCGCATCCCTTCTAGGATCGTGCCAATTGATGGGAGTGTTGGGAGGAAAACAACTAAGGTGGGAGGGTTGATCTTGGAATTGAGGGTTGTGGAGAAGGTATCTCTGATGACTCTCCCATATTTTAATGACTCGTGACTTGATACTCTGTATGTCGGCAGCGATTTGGTGGCGGAATATCAACTTCTTGACTGAAAATAATATACGAATGAGTCGACCTCCAGGGCGGTGGAAACAAAGCCGGAAATATTCATCTAGCACGTCCTCCGTGTCGTAGGAAACTTGTCGGACTTGGGTGACCCAGGCTTGGAGCTGTGGGTCAGGATATGGGTTGGCGTCGGCCACCCGGAGGAAAGCCGTCATCTGCTGCAACTCTCGCCTTACATCTTCGATGCCTTGGTGAACTTCGCGTAGCAGCCGCCACTCTTCGTGGGTGAAGGCATCCAGCTTGTTCAGGAGGTATCCCACTGCATTCTCCGCCATTCGCTTCGGACCTCCCAACTGCTTGTCAAATGCGTGAGATAGCTTGATATTTAATAAAAGTTTTATTCAAGATAATATTTTGAGTTAAATTTATGGCTAATAATATTTATGGTACATGAAGTTTCTGTCCCATATCTGCCTAAACAATTTGATCGATTTAGCCGGCGGGAGGTTTTGTCGGTATATTTGATGATATTATTTTAAAATTAAATTTATTTTTAAAAATATTAAATTTAATAAATTTTAAAGTTTTTTTAATGACAAAAAATTATTTAATTTAAATAATAATTAAATAATAATAAAAAATAAATATATTGAATAATTAAATAAACATTAGTTTTTGCTCTTCCTTTTCTTCTCTTTTTTCTTTTTTTCTTGGTTGTGTATGTTATGTGGTTGCAAGTTGTGTGCTTGCTGTTTAGAGGCTCTTGATCCATTATTGGTTGGTCCTCCAGTGTGGTGTTATGAGGTCTTTCACATTTCCTCCTGGTTTGTTATTTTTCTTGTTTTCTTTCTGTTATTTTGTGGTTTTCCTTTGTTTTATTTTGTATGTGTGCAGTACTACTACTGAGCTGAGCTGTTTCATCTCATTTTGAACGTTTATAATGTTTTTTATTTTATTTTTGTTTGTAAGTCTTAAGTCTGTTTTTATTTATTTATTATGAAAACTTTATTTTCGAGTTTCATTTCATTTCATTTTTTTTTCCATGACGAAGCTTCTATCGGGAAGCTTTATTTACAGAGATCTCATAGGAGAGCTTTGCTTGTTTTAATTTGGCCATAGAGGATTTTTTCTAGTTTGGTCCTCCTTATGTAATCCTTTTTATTTTTGTTGGATAAAGACAATATACCATAAGCTTTCATGTCGAATTAGGCGAACGCCTATGCATACCTTGCGCTTCAGGATAGGCATTGTGCAAGGAAACGCTAAAAAAATCAAATGACTACTGCTAGAGAGGAGTGAGTGAGCAACTCAAAAAAACACTTCGAAATGTTTTTTTTCAACACAATTGTAAGGCACCAAGTGATGCCATTTGTGTATTTTTGGGAGATTTCCAGCTGACATATGACAGCAGAGAGAGGCAAATCCCATAATACAAGTAATAGGATCTAGAAATTAGTACAGCAATGGGGACTAAATATATACAATAAAATGTTGTGCCACCAATAAACTATGACCAAAAAGCACAAGCAGCCTCCACAAAAGCCAGCACCAGCAATTATTTTCTTTAATGGGATCAAAAAATATATCACCTCTTTCATCTTCCCCGGTCATTCAAGGGAACAAATAAAACACACGCAATAAAGAACTTTAGAATAATCTAAAAGTTCAGGTAATTGATTCAGCAGTTACTTTCATCAATCCATGGCTACATCTTATTCCAAAACCCATATCCATCCAACCAATGAAAAGTAATTCCACAATAACACAAAAAAAAAGTTTCAAGAATAAAAATCAAAAGTTCAGGCAACTGCTATGCACGTTGCACTAAATTGCATTACACAATACAAAACCACACAATCAACTTGATGGCAACTAAAAGTCAAGATCCTATCTACACCTTAACTCCTTTAATTGCCTTACGAGTTTGAAAATAACAAACGGAATCAATATACACTTCCAAGTACATTTGTACTTCAAAGTGGCTTTCTTTCCCACAGTTGAAGCACGCTTGGCCAAAACCCCCACCGGTACCAAATCGAGAAGAAGACCCACCTCCACAGCCTCCACCGTGGCCGCCATTACCTCTTCCACTTCTCTCAGGGCAATCCCTAAAAGATGGCGAATTAAATAAATCTATTCTTGATTCAGTGACCACTGATAACTTCCTCTGACGCAAGTTTCCTCTCATCAATTGAAGTTCCTTGTTTTCAATCATTTGATTTGGTTAGTTTGCACTTCATCTACTCCTCTTCCTTTTTCAATAAATTTGCTAGTAGACTAATATTTAATTACAAATTTGACTCGAAATATGTATTTTTATTAAAATTTTTATAAAATATCAAAAGACATCAACTAGTCAATGACAATCCCAACTTACTAAATTATGGTATATTTATTCATCATATTTTCGGTTTTTATTTAAAAAATGCAAATATTTTAGAGTCATTTGAAATAATCGGCAACAATTTCGAAAGTCATTACAAATTTATTTTAACTTGTAATTATCCTTAAAGTATTATTCCCAATTGCTTCTGTACTTCATTTGTGCTTTGTACTTTACCCACTGTCAAGATTGTTAAATTCGTAAAATTCATCCAAACAAAAATTTCACGACTGTTTATCTGCATATCTTACCTTCATTTTTATATTTGAATCTTATTCGCTGCTTGCTGCCTGTTGGGCTTTTGTTTTGATTCCTACTTGTTTAAAATTCCTCCTTGTGTTTGTATGTGTTCGTATTGTGATTTATAATAATTTATTTTTCAGCAGTATGCGAAACCTGACTCACTAAGGTCCTTTGAATTGAAGTAGTATCAAAAGAGATTAGAAAAGAAAAAAGATACCTTTCTGAAATACTAGTACCACTCCAGTGATGGGCCTTCGTTCCCGATTTGCTCTCTTACTTGGGTGGACAAATCGACGGAACATTTCCCCAATTGAATACCTTTGAGTTGGGCGAGAAATTGCATGCCCGCGGGGGCCTCCTTCAACGATCTGCACGAGTAAATAAAAAGCTCTTCCAAAGAAGGTAGAGAGCCCTCCTCGACTTCCACCCTCTCCAGCGCTTCTAATCCAACCAATTGCAGATTCGTGAGCCTTCCAAATCCTCCAGCCGTAAAACACAGCGTCTCTCCCTCGTAACACTGATACAGAATAAGCAATCTTAGGGTGGGCAGCGCTTTGAAGGACTCAAGTGAATCCTGCTTCAACTGGGTGTTTCTCAGAATCAGGACCACCAAGTTTTGGAGAGTCGAAACCCATTGTGGTAAACTTCCATACGGACCATACAGATACAGGCGCTGAAGAGACCGAGGTGGAAAGTTGACACCATCTAACTCTAAGTCAATGGCCTCCTCACCCGATTGTGCTGATATCAGCCCCAACGAACGGAGGTTGGTCAATCCACTGAGGGCAGAGCACAGAGCCTTCCCATCTTCCCCTCTAATGTCCTTCATTCGTAGCTTCCGTAGTTGAGTTAGCCTCCCTATCTCCCTAATCATCTGCTCATTGGCTTCACCCGTCATTTCTATTAAAGAAAGGTTCTGCAAACACTGCAACCCCCCTATCCCTCCTGGTGCCTTGAAACCAAAATACTCATTTCCATAACGTCGACGTCCCGCCCTAAACACTAAAAGATGGCGGAACTGTCGGAGCTTTGAAATCCCAATTGGTAGCTCCCTAACAAGGGTGCCTTTCAGATTCAACGTTTCAAGATTTTGAAGCTTTCCTATGGAGTTAGGCACCGCATCCACTTGGGTGTAGCTCAAGCTTAGATATCTCAAGTGGTATAGCTCGACTATTTTATTTGGGAACTTCTTGAGTGGGGCACCTCCCAAATCTAGCACCCTCAGCAAAGGGCAGTTCCCCCAAAGCAAGTTTTGGGCAGTTCTCCCAAATCTAGCACTCTCACGATAACTTTCGGCCCACGTGAGAAATGTTCTAAGTTTAGACAGCCTTTTGTCCATCTTGATATCATGGATTCTGTTGCTTTGGATGGATAGCCGACGAATTTTTCTTTCCCGTGCCGTACTAGACGTTTCTCCACCGGCAACTTCCAGAAACCCTTGATTTTTTGATTTTTCGATGGCAATGTCACGTAACATATCATGCATGCGCACTGAGGCCAGCCTTCCATCCTTTGCTATTTCGGCAACTTGAATAAGGTTTCTACCCACCAGCTCATTGAGATAACTCTCTGCAACTTCTTCACAAGTCAGATTTTGATTTTTCATCACAAAACCCTCGGCAACCCATAGCCGAATCAATGTCATGCGTTTCATCAAGTAGTCTTCGGGGAAGGCTGATAAGTACAAGAAACAGTTTTTGAGATAGTATGGCAAATCATTGTAACTCATCGACAGTACCTTCAATACCGTTTGAAATCCATCGTTGGATTCTAATACAGCTTGCATACTTCGATCTATCTTCTCCCACTCATCAACATTCCCAGTGTCTCTTAAAGTCAACACACCACTAATGGCCACAATGGCTAGTGGCAGTCCACCGCATCTTTTCACTATCCGCTGCGAAACCGCCTCCAGATGTGAAGGGCAAGGATTGCCCCAAAATGACTTGTTGCAAAACAAACTCCAAGAATCCGTTGCAGACAACAGGGACATCTCATAGAATTTTCCATTACCTGCGGTAGTTGCAACTTCACGATTCCTCGTAGTCAGTAGTATACGGCTCCCGCAGCATTGGTTGTCTGGGAACACAACTTTGAGGGTGTTCCATGCATCTATACTCCACACATCATCTAATAGAATCAAGTATCTTTTTGGACGCAGCAAATCAAGAACAATTTCTTTCAAGTAAGCATCGTCCTTGTCCATCGTTGATTCCACTTTGTGACGCTCCGCATCATTCATTTCCTTGCACGCCTGATGGATGAGATGTTTCAACACGCCCCTCTCATTAAAGGATTGGGAGACATTGATTTTAGCACACAACGGAAAATGAGGCTTCACCTCATTGTAAACCTTTGTGGCCAGCGTGGTCTTCCCTAAACCGCCCATCCCGACAATGGAAACAACTTTGAGCCCTGAACCACCTCCAATCTCGCCGAGCAACTGCAAAAGTTGGGCTTTGGGTTTGTCCATGCCTACCGGATCCTCTTCTGGCCTCAAAAGCGCATCCCTTCTAGGATCGTGCCATTTGATGGGAGTGTTGGGAGGAAAACAACTAAGGTGGGAGGGTTGATCTTGGAATTGAGGGTTGTGGAGAAGGTATCTCTGATGACTCTCCCATATTTTAATGAGTCGGGACTTGATACTCTGTATGTCGGCAGCGATTTGGCGGCGGTATTTCAACTTCTTCACTGAGAATAATATACGAAGGAGTCGACCTCCTGGGCGGTGGAAACAAAGCCGGAAATATTCATCTAGCACGTCCTCGGTGTCGTAGGAAACTTGTCGGACTTGGGTGACCCAGGCTTGGAGCTGTGGGTCAGGATATGGGTTCGCGTCGGCCACCCGGAGGAAAGCCGTCATCTGCTGCAACTCTCGCCTTACATCTTCGATGGCTTGGTGAACTTCGCGTAGCAGCCGCCACTCTTCGTGGGTGAAGGCATCAAGCTTGTTGAGGAGGTATCCCACTGCACTCTCTGCCATTCGCTTCGGACCTCCCAGCTGATTGTCAAATGTGTGAGCAGGTATTTCAATTAATATATTGAATAAATAAACATTAGTTTACGTACACTGTTTTGCTACTCGTTGTTTTGGCTGTGGAGGAGAATGAAGGGAGGGGGAGGGGGAGGGGGAGGCGTTTAATATATTTTTAATTTTACAAATTTAAATTATTTTTATTTGTTATATAAATATATATTATACTAAAATTTTTAATTATTTTTTATATTATGAAAATAATTTTTACAATAAACAGTAATTTTTATTGTAAATTTGAATAAAAACTGATATTTAGTCGAATAACACAACAAAATTTACCATCGGATGCTATGACAGCATTTAATCTTTAAATGATATTTAATTTTTTTAAAAATATTATGATAGTGGTGTGATGATGGTGGGAATTGTTAGGGGGTTTTTCTAACATATTTTAGTGTCAAATGAAGGGGATTTCATGATTAAAGATCACATCTTTAACTTCATTTTGATGAATTTGAATGATTAATGAACTAACCCCCTAACATAGCATTAGTAGATCCTTTTGTGGTGTTTTTGTTGTCTTTGAATGGAAAACAGGCCAAGTACAAAGTTCAAAGAAAGAATGAAGGAGCAATGGACAATCTGCACTGCGGTCATTTCAAATTTGAAATGACCAAAAAGAAATGACGGGACCAATTGAGTTGACCAGAAGCTCCCGAGAGCTTGATCATTTGAAACGGTCATTTGAAATTGAGTTGACCAAATGAATTGACCACGGGCAGTTTCTGCACAATGTATTCTGCTGATCAACGAATCCTCATAGATGCCACGTGTACAGCTTGTAATCCTTTATTAAAGGATCTGACGATGCTCATTCAACCTTTTTGAGAGGGAAACGAGTTTGAATTAATGGAGGGAAGAGTTCTAACAGTTAGGGGATGCGGTTATGCAGAGAATTGTAAGAAAAAGGGATTTTTCATGTACTTTGGGGGTTCGTTCATTCTGGGAGAGAAGAGAGAAATGTATTGGGTGCTCATAGTAAGAACAATGGTTTTCTTATTTGCTATGGTAGCTTAAACCTCCATGGGAGGAGGATGGATATTGATGTAAGCCTTTGATTTCTTTCCTTTTGGTATGTTAATTTAAATTCCCTTTGGTGTTTATCAAGTCTCTTGAATTAACATGTGAGAATTAGGTTTGGCCATCTTAATTCTTGTTTAAGGTTATTCAATTATGGATCGAAAGAAGACATTGATAACCGGATAGTTAAGAGATTTGACTTGCTAAGATTATAATTTGCGAAAGCCAGTAATCTTGCTTGTAACTTAGTTAGGGTTGGTGTGATGCCAATCTACACTCAAACAACTTAAGCACATAATGGGTTGCCCGTCCCCCAAGCTAGGGTATACACACGGCTAGATCACTCGAAAGAGGCTAGTACATGCAAAGGTGTTGGGTTTTAAACAAAAAGGGGAAGTTTGAATTAATATGCCTTAAGAACAAGAGATTAATTAATTACATTGATTGACATCCAAATCCCTATTTTCTCCCATAAGAACATTTACATTGCTTTGTTTAATTAAATTATAACATTCAAATTGCTAATGATACAAAACCAACTTTAGATACATCATGGATTTACAAAATGAGCTTTTTACTTGATCACTTTCCCTGTGGGTTCGACATCCGGACTTTGAGTCCACTTTATTACTTGTAACGATCCGTATGCTTGCGGAAATGCTAACAAGTTTTTGGCGCCGTTGCCGGGGAAAGTAACAAAGTTGAAAGTACATTTTGTGATTGAGTGTGGAAGCATACTTATTGTAATTACCAAACTCGTGTGCGGTATTATGCTAGGTATGTGTTCATTGTTGTTTTTACAGGTGCGAATGAATGAGCAAGCGTTCATCAACGTTTGAAGATTTGTTTGATCCTGAGCCAGAACGTACATTCTTTGCTAGATTGAGAAAGCAAAGGAGTGCACAGTCAGCAAGCATTGAAGAAGAATCAAATTCTGTTCCTGGATTTTGGAGTAATCCAGAGTTTGATTTGCAGAATTTGTTGTGGGAACAAGAAAGTGTTGAATCGTGTTCAGTTATGGAGGAACAACAACAGCAGCAACAGGAAGACAATGGGTCAGATCTCAGGCCAGTTAGGGAGCATCATACTCCTGACGTTTCTGATATCAGAAACCCAATCTATCCACCACCTCTCTTGAGAGAAAATTTTGAGTTTTCTCCACAGCTCATTAATTTAGTGGTGCAGAACAGTTTTGGGGGCACACCTTTGGAAGATCCTCACCACCATTTAGCCAGATTTGTGCAGATATGCAGAACAATGAGAAGACAAGGAGTGCCGGAGGATTTTATCAGATTGGAATTATTCCCTTGGTCTTTAAAGGAGGATGCTTTGATCTGGTTCAATTCTTTTTCAGAGGGACATTTCACCAGATGGGCAGATTGTGCCCAGGAATTTCTCACTAAATATTTCCCAAGAGGAAGAACAGTGAAGTTGAGAAACAACATCACTGCTTTTACCCAAACCACTGGAGAAACACTTGGTGAAGCATGGAATAGATTCAGGGAATTGCAGAGAAAATGTCCCAATCATGGCTTAGAAGATTGGTTACTTATTGAGGTGTTTTATGGAGGCCTTACAGCTGAGGAGCAATACATGGTAAATGCTGCAGCAGGAGGTGCTCTGACAGCCAAGACTGCAGAAGAAGCTAAAGAGATTATAGAGGAACTGACAAAAGAGCAAGCTCAGTGGCCCTCTAGGAGAATAGCTGTGAAGAAACCTGGTTTAATTGAGGTGGATAATTCTACAATGTTGAATGCTAAGTTGGAAGCTCTGACAAAACAGGTGGAAAAGTTAAATGTTCAAAGAGTAGCAAAGGTTAACTCTGCTTGTCATGAGTGTGGGGGTATGCACCAACCGAATGAGTGTCCATTAAAAGCCTATGGAGAGACAATGGAAGGATATTCAGCTAATATGAATGAGGAGGTTAACTACATAGCTAACCAAAACAGGCAGCAGAATAATCCATTTTCCAATACCTACAATCCCGGATGGAGGAATCATCCAAATTTTTCATGGGGAGGACAGAATAATCAGCAGAGTAATCAAGGTGGAAATAATGCAAATCAAGTGCCAAATAATCAGAACAATCAGCAATTCAATAGGCAGTTCCAACCTAAACAGCAAGGAGCTGGATATGGTGAGAAAAGGAAGGCTGATTGGGAATGTGCAATTGAGAAGATGGCAGCAGGAACTGAACAGAGATTGAATAAGATTGAAACTGATATTGGTAGCCGATTTGACAGAATTGAGACTCATAACAAGAAGTTAGAGACTCAAATTGCACAAATAGCAAATGCTCTTACTATTAGGAACCCAGGAGAGCTTCCTAGTAAGACTGAGCCAAACCCAAAGGAATATGTGCAGGCTGTTATGTTAAGAAGTGGAAGAGAGTTACCAGAGAGGGAAGTTCCTCAAATGGAGGAAACAACTCATGTCAAGAAGGATGAAGGTGAACCTAAATCTGAGGAGGAAAGGGAAGAAAAGAAAGAGGAACATCCTGAAGTTCCTAAGGTGGTGAAGAATTATGCTCCACCAATACCCTTCCCTCAAAGATTGAGACAAAGAAAGAAAGATGAACAATACAGAAGATTCATTGAACATCTTAAGGAATTAAAGCTTACCATTCCATTTTTGGAAGCATTGGCTCAAATGCCTTCCTACTCCAAGATGTTGAAAGAGATGTTGAGTAACAAAAAGAAAATTGAAGAGAATGGAACAATTGCACTTACAGAGAGTGTAGTGCAATTATTCGGAGAAAACTACCTCAGAAGATGGGAGACCCAGGAAGTTTTTCTATACCTTGCACTATAGGGAACGTTACTTTTGATTCAGCTCTCTGTGACTTGGGAGCTAGTGTAAGTTTGATTCCATCTTCAGTATGTAGCAAGCTAGGTCTTGGAAAATTGCAGCCCACGTCAGTGACCTTGCAGCTTGCTGATAAATCCATTAAGTATGCAGCTGGCATTATTGAGAATGCACCGTTACAAATTCAGAATTTTATTGTCCCAATTGACTTGATAGCTTTAGATATGGAAGAAGGTGGTTCTTTACCACTTATTCTTGGCAGACCATTTTTAGCAACAGCAGGGGCAATCATAGATGTCAAAGGTGGGAAATTGGAATTACACATTGGTGAAGACAAAGTGGAGTTCAACTTATATAAGAGTATGAAGAATCCTCAGGAAGTTGAACATGAACAAGGTTGTCTTGTGGAGATGTTAAATACTGCAATTGAAGATCATGCTAAAGGATTTCATGATCCTTTAGGGTTATGTTTGGAGAATGTTTCTTCAACTGTTAATGAAGACATTTTAGAGATGAGAAATACTTTAGAGGCCACACCAGTCATTCATTTTCAATCAAAGAAAGGATTTGAAGATATTGGAAGAAATTCTAAACCAGTCCCATCGGTGGAGAAGGCACCAAAGGTTGAATTAAAGATTCTACCTGCACATCTAAAGTATGTATTCTTGGGAGAAGAAGGTGAGTGGCCTGTTATTGTAGCTGCTGAGCTACAAGGAGAACAATTAGATCAATTGTTGACAGTTTTAAGGAAGAGGAAAAAGGCCATTGGGTGGACAATGGCAGATATAAAAGGAATTAGTCCTTCCATGTGCATGCACAGAATTTTCTTAGAGGACAAGAGTAAAAATAGCATTGAGCATCAGAGAAGGCTAAACCCAAACATGAAGGAAGTAGTAAGGGCTGAAGTTACTAAGCTTCTTGATGCTGGTATTATATATTCTATCTCAGATAGCCCATGGGTGAGTCCTGTGCAGATTGTCCCTAAGAAAGGAGGTATGACTGTGGTCAAGAATTTTGAGAATGAATTAATCTCTACTAGAACTGTCACCGGATGGAGAGTTTGCATAGATTATCGCAAACTCAATGCAAACACAAGAAAAGATCATTTCCCTTTGCCACACATTGATCAAATGTTGGAAAGACTGGCCGGGCACGATTATTATTGTTTTCTTGATGGATATTCTGGGTATAATCAAATACCCATTGCACCGGAAGATCAAGACAAAACTACTTTCACATGCCCTTATGGAACTTTTGCTTATAGGAGGATGCCTTTTGGATTATGCAATGCTCCTGCTACATTCCAACGTTGCATGATGGCTATCTTTTCAGAGTTTGTAGAGAAGACAATTGAAATCTTTATGGATGACTTCTCTGTATTTGGTTCTTCATATGATGATTGTTTAAATAATTTATCTCAGATTTTGCAGAGATGTGAAGAGACCAATCTTATTCTTAATTGGGAAAAATGTCATTTCATGGTGCAAGAAGGCATTGTTTTGGGACATAAAGTGTCCAGCAAGGGAATAGAGGTAGATCATGCAAAGATTGCTGCTATAAAATCCATGCCACCACCCACAAATGTAAAAGGGGTTCGGAGTTTTTTGGGGCATGCAGGATTTTATAGAAGGTTCATAAAGGATTTTTCAAAAATCTCTAAACCTCTATGTTCATTGCTAGTGAAGGATGTGGCATTTGAATTTTCTGCTGAGTGTCAAACAGCTTTTAAGCAACTCAAGGAGGCTCTTATTTCTGCCCCTATCATTATATCTCCAGATTGGGATTTGCCATTTGAATTAATGTGTGACGCAAGTGACACAGCTATAGGAGTTGTCTTAGGGCAAAGGAAAGAGAAGAAGGTGCATGTAATTGCTTATGCAAGCAAATTGTTGAATGATGCTCAGATCAACTATGCCACAACTGAAAAGGAATTACTTGCAATTGTTTATGCCTTTGATAAATTCAGAAGTTACCTTTTGGGATCCCACACAGTGGTTTTCACAGATCATGCGGCTATCAAATATTTGATCACCAAAAAGGAATCAAAACCTCGTCTGATTCGTTGGGTGTTATTGTTGCAAGAGTTTGATTTCACAATCAAGGATAAGCAGGGAGCAGAAAATGTTGTGGCAGATCATTTGTCACGATTAGAAGGATTTGAAAAGAATTCTGATGAAATTTTACCTATAGCTGAAGATTTTCCAGATGAAAAACTATTTGTTGTGCAGGAACTCACTCCTTGGTATGCAGATTTGGTAAACTATATTGTAGGGGGAATTTTCCCTTATAAATTCTCATCACAACAAAAGAAGAAATTTTTATCTGAAGTGAGGAGTTACATTTGGGAGAAACCTCTGTTATTCAAGATTTGTGCTGATGGTTTGATAAGAAGATGTGTTCCAGAAGATGAGATGACCAATATTTTGAATCATTGCCACACTAGGGAGTGTGGAGGTCATATGGGACCATCTAAAACAGCAGCAAAGATCCTTCAAGCAGGTTTCTTTTGGCCTACATTGTTTCATGATACAAGGAGTTTTGTTCAAGCTTGTGAGCAATGCCAAAAATCTGGGACTCTAACAAGAAAAGATGAAATGCCCCTGACAAACATCTTAGAAGTGGAGCTGTTTGATGTTTGGGGAATAGATTTTATGGGTCCTTTTCCATCATCTTACAAGAATCAGTATATTCTAGTGGCAGTTGATTATGTGTCAAAGTGGGTGGAAGCCATAGCCACCCAAGCCAATGATTCAAGAGTGGTACTCAAGTTTCTTAAGAAGAATATTTTTACCAGATTTGGAGTACCAGAGAGCATTATCAGTGATGGAGGAAGCCATTTTTGTAATAAGTTTATTGAAAAGCTGTTGAAAAAGTATGGAGTTCATCATAGAATCACTACTCCATATCATCCTCAAGCCAATGGACAAGTTGAAATTTCAAACAGAGAAATTAAGAGGATCCTTGAGAGGACAGTCAACTTATCTAGGAAGGAATGGGCCAATAAATTGGATGATGCATTGTGGGCATATAGAACAGCTTTCAAAACCCCTTTAGGTACATCACCTTTCAAATTGGTTTTTGGAAAAGCATGCCATTTGCCTGTGGAACTAGAGCATAAGGCCTATTGGGCCACACACTTCTTAAATTTTGATGCTCAGAAATCAGAGGAGTCTAGACTGATGAAATTAAATGAGATTGAAGAATTTAGATTGAATGCATATGAAAATGCAAAAATCTACAAGGAGAAGACTAAAAGATGGCATGATAAGCATCTTCATCCTAAACAGTTTACAGAAGGTCAGAAGGTTTTGTTGTATAATTCTAGATTGAAACTTTTCCCTGGAAAACTCAAGAGTAAATGGTCTGGACCTTTTGTGGTTAAAAAGTTTTTGAAAAGGGAGGAGTACTCATTCAACAGGATAATTCTCCAAAGATTCACCGTTAATGGACACAGGTTAAAGGTTTTTGTTGAGCCTGCAGGAGTTAAAGAGGTTCTTTACTTTGCTCCATTTCCAAATTAATCAAGGGAGAATGTCAAGCTACTGACATTAAATGCAGCGCTTCCGGGAGGCAACCCGAATTATTTGTGATTATTTGATTGTTTGTTTGAGTTTATTAATATTCAGATAGAGAACCCAAGCATCGGTGCAGTTGAAGGAAGTTAATTCTGTGTTTTAGACTGAAATTGGTAATTTTCAGTGAAGTGGTCATTTGAAATTTTAAAATGACCAAATTGAAATGATCCAGCCATTTGAAATGATTAAGGTGTCCCGAGGGTTCAGTCAATTAAAAATTGAGTTGACAAATCGATTGACTAAGGACATTCATTTAAAAACAGAGGGTCAATATTTCAGCCGAACTTCTTCTGCACGAAATCCGCCAGCTCACTTCTCCAGTTCACAAATCTCGCTCGGTTCCCTTATCTCTTAAGGGTTTGTTGATTCAGATTACCTCCAACCAAGTTGAGTACTCGCTCATTTTCTTCGCGACGGTTCACATGGTGAAATCAAAGGCAGTTGTCAGAGAGGTGACACCAGGACTGGTGTTTCCTTGGGAACTCTTGAATAACCCTAAAATCTCATGGGCAGCCGAAATGCAGAGAATACTTGAAGGGCAGAATTTGCACAAGGTATGTGGCGATCCTTGTCCTCTGTTGATGGAGTTTGCAGAAAATTTTTATAATAATCTGAAAACAGAGGAGAATCGAATGATATGTACAGTAGGGGGAAAGAAAGTAGTAATTTCTGCTGCCAATATTCGAAAAACCTTCAATTTGCAGAGCAATTGCTGCTCTTTACCTGACCTAACTAAAGAGGAATTTAGTAAAGCACTTGACTACTCCAAACCCAAGGGGAATGAGAAGAAATATCATAAGAAAACAGGGTTTTCGGGGTATTTAAGGTTTTTGGCTATTCTCTTTGGTCGATGCATATTTTCTCAGATGCTAGGTATTGATGCAGTCCCTGTTGCACATTTACAATGCATGTATAGCATCAAGGCAGAATTATCCATAGACTGGGCAGAAATGATATTTCAAGAGTGGAAGAAGTCAGTGGATAAGAGGGGATTTGTGCGAATTTTAACAAAAGTGGTGCAACACTGTTATCCTAGTATATATAGAACTGCTGCTAAGACCCCTTACCCAAACAATTTGATTATAAAATGTATCACTGAGGAAGGGACAATAGCCGTTAAATTGGTGGGGCCTGTGTTTCATAGAGCAAAGCAAATATCTCCTGTAAAAGATGGTTCAGCTCTCCCACTTCAGATTTCTTCAACTGAGGAAGAGAATACTGAAAAGGAGAATATACAGAAACCTGAGAAATATGAATTTTCTGAGGAAGATGAAGAAACTGATGTACGAAGTTCAAGCGAGGAATCAGCTTTACTTAAGCTTCAAGGAGATGTAAAGGCCGCTTATGAAAGCCACATGAAACAAATTGCAGAATTGTTGGAAAGAGTGCAACAGAGGAAGAAAAAATCAACAAAAGCTCAACCTGCATCAGAGAAAGAGCAAAAGAAATCTGAGGAAGAAGTAGCTTCCACTCATGTGGCTACACCAGAACCAACAGTTGAAAAGCAGAAATCTGAAGAAGATGAGGTAGAGAGAGATCCTTCTCCTCTTACAATACAACTTTTCCCACCATTTGAGATAGAGAGCAGTTTGCATCCTGTGGGTGCTGTTCAGAAACGTCCAAAGAAAACTAGAGCCCTAACAAGAAGAGCTCCAACAAGAGCTCAAAAGAAAAAGAGAATTGAGCTATCATTGGATTTGCTTACAACTCCTCTATGGTCATTTTTGGACATACTTATCCCTCCAGGGCTGGAAACAACTGAATCAAAGAGAAATATTTCCAGTTTAGAGATTCTAAGCAAGAACTCTATAGAACAACTGGACATTTAGAACATTTCCGCAGAGGACTTGAGGAGAATTGTTGGTGTTCGAAATTGGATTGAGTCACCTGATTTGGGTAATTTCATTTTTGCCTTAAGAGATGCAATAAGGAAGGAACCAGAGATTTTTAAACATGGTAAGGACTATGAAGTATTTCCTTTGCTTGCAAATTCTTCTCCCTTTAAGCCAGAGGCGTTGGCTGCATATATGATAGGGAGTGAAGAAGGTTTCCGACCATGGGTAGATTTAAAAGCTGTTCTAATCCCCATTCATATCTCAAATCATTATATCCTACTGAAGTATACAATGGGGAATCGTGTTATCCATGTCTATGATTCCTTGGGAGCAAATAATGCAGACAGATTGAAAGAGTTAGCAGCTGGGGTTGGAGAATCTTTGCATCAGGCTATGAAGATAGCTCAAATTTATACTCATTTTGGCATGGAGGAACCAGAGGAACAATTGTCCTATTCAGTCCAACCATCACCTCTCCAAGTTGACAATGCAAGTTGTGGGCCTTTTGTTTGTTACTATCTGACTGCTCTCATGCAAGAACATGGAGGAAAATGGGATGCACCAAATTCAAACCCGATTTCTGTACTAGCCCTTCGTGAATTGATGGCTCAAATGATGTATTATTTTAGTGAGCCAGCCTCTCCTCATAAGAAAAAGAAGAAGAAGGTTTGAACAATTCTTTTTCTGGTTGTTGTTTTGTTTTTGTGAATGTGCAAAACTCCAAGTTTGGAGTTGTTTGTGAAGATGCAATGGAATTAATGATGATATGCATTGATTATATATGAGATTTGGTTATATGGTGAAAGGAGTTGCATGATCAGAAGATGAATTCATGAGGAAAATTTTTGAAATGTCTATATACAGCATGTTTAAGAATGAAATACTTTTGGAACTAATGGTTATTCATTAATCCCATGCATGAAACTCATGTACTTGGAATGATATCATCATATGTTTGAACAAAGACTTGGATCCATAATGAATTAACAACTTTTGAATAAATAACTTGATTCCTTGAATGAGTGAGAGCATAATTTTATTGAGAGCTTTATATTTTGATGAGTGTTCACTTCATGGAAATTAAACTTCAATAAGTTCTTCTATAGTTTTACATTGGTGATTGGATAGTTGGAATGGTGGAGTTGGAGTCATAGCCCACTTTGTTTAGAATAAGTACAATGTTCCAAGTTGTATAAAGTGTTGTATAAAGTGTGTATAAAAAAAAAAAAAAAAAAAGAGAAGGTTATGAACTGTGGAGATATATAATCCATCAAAGAACACTTTGTAAGGTTATATAGACTACCGTAGCATAAGCCTTGAGAAAAAAAAAAAAAGGTTATGGACTGTGGAGATGTATAATCTATCAAGGAAACACTTGTAAGGTTATATAGACTATTGCAGCATAATCCTTTAAAAAAAAAAAGTGTTACAGTTGTATATTTTCAGAATGCATTGTACATAGAACTTACTTGTACATTAATAATAGATAAGAGGTGTGTTGGGCATTGTTACTTTTACCATCATTGTGGTCTATGACAAAAACTAATTGGGTAATGGAATGATGGTTGAATCACCAAAAGGGATTAGGAAGGCACTTGTTTTAGTTTTAATTCCATGAAAGATTGAGTGAGAGTGAAGTGAGATTACCCTATGAGTGAGGCTGTTTTGCTCATTGTGAGATTGCAAGGAATTAGGAAATTTATTTCAGAATGTTGGTGGTTCAATTGCTTCTTAGTCTTCTGCAAAGATAACATATGATTGTTGGACTGAGAATACAATACTTCATACATGATATTAAGAGTTAAACCATATGTTTTATGGATGTTTTATTCTTTCACATGCTCTTATATCAATTCACTGTTTTACTTTTGCTATGCCTCATAATTCTAATTGCCTCGGGACGAGCAAGTTCTAAGTTTGGAGTTGTTGTTAGGGGTTTTTCTAACATATTTTAGTGTCAAATGAAGGGGATTTCATGATTAAAGATCACATCTTTAACTTCATTTTGATGAATTTGAATGATTAATGAACTAACCCCCTAACATAGCATTAGTAGATCCTTTTGTGGTGTTTTTGTTGTCTTTGAATGGAAAACAGGCCAAGTACAAAGTTCAAAGAAAGAATGAAGGAGCAATGGACAATCTGCCTTCCAGGTCATTTCAAATTTGAAATGACCAAAAAAGAAATGACGGGACCAATTGAGTTGACCAGAAGCTCCGAGAGCTTGATCATTTGAAACGGTCATTTGAAATTGAGTTGACCAAATGAATTGACCACGGGGTTTTACGCACAATGTATTCTGCTGATCAACGAATCCTCATAGATGCCACGTGTACAGCTTGTAATCCTTTATTAAAGGATCTGACGATGCTCATTCAACCTTTTTGAGAGGGAAACGAGTTTGAATTAATGGAGGGAAGAGTTCTAACAGTTAGGGGATGCGGTTATGCAGAGAATTGTAAGAAAAAGGGATTTTTCATGTACTTTGGGGGTTCGTTCATTCCGGGAGAGAAGAGAGAAATGTATTGGGTGCTCATAGTAAGAACAATGGTTTTCTTATTTGCTATGGTAGCTTAAACCTCCATGGGAGGAGGATGGATATTGATGTAAGCCTTTGATTTCTTTCCTTTTGGTATGTTAATTTAAATTCCCTTTGGTGTTTATCAAGTCTCTTGAATTAACATGTGAGAATTAGGTTTGGCCATCTTAATTCTTGTTTAAGGTTATTCAATTATGGATCGAAAGAAGACATTGATAACCGGATAGTTAAGAGATTTGACTTGCTAAGATTATAATTTGCGAAAGCCAGTAATCTTGCTTGTAACTTAGTTAGGGTTGGTGTGATGCCAATCTACACTCAAACAACTTAAGCACATAATGGGTTGCCCGTCCCCCAAGCTAGGGTATACACACGGCTAGATCACTCGAAAGAGGCTAGTACATGCAAAGGTGTTGGGTTTTAAACAAAAAGGGGAAGTTTGAATTAATATGCCTTAAGAACAAGAGATTAATTAATTACATTGATTGACATCCAAATCCCTATTTTCTCCCATAAGAACATTTACATTGCTTTGTTTAATTAAATTATAACATTCAAATTGCTAATGATACAAAACCAACTTTAGATACATCATGGATTTACAAAATGAGCTTTTTACTTGATCACTTTCCCTGTGGGTTCGACATCCGGACTTTGAGTCCACTTTATTACTTGTAACGATCCGTATGCTTGCGGAAATGCTAACAGGAATCAGCATTTACTGTGCGATGAAATCAGCCGGTATGCATTTAAAAAAATACTAAGATGCATTTCAATCTTTTTTCTTTAAACCCAGCCGCCTGCATTGCATGTGGACGTACTACAGTCCAAACGAAACAAATCTCATCATCTCGATCACGGGTGTGGACTCGAATCTGGAGCACCACAACCTGTCTCATACCCCACTAATGGCCATCCTATAGTCATGTCTCATCCTTTCCTTTCACGCCTGCATGTCAGCATGTGGACGTCCTCATATATTGTCTAAGCGAATGGAATCTCGTCCCCTATGTTGGGTAAATGGGGCGAAAAAAATTTAGGTGAAAAAATGTGAAATCAAAAGTGTAAAAAGAAAATGAATAAAAATATTTTTTCCGTATTATTATTTGATTGGTATAAAGCAAAGATAAAAAAAAAATTTAAATTTTTTTTTTAATAATTTTATAAATGAAAAAAGAAACAAAGCATTAGAAGAGATATAACAGAAATATCATTGTTACCCTTCATCATCCCCAGTTGTGTCTTTTATCGGTTCCAGCCGGCCCTGCCTTTTTGCAGGTTGAAGCGTCAGCTTGAGGCCTCTAATTTTGGGGGTCCTCCGAATACCGATTTGATCTTCTTCATCCCGCTCCAGCCTTCAGTTCTCCACCATGGCTTCAGTCTCAGACGCCACTGCATCGTCTATCGTCTGCCTGGAGTGTTGCGTGTTGAAGCGTTGGTATGATTAATAATTTAATATTTACAAATTATAAGTTAGATGCAGGCCCTATAGACATGGGCTGGGCCGGATATATATTTTAAAAACTATTTTAAATATAAAAATAATAAATAGATGTATTATGTATATGTCATTAAGTCATTAACTCTCCTCACTCTTTCTTTACGACTACAACGCTACAATGCTACGAGACTGTAAATCGCACAGCGGCACCAGCACCACACATTCCAATTGTTCCAATTAGTTTGGGAATCTTAAATCAAAAGTAAGAAATTATTGTTACTTTTTCTAATCCTCTTTAATCTCCCGTCAATTTGTATTATTTTGATGAAATTGTTGATTTAGGATTTTCTAGTTCTAGGTAATTTGTTGTTCTTATTTTCTTACATTTTCATCCTGGCTTTTTTCAAATTTTTGTTTAATAATTTTTTTATAAGGTAAAAAAAAAATCACAAGTGATAAGTTTTAAAAATCCATTAGCACTACGCATCAATGAATGCAGTTAACATTGCCAGAGATATTGGACTTCCCATTTCCTTCTCCCCAATGTATGAGTTCGGTTTGGCTGAGGCGTTACCATTTGGGTTTCAAGATTTTCATACATACAATGAAAATAAAGAACGGCATGACCGTTCCAATGAGGATCCCTTTGACAATTGTCGGTGTGCCTGCATTTGCAGTAATCAGGAGAAGCGAACGAGGTTTCATATTCAGAAACAAAGGGGAGTACGGTTTCATTATAGTATGTCAGCAATGCCAACATGCTTATGTGCAGTCTCACTGTCAAATACGTTCATTATAGAGTTTTGAATGACTCTCGTATGTATCATTACTCTGCATGTCTCGTTAACCTACCAGTGTGGTGCAAATCTGCTGCCTTTCAGAGGCCAGCGGACAAAAAACTGTTTGGTTAAAGATTGCTCTACAATGAAAAAATTTGTTTACCATTAATTTCCCTCCACAAATCTCTCAGAAGCCTCTCAAATTTCTCAGAATCCAAAGAATAAGGCTTGACCCAGAACCCGTGTCACCTCCCATACCAGCAATTATGAATACAAGATCAGAACCCTTTATCCCCAGAGCTTAACCAACCAGCCCGGTTGGTGATTTAATTTGCAGTTGATTTTTTTATGCAAAGTTCCAGGCTTGAGTCCTGATTGTGAAGCATTTACAATGGTTAGTTTTGATTCCTATGCGGCCTATTCCCATAACAGTGGATTCCCATTGCATTGCATTTAAGCCTTCCAAATCAAAGGAAATAAAACAATTAAAGAATAAAGATAATATATGTATAGATATGTATAAGTAGAAGATCAATTGTGACAGATAATCTTGACTCAAGACCACTTGCATAATGTAGTGGGTATCAGAATGGCTAATGTCACGTTAGAGCATCTCTAATCCTATTAAGTTATAATGGATAGCTAAAGCTAATTTAAACTTAGCTGGAATTAACTGGCTGGTCTCCGACTCCCACAAAGATAACTCTGTTTTCATATTCCGGCTTGATCTGGATACGGAGCAGTTTGGAAGGGTTGAGGCTCCGCAATCACCGGATTTCAACATTACTCCTTTTATATACCTTTCTTCATAAACATAAACATAAATATTGTTCATCTTTTTTGGAGAGAACCATATACATAAATATCATCAAAACCCATTAAAAAAAAATGAAATGAAGGTTGGAAGAAAAGGATGTGGCACAAGAAAACAGATATGATGAAGCTCACAACAAAGACAAAGTCAACCACCTCTTAAGCCTTGAAACGTTTAAACCCAGTCCCAGCCGGCCAGCCCTCCGCTTCTCCCAGCTGCCGGTCATCAACACTACCATATAACTCGACTGATTGGCATTTCTTCTCGATTTGTTCTGTTATTTGGGTGAACAAATCGTAGGAAGGTTGCCACAATCCAATACGCTTTAGTCGGGCCAGAAATTGCATGCCCGCGGGTGCCTCCTTCAACGATCTGCACAAGTAAATCGAAAGCTCTTCCAAAGAAGTTAGAGAGCCCTCCTCAATTCCCACCCTCTCCAGCCCTAGTAATCCTTCCAATTCCAGATCCTTGAGCCTTGGAAACCCTCCAGCCTTAAAACACAGCGTCTCTACCTCATAACACCAACAGAGAATAAGCACTCTTAGGGTGGGCAACGCTTTCAAGGACTCAAGTGGATCGTCCTTCAACTTGGTCTCACTCAGACACAAGAACACCAAGTTTGGGAGAGTCGAAATCCATTGTGGTGATGGTAAACTTCCGCTCAGATACAGGCGGTGAAGATACGGAGGAGGAGAGCTAAGACCATCTAAGTCAATGGCCTCCTCACCCAATTGTGCTGATCTCAGCTCCAACGAACGGAGGTTGGTCAATCCATTGAGGGAAGAGCACAGAGCCTTCGCATCTTCCCTTCTAATGCCCATCATTCCTAAGCTCCGTAGTTGAGTTAGCCTCCCTATCTCAATAATCATCTGGACATTGGCTTCACCCGTCAATTCTATCGAACAAAGCTTCTGCAAACAGTGCAACCCCCTATCCCTCGTGCCTTGAAACCACAATCATCGCCAGTGAGAGCAAGAGAATCGTAAAATGAAATTGGTCCACAACGCACCCAACGCACTAAAAGATGGCGGAGCTTGTGGAGCTTTAAAATTCCGATTGGTAGCTCCCTAACAAGGGTCCCTTTCAGATTCAACGTTTCAAGATTCTGAAGCTTTCCTATGGAGTTAGGCACCGCTTTCACTAGGGTCTCCCTCAAGCTTAGATATCTCAAGTGGTATAGCTCCACGATTTTATTTGGGAACACCTTGAGTGGGATACCTCTCAAATCTAGCACCCTCAACCAAGGGCAGTTCCCTCCAAAATCTAGCACCCTCGACAAAGCGGAGTTCTTCCCCGAAAGCACGCTTGAGAGAAATGATACCTTGGACCTCGACAGACGATCCCTGGTTCCCCACACGATAAATGTTCGAAGTTTAGATAGCCTATTGTCCATCTCGATATCATGGGTTCTGTTGCTTCGGATGGATAACCGACGAATTTTTCCTCCCCATGCCGCACAAACCGTTTCTCCATCGACAAATTCCAGAAACTCTTGATTTTTTGATTTTTCGAGGGCAAGGTCACGTAACATATCATGCATGCGCACTGAGGTCAGTCTTCCATCCCTGCTTGTTTCAGCCACTTGAATAAGGTTTCTAACCAGCAGCTCATTAAGATAACTCTCTGCAACTTCTTCACATGTCAGATTTTGATTTTTCATCACAAAACCATCGCCAACCCATAGAGGAATCAATTCAGTGCGTTTCATCAAGTAGTCTTCGGGGAAGGCTGATCAGAATAAGAAACAGTTTTTGAGATAGTATGGCAAATCATTGTAACTCATCCACAGTACCTTCAATACCGATTGAAATCCTTCGTTGGATTCTAATTCAGCTTGCATACTTCGATCTATCCTCTCCCACACATCAACATTCCCAGTGTCTCTTATAGCCAACACACCACTAATGGCCACAATTGCTAGTGGCAGTCCACCGCATCTTTTTACTATCCTCTGCGAAACCGTCTCCAGATGTGAAGGGCAAGGATTGCCCCAAAACGACTTCTTGCAAAACAAACTCCAAGAATCCTTTGAAGACAACGGGGACATCTCAAAGAATTTTCTATTACCTGTGGTAGCAGCAACATCACGATTCCGCGTAGTCAGTAGTATACGGCTCCCAAAGCATTGGTTGTCTGGGAAGACAACTTTGAGCTTGTTCCATGCATTTAAAGTCCACACATCATCTAACAGAATCAAGTACCGTTTTGGACGCAGTAAATCAAGAACAATTTCTTTCAGTTTCAGGTCAGCCTCGTTCTTGCCCATCGTCAATCCCAGCTGGTGGATGAGATGTTTCAATACCTCATTCACATTGAAGGATTGGGAGCCATTGATTTTAGCACACAACTGAAAATGAGGCTTTACCTCATTGTAAACCTTTGTGGCCAGCGTGGTCTTCCCTAAACCGCCCATTCCGACAATGGAAACAACTTTGAGCCCTGAACCACCTCCTTCAATATCGAGCAACCGCAAAAGTTGGGCTTTGGGTTTGTCCATGCCTACAGGATCCTCTTCTGGCCTCAAAAGGGCATCCGTTCTAGGATCGTGCAATCTGATGGGAGTGTTGGGAGGAACACAACTAAGGTGGGAGGCTTGACCTTGGAATTGAGGGTTGTGGAGAAGGTATCTCTGTTGACTGTCCCGTATTTTAATGAATCGGGAGTTGATACTCTGTATGTCGGCAGCGATTTGGCGGCGGAATTTGAACTTCTTGAATGAAAAATTGAATATACCTTCTGGGCGGTTGGAACAAAGCCGGAAATATTCATCTAGAACGTCCTCGGTGTCGTAGGAAACTTGATGGACTTGAGTGACCCAGGCTTGGAGCTGTGGGTCAAGATCAAGAAGTGGGTTCGCGTCGACCACCCGTAGGAAAGCCGTCATGTGCTGCAACTCCTGCCTTACATCGTCGATGCCTTGGTGAACTTCGCGTAGCAGCCGCCACTGTTCGAGAGTGAAGGCATCAAGCTTGTTCAGGAGGCATCCCACCACACTCTCCGCCATTCTTTTCAGCCCTCCACCTGCTTGCCTGATGCGTGAGTATTCAGGGCCGCCTAAGAAATCGGATGCTTAGTCAACTAAGGCAAGTTTCTAAGAAAATGTCCCTACTTTAAATAAACTTTAAATTTTTCATAAAATTTATAATAATTCTATCCTAAAATCTACTATTAATATCAATAACGTTCCACTCAATTGACTCATAAATGTTTGACTCAATTGGCTAACATTCTTAATTGTCATCTTCATTTTTTCATTTTTATTGATTATGTCTTGATTGAAAGGATGTTTTTTGTTCATTTACCAAATCTTAATTACTAGGTTCTTGTTCAATGCCTTTAATTGTTTTCTAGAAACTAAAAAACATCTTTAAATATCTGAAAATAACAAATTTAAACTATCATATTACAATTCAATACACTTAAAAATTACATCTAAATATTATTCAATAATTAATTGGCTAATATTCAAATCATTAGTCACTCATTGCTCATTGATTTCAAAAATTTTCAAACCAAAACTTCAGTAATATTTTAATTCTTAACACAATAGTATAGTGACAATACATTCAACCAAAATCCAAATCCTCCATTATAATTGCAAATCACTAACATTATATATATTTAAAAAATATACAAAATCATATTGAAGAACAAATATAATAAAATTTAAAAATAAAAACAGGATCAAAATAAAAACATTAATGTATAATTAATACATACCAACATCAAATTAAAATTATTCAATTGAACATATATTATATATTATATTAAATAATATAATAAGAAAAAAATACCCGCTCAGTGAGTCAGTGCTCTCCGTGACTGTGTCCGTGAGACGTGAGTGAAGCCGCGAAGGGTCAGAGCCGTGAAGTCGTCAGGGCCGCGGGCGTGAGGCAGACAGAGTACTGAGTTGGTATTTGAGTCGGGGTCTAAACTCCTGCTCTGTTTAATGTTTATATCAACTCGGAGAGAACTCTAATAGTGGTTACGTGGAAATGTTTTGTAGTGGGAAAGTGGGTGGAAGGAAAGAAAAAAAAGTGATAAAGTATGGAAAGAAAATACGCGGACAGAAAATGGTGCTCGGTACGGTAAAGGAAAATAGCACAAAAAAAAGTGAAAAAGTATGGAAAGAAAACACATTGCACGCGTAAACATATATTGCTGGGCACGCGTTTTCACTTTTCATCTTATTTTCTGTCTTTCCTCTTCTGTTTCCACACCTACCAAACAGTGGAGGTGACGATTTCCATTGATTTCCCGACTTCCTCCCACTTTCCGTGGCGGCCAAGAGAAGAGAGCCTAAAAAGCTGTGGCTTAAGATTATTTCTTATTATTTATAAATAATTTATTACTTTTTCAAAATAATATTATCCTATCATTCTGGCATTCACAATCATATAGACATGATTACAAAATTAAAAATATTAAACCCCTCCCCCCTCCCTCCATTCTCCTTCACAGCCAAAACGACGAGTTGCAAAACAATGTTCGTAAAATAATGTTTAATTAATTATTTACTTTATTTATTTTTATGTAAGAATAATATATTAATATTTTTTCTCCTCCACTTCCGCTGCGTTGCCTCCATCAACGCCACTCCGGGCGAGGGGACACCGGCGGAAGAGAACGACTAATGAAATCAGAATCATCTACGTAACAATATTAGAAATATTGTTACCGTAAAATTATATAATTTTATTATTTTTTATCTTAAGATTAAACTGTTTTGATATATATTTAAAAAAAATAAAACAACATACTTTTAGTGTACAACAAAAATACTATACATACGTCAGAAAATTCGAACTCCGATATCCTATAGTCTTGTCTCTCTACCTTTCCTTTCTTCATCTCAACCTAAAACAAGGTGAATAAATAATTTTCTTTTGCTCATGTCTTCCAGGTTGTTTGATAGTACAAAAGATAGAAAATAAAATACATAATTATTTAGTTATTTAAATAAAGAATATAAAAGAAAAGAACAAATTATCCAGTTTTATTAATTAATTTTTCACTTACTAACATTACCATAATTTATTAATTATTACTAATATCTCATTATTTCTAATACCATTATAAATACTTTAATATTTTATCTTTTATGTCCCACCACGCCCAACACGTAGATATATAAAAGTCGCGATTGAGTTTTTATATAGCAAACACAAAAATTTAGAGCATGTTTTTATATTCGACATTTAATCGGCCAGGACACGAGTATTGAATAGATGAATAGTTGTCAAGTTCTTAATGCTATGTTCGGTACGTGAACGTGAGGGGGAAAAAGTGAATAAATAATTTTCTTTTTGCTCATGTCTTCCAGGTTGCATGATAGAAAATAAAATACTAATTTATTTATTTAAAATAATTATTTATTTAATTATAACTATTCATTTTCAGATGAAAGACTCAGAGAGCAACTCCATCAGATAGCATATGTTGCACCAACAATGTTGATCAGAGCTCAAAAATGGCATCATTAGTATAATGCTAACGGTTAATATATTGCTGATCAGACACATTTGCATTCACATGCATCGAACTGCAGATTGGCTGTGTCAAATTCCCAGCAATTGCCTTCTTTTGATCGAACAAAAGATAGAAAATAAGGTCATGTTTGGTTAGTGTTTTGGGTTTTCTGTTTTAAAAAATTGTATTCCAAAATATTGGGTATTGGGTGTTTTCTGGCAAATTAAAAACATTATTTTGTTTGGTGTGTGTTTTTGCAAAAAAGTATTTTCTGTTTTGCTTTACGCCGGAGAGAAGCAGGGAGAACCAGGGAGATCGGGGTCGCGCGCAGCAGGGGAGGCGATCCGAGGGTTGCGCAGCGCAGGTGGGGGCCGATCCGAGGGTCGCAGCAGCGCCGGGGAGATTGGTCGGGGCGGGGGGGAGCGACCTTGGGGGGCGGCGCCGCGCGCAGGGGGCTCTGGTCATTGCAGATCGGAACAGGGGGAGGAGCGTTACACAGGGCTGGCGTTGCAGAGGGGACGAGCGGCGAACGGGCAGACAGGCGGGCGGACGGACGGGCGACAAAAGGGGCGCTGGAGTTGAAAACGTTTTCATAAATTGAAAACACCATATTTGTGTTTCCTATTTCCTATACTCAAAATGTTTTTGAAAATTAAAAAAAAAACAAACGGCCAAAACCGACGTGTGTTTTCTGCTTTTAGACACAGAAAACCAAAAAAAAAAATTACGTTACCACACAACGCCTAAAATCCGTAATTATTTTACCTCGTTCATTATTTCTAATACCATATAAATACTTTAAAATTTTATCTTTACGTCCCACCAAACCCAACACGTAGATATATAAAAAGTCACGATTTAGTTTTTATATAGCAAACACAAAAATTTATATATTCGATTATTTATGTAATCATAACTATTCATTCTTAGATGAAAGACTCATAATAGAGCAATCCATCAGAGAGCATGTTGCACCAACAATGTTGATCAGAGCTCAAAAATGGGATCATTAGTATGATGCTAACGGTTAATATATTGCTGAAGTAAAAATACAATATCATTGTTCTTAAACAAAAGCGATCAGACAATTTTTCATTCACATGCATCGTACTGCAGATTCGCTCGCTGTGTCAAATTCCCAGCGCTTGCCTTGTTATCTCTTAGCCTTAAATGGGGGCTCTTTTCTTAAGATAAAAAGTCTTATTAATTATTTTAAATAATTAAATTTAATGAAATTATAGTGAATTATTTTGTCTTGTCATTCTTTCCGTTGGCACATTTGACTAGCGAGTCTGATCCCACGACAGTCGACAGAGGGCTCTTTTTTTTTTTTTTTGTCTTCCAAAGAAAAAAGAAAAATTAAAAGGTAATAAGTTGTGCGCCACTGACTGGGTTTTATTAATTCGCGTGTTGCTTGCTTCTTCCAGAAAATGGCTTTACTATGGGTACACCCATGGAAAACATTTAACCATTGCATTTAAGCATTTCAAATCTAAGGAAACAAAACAATTAAAGAATATAGATAATATATGTATATGTATAAATGGAAGATCAATTGTGACGAGCTAATCTTGACTCAGGACCACTTGCATAATGTAGTGGGTATCAGAATGGCTAATGTCATGTTAATGTGATAACACATAGATTCGGTCTTCTGTCGATCCAAAACCTTAGTTTGCTTTGTTTGGTACGTGAGAGCTACGTGAGGGGAAAAAACAGGTGAATAAATATTTTTCTTTTGCTCATGTCTTCTTAAATAAACGAGGGCTGATAAATAATTCAAAAGTTATAATTAAATATTTATTTTCTAAAATGCCATAATAACAAAAGTATTTGTGTGAATAAATAATAAACAGGGAAAGTTGATCTGCTAAAATGATTCGATTTTCTCTAATTTGAAGCCTGTGTATCACTTCGTTAGTTGATCAAGAGGAACCAAGAATGTCTGCCTGTGTTTGTGAAAATAGGTTGCACCCATTTTTTTTTTCACTTTATCGAAATCAAGTGTTAGAATTTGGAACATGGGAGGCGGACAACTGAACAAGTAGTAGATGTCATTCATTATATGCATTAATTTCTTTACCAGATGTGAGATTTTGTTTGCATTAATTTATGGGAGTCATCAGTGATGATCGATCTGTGCACGTTAGCGTGGAGATTGATTTGTTAATCTACCCAGATCTCTTGGCCCGGTTGATGGATTTGATTATTTTGAATTTGATCGTTTAGATTTGTTTTTTGATTAAGTTTAATGTTAAATTAAGATTCATTTATTATTTTCAAATTTCAGATTAGGAATTTTCAATTTTGGTTTCGTATTATTCTTTGTGTGCTTGGTGTTTTGATGAGCTGAATCTATACTGCATTCTCCATGTTAGCCTGTGTCTCTCCATCTCTGCTCTGGGTATGCTAGACTTCTGCATGATTTAAATCATTATAGTGAGTTATATCTTACCTCACTAAGTGTGTCCGCAATAGAGAAGACAGAGTACGTTTGGGAGCATGGTTGAGGCAACGAATGGAGAAGCAGCAGTAAAAATTTGTCATTAAATAATAATAATTATGGCCTTATGGGTGGAGGTGCTGCTGTATGTTTTGTTCGGTGAAGGAAAGATGATATTATTGTGGGGGTTTTCTAGCCTAGTGGCTGCCTGGTGGCTAGTGGCTCTCTTGCCTGCTGTATGTTTTATTATTCTACTCTTTCCTTTTCTTCTCTTCTCTCTTGGTTGTGTATGTTATGTGGTTGCAGGTTGTGCGCTTGCTGTTTAGAGGCTATTGATCCATTATTGGTTGGTCCTCCAGCGTGATGTTACGAGGTCTCCCACATCTCCTCCTGGTTTGTTATTTTTCTTGTTTTCTTGCTGTTATTTTGGGGTTTCTCTTTGTTTTATTTTGTATGTGTGCAGTACTACCACCACTGGCTGTTTCATTTCATTTTTAATGTTTATGATGTTTTTTATTCTAATTTTGTTTGTAAGCCTTAAGTCTATCTTTAAAAACTTTATTCTCCAGTTCCATTTCTTTTCTTTTTTTTCCATGGCGAAGCTTCTATCAGGAAGCTCTTTTTTTGCAGAGATCTCAAAGGAGAGCTTTGTTGGTTTTAATTTGGCCATAGAGGGTTTTTTCTAGTTTGGTCCTCCTTATGTAATCCTTTTTATTTTTGTTGGATAAAGACAATATACCATAAGCTTTCATGTCAAACACCTATGCATACCTTGCGTTTCAGGATAGGCATTGTGCAAGGAAGCGCTAGAAAAATCAAATGACTGCTGCTTGAGAGGAGTAAGTGAGTAACGCCAAAAAAACACTTTGAAATGTTTTTTTCCAACACAATTGTAAGGCACCAAGTGATGCCATTTGTGTATTTTAGGAAATGGGTAACAGAAAAAAAATCCTCAAAAACCATCATTCTCTTTAAAAAAATACCAATATGGGATTAAAAAAATCTGTAATTATTGAATTTTTGGGAGATTTCCAGCTGACATATGACAGTAGAAAGAGGCACATCCCATAATACAAGTCATAGTCTGAAAATCAGTATAGCAATGGGGACTAAATATATACATATGGGAACTAAATATATATACAATAAAATGCTGTGCCACCAATAAACTATGATCAAAAAGCACAAGCAGCCTCCACAAATCAGCCAGCACCAGCAATTATTTTCTTTACTGGGATCAAAAAATATATCACCTCTTTCATCTTTCCAAGTCGTTCAGGTAATTGATTCAGCAGTTACTTTCATCAATCAATGGCTACATCTTATTCCAAAACCCATATCCATCCGACCATGGTAAAGTAATTCCACAATAACACAAAAAAAAAATCGAGAAATAAAAATCAGAAGTTCAGTGCTATGCACGTTGCACTTAATTGCATTCCACAATACAAAACCACACAATCAACTTGATGGCAACTAAAAACCAAGATCCTATCTACGCCTAAACTCCTTTAATTGCCTTAAGATTTTGAAAATGACAAACGGAGTAAATATATACACTTCCAAGTACATCTGTCATTTTCTACACCTTCAAGCTTTGATGTTACTGCAACCTGGGCAAACTGGCTTTCTTTCCAACAGTTGAAGCACAATTGGCCAAAAACCCCACCGATACCAAATCGAAAGAAGACCCACCTCCACAGCCTCCATCGTGGCTACCATTACCTCTTCCACTTCTCTCAGTGCAATCCCTAAAAGATGGCAAATTAAATAGATGGATTCTTGATTCAGTGACCACTAGTAACTTCCTCTGATGTAAGTTTCCTCTTATCAATTGAAGTTCCTTGTTTTCAATCATTTGATTTGGTTAGTTTCCTCTTCATCTCGTCCTCTTCCTTCTTGCGGCTGGACTTCATTTGTGCATTGTACTTTACCCACTGTCAAGATTCTTAAATTCGTAAAATTTATCCAAACAAAAATTTCATGACTGTTTATATGCATATCCTTACCTGCTTGCTGCCTGTTGGGTTTTTGTTTTGATTCCTACTTGTTTAAATTTCCTCCTTGTGTTTGTATTCTGATTTATAATAATTTATTTTTTTTGGGTTTTTACTTTTTTATTGGTGGTTTGAATTTTTAATAGAAAAAATTAGGGTTGATTCATTAAGGTCCTTTGAATTAAAGAGATTAGAAAAGAAAAAAGATACCTTTGTGAAATACTAGTAGCACTCCAGTGATGGGCCTTCGTTCCCGAATCCCGATTTGCTCTGTTTGACGAATCGACGGAACATTTCCACGATTTACCTTTGAGTCGGGAGAGAAATTGCTTGCCCGCGGGGCCCTCCTTCAGCGATATGCACCCGGAAATCGAAAGCTCTTCCAAAGAAGGTAGACAACCCTCCTCAACTTCCACCGTCTCCAGCCCTTGTAATCCAAACAATTCCAGATTCGTGAGCCTTGGAAACCCTCCAGCCGTAAAACACAGCGTCTCTCCCTCGTAACACTGATAGAGAATAAGCACTCTTAGGGTGGGCAACGCTTTCAAGGACTCAAGTGGATCGTCCTTTAACTTGGTCTTCCTCAGACACAGGAACACCAAGTTTTGGAGAGTCGAAATCCATTGTGGTAAACCTCCACACGTACCAAACAGAAACAGGCGCTGAAGATACCGAGGTGGAGAGTTGACACCATCTAAGTCAATGGCCTCCTCACCCAATTGTGCTGACATCAGCAACAACGAACGGAGGTTGGTCAATCCATTGAGGGCAGAGCACAGAGCCTTCCCATCTTCCCCTCTAATGCCCTTCATTCGTAGCTTTCGTAGTTGAGTTAGCCTCCCTATCTCCCTTATAATCATCTGGTCATTGGCTTCACCCGTCATTTCTATGCAACAAAGCTTCTGCAAACACTGCAACCCCCCTATCCCACCTGGTGCCTTGAAACCAATATAATAGTAATACCAATCAAGAAATCCATGTCCACTTGGGTGTCCCTCAAGCTTAGATATCTCAAGTGGTATAGCTCCACGATTTTATTTGGGAACTTCTTGAGTGGGGCACCTCCCAGATCTAGCACCCTCAACAAAGGGCAGTTCCCCCAAAGCAAGCTTTGGACAGCTAATAAGGACAGAGGAGAACTTTCTCCCCACGTGAGAAATGTTCTAAGTTTAGACAGCCTTTTGTCCACCATCATATCATGAATCCTATTGCATTGAATGGATAGCCGACGAAATGTTCTTTCCCATGACGTACTAGACGTTTCTCCAGCGGCAACTTCCAGAAACTCTTGATTTTTTGATTTTTCGATGGAAATGTCACGTAACATATCATGCATGCGCAGTGAGGTCAGTCTTCCATCCCTACTTGTTTCAGCCACTTGAATAAGGTTTCTACCCACCAGCTCATTAAGATAACTCTCTGCAACTTCTTCACAAGTAAGATTTTGATTTTTCATCACAAACCCATCGGCAACCCATAGCCGAATCAATGTCTTGGGTTTCATCAAGTAGTCTTCGGGGAAGGCTGATAAGTACAAGAAACAGTTTCTCAGATAGTATGGCAAATCATTGTAACTCATCGACAGTACCTTCAATACAGTTTGAAATCCATCGTTGGATTCTAATACAGCTTGCATACTTCGATCTATCTTCTCCCACTCGTCAACATTCCCAGTGTCTCTTATAGCCAACACACCACTAATGGCCACAATTGCTAGTGGCAGTCCACCGCATCTTTTCACTATCCGCTGCGAAACCGCCTCCAGATGTGAAGGGCAAGGATTGCCCCAAAACGACTTCTTGCAAAACAAACTCCAAGAATCCGTTGAAGACAACAGGGACATCTCATAGAATTTTCCATTACCTGTGGTAGCAGCAACTTCATGAATCCGCGTAGTCTAGTATACGGCTCCCGCAGCATGGGTTGTCTGGGAGGAAAACTTTGAGGGTGTTCCATGCATTTAAATTCCACACATCATCTAAGAGAATCAAGTACCTTTTTGGACGCAACGATTCAAGAACAGTTTCTCTCAGTTTCAGGTCAGTCACGTCCTCGCCCATCGTCAATCCCAGCTTGTGGATGAAATGTTTCAATACCTCATTCACATTTAAGGATTGGGAGACATTGAATTTAGCACACAACTGAAAATGAGGCTTCACCTCATTGTAAACCTTTGTGGCCAGCGTGGTCTTCCCTAAACCGCCCATTCCGACAATGGAAACAACTTTGAGCGCTGAACCACCCCCTCCAATCTCGCCGAGCAACTGCAAAAGTTGGGCTTTGGGTTTGTCGATGCCTACGGGATCCTCTTCTGGCCTCAAAAGCGCATCCCTTCTAGGATCGTGCCATTTGATGGGAGTGTACTTGGGAGGAAAACAACTAAGGTGGGAGGCTTGAACTTGGAATTGAGGGTTGTCGAGGAGGTATCTCTGACGACTGTCCCGTATTTTAACGACTCGGGACTTGAGACTCTGAATGTCGGCAGCGATTTGGCGGCGGAATATCAACTTCTTGACTGAAAATAAAATACGATTGAGTAGACCTTCTGGGCGGTTGGAACAACGCCGGAAATATTCATCTAGTACGTCCTCGCTGTCGTAGGAAACTTGCCGGACTTGGTTGACCCAGGCTTGGAGCTGTTGGTCAAGATGTGGGTTCCCGTCGACCACCCGGAGGAAAGCCGTCATGTGCTGCAACTCCTGCCTTACATCGTCGATGCCTTGGTGAACTTGGCGTAGCAGCCGCCACTCTTCGTGGGTGAAGGCATCAAGCTTGTTCAGGAGGCATCCCACTGCACTCTCCGCCATTCTCTTCGTTCACTAAGTATTGATTATGAGTTTTTTTTTTTCGTTTACCATGTCTTCTTATTCTTGTTCAGTGCCTATCCGAAGTCCTTTTAGAAATTTAAAACTTCTGTAGATATCCGAAAATAACAATTTTAATCATCATATTATAATTCAACACACTTAAAAATTATAACATTTAAATATTATTTAATAATTAATTAGCTAATATTCAAATTATTCGTTACTTAACTTAGTAATTTTAAAATTTTCCAAACCAAAATTCTAGTAATATTTCAATTCATATTATATATTCTATTAAATAATATAATAACAAAAAAATACCCGCTCAGTGCTCTCCGTGACTGTGTCCGTGAGACGTAAGTGAAGGGTCTCTGGGTCAGAGGCCTTGTTTGGTTACGTGGAAATGTTTTGTAGTGGGAAAGTGGGTGGAAGGAAAAAAAAAGTGATAAAGTATGGAAAGAAAATACGCGGAAAGAAAACGGTGGTGGGGAAACACATTTTTCGTCGCATTTCACGCGTAAAGAAAATACGTTTTTCGTCGCATTTCACGCGTAAACATATTGCTGGGCACGCGTTTTCACTTTTCATCTTATTTTCTGTCTTTCCACACCCACCAAACAGTGGAGGTGACGATTTCCATGGATTTCCCCGACATCCTCCCACTTTCCGTGGCGACCAAGAGAGCCTAAAAAGCTGTGGCTTAACATTATTTCTTATTATTTATAAATAATTTATTACTTTTTCAAAATAATATTACCCTATCATTCTAGCATTCACAATCATGTAGACATGACTCGGGTTTCAAATTCACAATAAAATAACTGTTTATTATAAAACTTTATTATTAAAAATATGAAAATATTATTTTAATAATATAAAAATTAATTATATTAAATTTTCATAATATATATTTATATAAAAATAATAATTTACATTTACAGAATTAAAAATATTAAAACTAAGGGTGGGCAATGGATACCCGTATCCGTTTACTCCACCCGCTATCCGCTCTCGTCCTAACTATGTGGGGTGGGCTACCTCCGCAGGCAAGGCAAGAGCGGGGATGCGATTTCAAATTTGATACCCCGCCTCAGAGGAGGCAGAGAGCAATAATAGGTAGCGGGATACCCCGCTCCGCTCCTGCCCCTCCTAATTTTAATAATTTTAATTAATAATTTTATAATATTTATAATATTATTATTCGATTATTATTTATGATTTTTTATATTTTAAAATGGTATTTATTATTGTAAAATTAAACCATTTTTATAATTTTTTTGGTTAAAATTGATATATAAATTTAATTTAAGTCAAAATTATTTATATGGACAGATCTAATAAAAAACAATAGCAATATGCGGGCAGGTGAGACCTCATTCACAGACACATTAAATAACGGAATATCCTGTTCCACTTACATATGGAACGAGCTACAATTTAAAATTTTAATTTATCGTCTAAGCAGGGGCAGAGGGCGGTAATAGGTTTATTTCGCCCTCGATAGTACCCAAATCACCTCTATCAATTAATTCATTTAAGATTCTTGGCAATTTTTTTTACATATTTTTTTTCAATACTATTGATCAAATACGTGAACTCTAGTGCTTTAGTTTGGTCATTCTACTATATTTATTTGGATATGTGTAACATTTTTGAATACTATGTTGGTTGATCTCTCTAGTCTCTATGTTAATTTCTGCTGTACATGGAACTCTAGTACACATTAATTTGTGGTGTCGTACATTTAATTGTGGTTAATTAGCATTTGGAACTCTAGTATATGTATAACTTGTGTACATCCAGAGTACATATACATTCTGAAACCAGAGAGTAGATATATATATCTTTATTAGCCATCTTGACACAAAACTTTATATACAAAACCATGGTCTCTTCTCTCCCGATATTGGGGTCTCACACTTTGTCATACCTTGACCGTTTCCAATCTTTTCTCTTCGCTGTTATTGAAGAGGGCCATGCTTTGCTTTTATTCAAGGTAGTTCTAGATGGTTGTGTACAAATGATGGTTGTGTATTAAATGCAAGTTATGTACTCATGTTGGTTGTGTATTAATTTGTTTTGATATAACCCATGCATTAATTTTTTCATTAATTTGGTAGATGGAGAATGCAACCAACCAACCAAGGAGATCTATTCCACATCTAGATTTGATGAACTGCATGGTTGTTCCATATTAGCTGCACAAAACTTCTTATCTGATATGCATGAGGCTGACTGGTAAAATACAAGTGTTCCCTATGTATAACTAGTGTAGACTCAAGGACAAGTGAGCAGGCAACCTTTACGTTTGAGTCTCTATCACTATGGGCAACCAATTCATGCAGGCTACAGAGTATGCACTGTGGCTGTGAGAGTTTGCACATTGTGGCGTTTTTTTTTTGTATGAAGATTGAAAAGAAGTCAAAACTATTTGTAATCTCTCGCTCAAGTGCTGCAATTTCTCTCTCTAGGCGAGGTAGGAATAATGTTGCAATTTCTTTCTTTATGTATGATGTCAATGGTGGAATATGTTTATGACATTATGTTAAAAGATTCTTTGAAATTCTAAACTATGCACAAAACTGAGAACCGAAGGTTTGTCATATTTATTGGTCGGTTTTGATTTTGTCATTTTTTGAATGCCTTTGGTTCAATTTAAAAACATTACACAAACCGACCGAACCCACAGATTCATCCTAGGGGTGCTACTCGCTATAGCGGGGCAGTGTCTACCTATTACCGTACCCCGCCCCACCTAGGCGGGAAAAAAAAATTTAAAACCGTACCCCGCCCCATGTGTAGGCGGGGCGGGGTACCCCGTCCTATGGCGGGGTTAGCGGGGGGAGGCTTCATCCGCCCGCTAACGGCTTTTATTGATTTCTCTTTTAAGACAATCCTGCCTTTTAGAGGCTCCACGAAATAGTTGATATGAGTAATTCGGGTACTATCGGGGGCGGAATCAACCTATTACCGCTTCCTGCCATCGCTTAGGTGATAGATTAAATTTTAAGATTATATCTCGTTCCATATGTAGGTGGGACAAGTTATTTCGTTCTTTAATGTGTCTGCGAATGAGGTTTCATTTGTTCGCATCTTGTTATCGCTTTTTATTAGATCTGTTCATATTAATAATTTTGGCTTACATCAAATTTCGATATCATTTTTAACCTAAAAATTATCAAAAATAATTTAATTTTATAATAATAAATATCACTCAAAGTTATCAAAAATCATAAATAATATTTAAAATATTATAAAATTATAAATAAATATTATTAAAATTAAGCGAAACAGAAACGAGATACTCCGTTATCTATTACCGCTCTTAATTTTCACCTAAAGCGAAATATTAAATTTAAAAATCATTGCCCCCCCATTTCATCCCACTTTCCACCCCTACCCAACAGTGGAGGTGACATGGATTTCCCCGACTTCCTCCCACTTTCCGTGGCGACCAAGAGAGCCTAAAAAGCTGTGGCTTAACATTATTTCTTATTATTTATAAATAATTTATTATTTTTTCAAAATAATATTATCCTACATTCACAAATCACAATCATATATCATATATGTACATGACTCAAGTTTCAAGTTCACAATAAAATTACTGTTTATTATAAAAAATTATTATTAAAAATGTGTAAATATTATTTTAATAATATAAAAATTAATATATTAAATTATTACAATATATATTTATATATAAAAAATAATTTACATTTACAAAATTAAAAATATTAAACCCCTCCCCCTCCCTCCATTCTCCTCCATAGCCAAAACGACGAGTTGCAAAACAATGTTCGTAATATAATGTTTAATTAATTGTCTAATTTATTCATTTTTATGTAAGAATAATATATTAATATTTTAAAACAATTATACATGTCCTCGCTCCTTACATCTTCGGTGCCTGAGTGAACTTCGGGTAGCAGCCGCCACTCTTTGTGGGTGAAGGCATCAAGCTTGTTCAGAAGGTATCCCAAACGCGCTCTCTGCCATTCTCTTCAGATCTCCCAGCTGCTTGTCAAATGTGTGAGTAGGTATTTGAACTGTCAGGGTCTAAACTGGCTGGCTGCCCTTTCATCTTCAGACCTCCCAACTGCTTGTCAAATGTCGTCCCGTGTATCTCTATATACAGATATATAGAGATATTTTTAGAATTTTAATAAAAAAGAGTTTATATAGCTTCTTTAAAATAGGATATAAAAAAAAAATTAGAGAAAATATTTTTATATTTAAAGAATTATTATTTATTTTTTATTAATATTTTTTTATATACATGCACTTTTGATGAGTTTTAATAATTAAATTACATAAAAAGTAAATATTATATATATATTAAAAGAATAAAAATAAAAATAAAAAAGTGAGAACAGTATATTATTTATTTACACATGTTATCCGTAAATGAATTTATTATTTAAAAGTATATTATATAATAAAAAATATTCAATAAATTATTTGTTATGGGTTGGATATTCTACACCCATGTTAAAACAAAATTTAATGGATAATATAATCTATTGGATAATATAATCACATTCACAACCGCATGCATTTAAATCTTAGATGATATTTTAAATTCTTTTTGTATATCAATCATCACCGGTGAAAAATATAACACGTATGTTAGCATTTGACTTTCAATTCGGTTAAGTCATCCGATTATAAATATTTTACTAATGAAATCAGGATCATCTGCGTAACAATAGAAATATTGTTACAGTAAAATTATATAATTTTATTATTTTTGATCTTTAAGATTAAACTGTTTTGATATATATTTAAAAAAAATTGAAACAACATACTTTTAGTGTACAACAAGAATACTATACATACATCAGAAAATTCGAACCGATATCCTATAGTCTTGTCTCTATCTTTCCTTTCTTCATCTCAACCTTAAAAAAAGGTGAATAAATAATTTTCTTTGGCTCATGTCTACAGGTTGTTTGATAGTACAAAAGATAGAAAATAAAATACATAATTATTTAGTTATTTAAATAAAGAATATAAAAGAAAACAACAAATTATCCCATTTAATTAATTAATTTTTCACTTACTAACATTACCATAATTTATTAATTATTACTAATATCTCATTATTTCTAATACCATTATAAATACTTTAATATTTTATCTTTTATGTCCCACCAAACCCAACACGTACATATATAAAAGTCGCGATTGAGTTTTTATATAGCTAACACAAAAATTTATATATTCGATTATTTATTTAATCATAACTATTCATTTTCAGATGAAAGACTCATAGAGCAACTCCGTCAGATAGCTTGTTGCACCAACAATGTTGATCAGAGCTCAAAAATATGGGATCATTATTAGTATAATGGTAACCGTTAATATATTGCTGAAGTAAAAATACAATATCATCGTTCTGAAACAAAAGCGATCAGACACATTTGCATTCACATGCATCGAACTGCGGATTGGCTGTGTCAAATTCCTAGCGCTTGTTGCCTTGTTATCTCTTAGCCTTAAATGGGGGCCCTTTTCTTCCTGCATGGACATGTATAAGAACAGGTGTTGCATCAGTAAATAATGGGTTTTGCCTTGACAACAATCATGCTTCAAGCATTGGCTCAATATCTTCACCCAGCTACCCCGGCAATAAATTCGTTGCAGTGATCGATCAGCCATTTCTGTCCCAACTCCCAAACCATCGGTCGCCGACACTCCCCCTGGCAAAGCGGCAAAGCCCCCTCGTTTGTCGGCCCCTTTCTGGTTGCTGCCAGTGATTGACATCGACCATCTCAGCATCTCTATTCGGTTGCCCCAAAACGTTCCTCTCCCTCTAGCAAAGCGGTAAGTCGATAAAGCCCCCTTGGCCGTCAACGCATAATTTGAATCTTATTCCCTGTGAAGATTCTTAAATTCGTAAAATTTATCCAAACAAAAATTTCATGGCTGTTTATCTGCATATCTTACCTTGATTTTTATATTTGAATCTTATTCGCTGCTTGCTGCCTGTTGGGCTTTTGTTTTGAGATAGTAGCACTTCAGTGATGGGCCTTCGTTCCCGATTTGCTCTCTTACTTGGGTGGACAAATCGACGGAACAATCCATCAATCGAATATGTTTGAGTTGGGCGAGAAATTGCATGCCCGCGGGGGGCTCCTTCAACGATCTGCACGAGTAAATCAAAAGCTGTTCCAAAGATGGTAGAGAGCCCTTCTCAATTTCCACCCTATCCAGCCCTTCTAATCCAACCAATTGCAGATTCGTGAGCCTTCCAAATCCTCCAGCCGTAAAACACAGCGTCTCTCCCTCGTAACACTGGAAGAGAATAAGCACTCTTACGGTGGGCAACGCTTTCAAGGACTCAAGTGAATCCTGCTTCAACTTGGTCTTTCTCAGAAATAGGACCACCATGTTTTGGAGAGTCGAAATCCATTGTGATAAACTTCCACACGGACCATACAGAAACAGGCGCTGAAGATACCGAGGTAGAGAGTTGACACCATCTAAGTCAATGGCCTCCCCACACGATTGTGCTGACATCAGCCACAACGAACGGAGGTTGGTCAATCCATTGAGGGCAGAGCACAGAGCCTTCCCATCTTCCCATCTAATGTCCTTCATTCGTAAACACCGTAGTTGAGTTAGCCTCCCTATCTCCCTAATCACCTGGTCATTGCCTTCACCCGTCATTTCTATTAAACAAAGCTTCTGCAAACACTGCAACCCCCCTATCCCTCCTGGTGCCTTGAAACCAAGAGACTCATAATGGATATCAGGTCCACGTACCGCCGCAAACACTAAAAGATGGCGGAGCTGTTGGAGCTTTGAAATTCCAATTGGTAGCTCCCTGACAAGGGTGCCATTCAGATTCAACGTTTCAAGATTCTGAAGCTTTCCTATGGAGTTAGGCACCGCATCAACTTGCGTGTCCCTCAAGCTTAGATATCTCAAGTGGTATAGCTCGACTATTTTATTTGGGAACTTCTTGAGTGGGGCACCTCCCAAATCTAGCACCCTCAATAAAGGAAAGTTCCCCCAAAGCAAGCTTTGGACAGATACTACGGACCCAGGATAACTTTCTTTCCACACGAGAAATGTTCTAAGTTTAGACAGCCTTTTGTCCATCTTGATATCATGGATTCTGTTGCTTTGGATGGATAGCCGACGAATTTTTCTTTCCCATGCCGTACTAACCGTTTCTCCAGTGGCAACTTCCAGAAACTCTTGTTTTTTTGATTTTTCGATGGCAATCTCACGCAACATATCATGCATGCGCACTGAGGCCAGTCTTCCACCCCTGGTTGTATCAGCCACTTGAATAAGGTTTCTACCCACCAGCTCATTAAGATAACTCTCTGCAACTTCTTCACAAGTCAGATTTTGATGTTTCATCACAAAACCATCGGCAACCCATAGCCGAATCAATGTCATGCGTTTCATCAAGTAGTCTTCGGGGAAGGCTGATAAGTACAAGAAACAGTTTTTTAGATAATATGGCAAATCATTGTAACTCATCGACAGTACCTTCAATACCGTTTGAAATCCATCGTTGGATTCTAATACAGCTTGCATACTTCGATCTATCTTCTCCCACTCATCAACATTCCCAGTGTCTCTTATAGCCAACACACCACTAATGGCCACAATTGCTAGTGGCTGTCCACCGCATCTTTTCACTATCCGCTGCGAAACCGTCTCCAGATGTGAAGGACAAGGATTGCCCCAAAACGACTTCTTGCAAAACAAACTCCAAGAATCCATTGCAGACAACAGGGACATCTCATAGAATTTTCCATTACCTGTGGTAGCAGCAACATCACGATTCCGTGTAGTCAGTAGTATACGGCTCCTGTAGCATTGGTTGTCTGGGAAGACAACTTTGAGTTTGTTCCAGTCATTTATATACCACACATCATCTAACAGAATCAAGTACCTTTTTGGACGCAGCAAATCAAGAACAAGTTCTTTCAAGTCAGCATCGTCCTTGTCCATCGTTGATTCCACTTTGTGACGCTCCCCATCATTCATTCCCTTGCACGCCTGATGGATGAGATGTTTCAATACGCCCTTTTCATTAAAGGATTGGGGGACATTGATTTTAGCACCCAACTGAAAATGAGGCTTCTCCTCATTGTAAACCTTTGTGGCCAGCGTGGTCTTCCCTAAACCGCCCATTCCGACAATGGAAACTACTTTGAGCCCTCCTGAACCACCTCCTCCAATATCGCCGAGCAACTGCAAAATTTCGGCCTTGGGTTTGTCCATGCCTACCGGATCCTCTTCTGGCCTCAAAAGCGCATCCCTTCTGGGATCGTGCCATTTGATGGGAGTGTTGGGAGGAAAACAACAACTAAGGTGGGAGGGTTGATCTTGGAATTGAGGGTTGTGGAGAAGGTATCTCTGATGACTCTCCCATATTTTAATGACTCGTGACTTGATACTCTGTATGTCGGCAGCGATTTGGTGGCGGAATATCAACTTCTTGACTGAAAATAATATACGAATGAGTCGACCTCCAGGGCGGTGGAAACAAAGCCGGAAATATTCATCTAGCACGTCCTCGGTGTCGTAGGAAACTTGTCGGACTTGGGTGACCCAGGCTTGGAGCTGTGGGTCAGGATATGGGTTCGCGTCGGCCACCCGGAGGAAAGCCGTCATCTGCTGCAACTCTCGCCTTACATCTTCGATGCCTTGGTGAACTTCGCGTAGCAGCCGCCACTCTTCGTGGGTGAAGGCATCCAGCTTGTTCAGGAGGTATCCCACTGCATTCTCCGCCATTCGCTTCGGACCTCCCAGCTGCTTGTCAAATGCGTGAGATAGCTTAATATTTAATAAAAGTTTTATTCAAGATAATATTTTGAGTTAAATTTATGGTTAATAATATATATATGGTACATGAAGTTTCTGTCCCATATCTGCCTAAACAATTTGATCGATTTAGCCGGCGGGAGGTTTTGTCGGTAAATTTGATGATATTATTTTAAAAATAAATTTATTTTTAAAAATATTAAATTTAATAAATTTTAAAGTTTTTTTAATGACAAAAAATTATTTAATTTAAATAATAATTAAATATTAATAAAAAATAAATATATTGAATAATTAAATAAACATTAGTTTTTACTCTTTCCTTTTCTTCTCTTTTTTCTTGGTTGTGTATGTTATGTGGTTGCAAGTTGTGTGCTTGCTGTTTAGAGGCTATTGATCCATTATTGGTTGGTCCTCCAGTGTGGTGTTACGAGGTCTTTCACATTTCCTCCTGGTTTGTTATTTTTCTTGTTTTCTTCCTATTATTTTGTGCTTTTCCTTTGTTTTATTTTGTGTGTGCAGTACTACTACTGAGCTGAGCTGTTTCATCTCATTTTGAACGTTTATAATGTTTTTTATTTTATTTTTGTTTGTAAGCCTTAAGTCTGTCTTTATTTATTTATTATGAAAACTTTATTCTCGAGTTTCATTTCATTTCATTTTTTTCCATGACGAAGCTTCTATCGGGAAGCTTTATTTACAGAGATCTCATAGGAGAGCTTTGCTTGTTTTAATTTGGCCATAGAGGATTTTTTCTAGTTTGGTCCTCCTTATGTAATCCTTTTTATTTTTGTTGGATAAAGACAATATACCATAAGCTTTCATGTCGAATTAGGCGAACGCCAATGTATACCTTGCGTTTCAGGATAGGCATTGTGCAAGGAAACGCTAGAAAAATCAAATGACTACTGCTAGAGAGGAGTGAGTGAGTAACTCAAAAAAACACTTCGAAATGTTTTTTTTCAACACAATTGTAAGGCACCAAGTGATACCATTTGTGTATTTTTGGGAGATTTCCAGCTGACATATGACAGTAGAGAGAGGCAAATCCCATAATACAAGTCATAGGATCTAGAAATCAGTACAGCAATGGGGACTAAATATATACAATAAAATGTTGTGCCACCAATAAACTATGACCAAAAAGCACAAACAGCCTCCACAAAAGCCAACACTAGCAATTATTTTCTTTACTGGGATCAAAAAATATATCACCTCTTTCATCTTCACAGGTCATTCAAGGGAACAAATAAAACACACGCAATAAAGAACTTTAGAATAATCTAAAAGTTCAGGTAATTGATTCAGCAGTTACTTTCATCAATCCATGGCTACATCTTATTCCAAAACCCATATCTATCCAACCAATGAAAAGTAATTCCACAATAACACAAAAAAAAGTTTCAAGAAATAAAAATCAGAAGTTCAGGCAACTGCTATGCACGTTGCACTAAATTGCATTACACAATACAAAACCACACAATCAACTTGATGGCAACTAAAAGTCAAGATCCTATCTACACCTTAACTCCTTTAATTGCCTTACGAGTTTGAAAATAACAAACGGAATCAATATACACTTCCAAGTATATTTGTCCTTTTCTACACCTTCAAGCTTTGATGTTACTGCAACTTCGGGCAAAGTGGCTTTCTTTCCCACAGTTGAAGCACGCTTGGCCAAAACCCCCACCGGTACCAAATCGAGAAGAAGACCCACCTCCACAGCCTCCACCGTGGCCACCATTACTTCTTCCACTTCTCTCAGTGCAATCCCTAAAAGATGGCGAATTAAATAAATCTATTCTTGATTCAGTGACCACTAGTAACTTCCTCTGAAGCAAGTTTCCTCTCATCAATTGAAGTTCCTTGTTTTCAATCATTTGATTTGGTTAGTTTACACTTCATCTACTCCTCCTTTTTCAATAAATTTGCCAGGAGACTAATATTTAATTACAAATTTGACTCGAAATATATATTTCTATTAAAAATTTTATAAAATATCAAAAAACATCAACTAGTTAAATTTAACTAGTCAATGACAACCCCAACTTACTAAATTATGGTATATTTATTCATCATATTTTCAGTTTTTATTTAAAAAATATAAATATTTTAGAGTCATTTGAAATAATCGGCAACGATTTCGGAAGTCGTAGAAAATATATAAGTGAGAAAACTTATATAATAACAAATGTCATTACAAATTTATTTTAACTTGTAATTATCCTTAAAGTATTATTCCCAATTTGCTTCTGTACTTCATTTGTGCTTTGTACTTTACCCACTGTCAAGATTGTTAAATTCGTAAAATTTATCCAAACAAAATTTTCATGACTGTTTATCTGCATATCTTACCTTCATTTTTATATTTGAATCTTATTCGCTGCTTGCTGCCTGTTGGGCTTTTGTTTTGATTCCTACTTGTTTAAAATTCCTCCTTGTGTTTGTATGTGTTCGTATTGTGATTTATAATAATTTATTTTTTAGCAGTATGCGAAACCTGACTCACTAAGGTCCTTTGAATTGAAGTAGTATCAAAAGAGAATAGAAAAGAAAAAAGATACCTTTGTGAAATACTAGTACCACTCCAGTGATGGGCCTTCGTTCCCGATTTGCTCTCTTAGTTGGGTGTGTAAATCGACGGAACATTTCCCCAATTGAATACCTTTGAGTTGGGCGAGAAATTGCATGCCTGCGGGGGCCTCCTTCAACGATCTGCACGAGTAAATAAAAAGCTCTTCCAAAGAAGGTAGAGAGCCCTCCTCGACTTCCACCCTCTCCAGCGCTTCTAATCCAACCAATTGCAGATTCGTGAGCCTTCCAAATCCTCCAGCCGTAAAACACAGCGTCTCTCCCTCGTAACACTGATAGAGAATAAGCAATCTTAGGGTGGGCAGCGCTTTGAAGGACTCAAGTGAATCCTGCTTCAACTGGGTGTTTCTCAGAATCAGGACCACCAAGTTTTGGAGAGTCGAAACCCATTGTGGTAAACTTCCATACGGACCATACAGATACAGGCGCTGAAGAGACCGAGGTGGAAAGTTGACACCATCTAACTCTAAGTCAATGGCCTCCTCACCCGATTGTGCTGATATCAGCCCCAACGAACGGAGGTTGGTCAATCCACTGAGGGCAGAGCACAGAGCCTTCCCATCTTCCCCTCTAATGTCCTTCATTCGTAGCTTCCGTAGTTGAGTTAGCCTCCCTATCTCACTAATCATCTGCTCATTGGCTTCACCCGTCATTTCTATTAAAGAAAGGTTCTGCAAACACTGCAACCCCCCCTATCCCTCCTGGTGCCTTGAAACCAAAATACTCATTTCCATAACGTCGACGTCCCGCCCTAAACACTAAAAGATGGCGGAGCTGTCGGAGCTTTGAAATTCCAATTGGTAGCTCCCTAACAAGGGTGCCTTTCAGATTCAACGTTTCAAGATTTTGAAGCTTTCCTATGGAGTTAGGCACCGCATCCACTTGGGTGTAGCTCAAGCTTAGATATCTCAAGTGGTATAGCTCGACTATTTTATTTGGGAACTTCTTGAGTGGGGCACCTCCCAAATCTAGCACCCTCAGCAAAGGGCAGTTCCCCCAAAGCAAGTTTTGGGCAGTTCTCCCAAATCTAGCACTCTCACGATAACTTTCGGCCCACGTGAGAAATGTTCTAAGTTTAGACAGCCTTTTGTCCATCTTGATATCATGGATTCTGTTGCTTTGGATGGATAGCCGACGAATTTTTCTTTCCCGTGCCGTACTAGACGTTTCTCCACCGGCAACTTCCAGAAACCCTTGATTTTTTGATTTTTCGATGGCAATGTCACGTAACATATCATGCATGCGCACTGAGGCCAGTCTTCCATCCTTTGCTATTTCGGCAACTTGAATAAGGTTTCTACCCACCAGCTCATTGAGATAACTCTCTGCAACTTCTTCACAAGTCAGATTTTCATTTTTAATCACAAAACCATCGGCAACCCATAGCCGAATCAATGGCTTGGGTTTTATCAAGTAGTCTTCGGGGAAGGCTGATAAGTACAAGAAACAGTTTTTGAGATAGTATGGCAAATCATTGTAACTCATCGACAGTACCTTCAATACCGTTTGAAATCCATCGTTGGATTCTAATACAGCTTGCATACTTCGATCTATCTTCTCCCACTCATCAACATTCCCAGTGTCTCTTAAAGTCAACACACCACTAATGGCCACAATTGCTAGTGGCAGTCCACCGCATCTTTTCACTATCCGCTGCGAAACCGCCTCCAGATGTGAAGGGCAAGGATTGCCCCAAAATGACTTGTTGCAAAACAAACTCCAAGAATCCGTTGCAGACAACAGGGACATCTCATAGAATTTTCCATTACCTGCGGTAGCAGCAACTTCACGATTCCTCGTAGTCAGTAGTATACGGCTCCCGCAGCATTGGTTGTCTGGGAAGGCAACTTTGAGGGTGTTCCATGCATCTATACTCCACACATCATCTAATAGAATCAAGTATCTTTTTGGACGCAGCAAATCAAGAACAATTTCTTTCAAGTAAGCATCGTCCTTGTCCATCGTTGATTCCACTTTGTGACGCTCCGCATCATTCATTTCCTTGCACGCCTGATGGATGAGATGTTTCAACACGCCCCTCTCATTAAAGGATTGGGAGACATTGATTTTAGCACACAACGGAAAATGAGGCTTCACCTCATTGTAAACCTTTGTGGCCAGTGTGGTCTTCCCTAAACCGCCCATCCCGACAATGGAAACAACTTTGAGCCCTGAACCACCTCCAATCTCGCCGAGCAACTGCAAAAGTTGGGCTTTGGGTTTGTCCATGCCTACCGGATCCTCTTCTGGCCTCAAAAGCGCATCCCTTCTGGGATCGTGCCATTTGATGGGAGTGTTGGGAGGAAAACAACTAAGGTGGGAGGGTTGATCTTGGAATTGAGGGTTGTGGAGAAGGTATCTCTGATGACTCTCCCATATTTTAATGAGTCGGGACTTGATACTCTGTATGTCGGCAGCGATTTGGCGGCGGTATTTCAACTTCTTGACTGAGAATAATATACGAAGGAGTCGACCTCCTGGGCGGTGGAAACAAAGCCGGAAATATTCATCTAGCACGTCCTCGGTGTCGTAGGAAACTTGTCGGACTTGGGTGACCCAGGCTTGGAGCTGTGGGTCAGGATATGGGTTCGCGTCGGCCACCCGGAGGAAAGCCGTCATCTGCTGCAACTCTCGCCTTACATCTTCGATGCCTTGGTGAACTTCGCGTAGCAGCCGCCACTCTTCGTGGGTGAAGGCATCAAGCTTGTTGAGGAGGTATCCCACTGCACTCTCTGCCATTCGCTTCGGACCTCCCAGCTGATTGTCAAATGTGTGAGCAGGTATTTCAATTAATATATTGAATAAATAAACATTAGTTTACGTACACTGTTTTGCTACTCGTTGTTTTGGCTGTGGAGGAGAATGAAGGGAGGGGGAGGGGGGAGGGGGGAGGCGTTTAATATATTTTTAATTTTACAAATTTAAATTATTTTTATTTGTTATATAAATATATATTATACTAAAATTTTTAATTATTTTTTATATTATGAAAATAATTTTTACAATAAACAGTAATTTTTATTGTAAATTTGAATAAAAACTGATATTTAGTCGAATAACACAACAAAATTTACCATCGGATGCTATGACAGCATTTAATCTTTAAATGATATTTAATTTTTTTAAAAATATTATGATAGTGGTGTGATGATGGTGGGAATCAGCATTTACTGTGCGATGAAATCAGTCGGTATGCATTTAAAAAAATACTAAGATGCATTTCAATCTTTTTTCTTTAAACCCAGCCGCCTGCATTGCATGTGGACGTACTACAGTCCAAACGAAACAAATCTCATCATCTCGATCACGGGTGTGGACTCGAATCTGGAGCACCACAACCTGTCTCATACCCCACTAATGGCCATCCTATAGTCATGTCTCATCCTTTCCTTTCACGCCTGCATGTCAGCATGTGGACGTCCTCATATATTGTCTAAGCGAATGGAATCTCGTCCCCTATGTTGGGTAAATGGGGCGAAAAAAATTTAGGTGAAAAAATGTGAAATCAAAAGTGTAAAAAGAAAATGAATAAAAATATTTTTTCCGTATTATTATTTGATTGGTATAAAGCAAAGATAAAAAAAAAAATTTAAATTTTTTTTTTAATAATTTTATAAATGAAAAAAAGAAACAAAGCATTAGAAGAGATATAACAGAAATATCATTGTTACCCTTCATCATCCCCAGTTGTGTCTTTTATCGGTTCCAGCCGGCCCTGCCTTTTTGCAGGTTGAAGCGTCAGCTTGAGGCCTCTAATTTTGCCCGCTCCAGCCTTCAGTTCTTCACCATGGCTTCAGTCTCAGACGCCACTGCATCGTCTATCGTCTGCCTGGAGTGTTGCGTGTTGAAGCGTTGGTATGATTAATAATTTAATATTTACAAATTATAAGTTAGATGCAGGCCCTATAGACATGGGCTGGGCCGGATATATATTTTAAAAACTATTTTAAATATAAAAATAATAAATAGATGTATTATGTATATGTCATTAAGTCATTAACTCTCCTCACTCTTTCTTTACGACTACAACGCTACAATGCTACGAGACTGTAAATCGCACAGCGGCACCAGCACCACACATTCCAATTGTTCCAATTAGTTTGGGAATCTTAAATCAAAAAGTAAGAAATTATTGTTACTTTTTCTAATCCTCTTTAATCTCCCGTCAATTTGTATTATTTTGATGAAATTGTTGATTTAGGATTTTCTAGTTCTAGGTAATTTGTTGTTCTTATTTTCTTACATTTTCATCCTGGCTTTTTTTCAAATTTTTGTTTAATAATTTTTTTATAAGGTAAAAAAAAAAATCACAAGTGATAAGTTTTAAAAATCCATTAGCACTACGCATCAATGAATGCAGTTAACATTGCCAGAGATATTGGACTTCCCATTTCCTTCTCCCCAATGTATGAGTTCGGTTTGGCTGAGGCGTTACCATTTGGGTTTCAAGATTTTCATACATACAATGAAAATAAAGAACGGCATGACCGTTCCAATGAGGATCCCTTTGACAATTGTCGGTGTGCCTGCATTTGCAGTAATCAGGAGAAGCGAACGAGGTTTCATATTCAGAAACAAAGGGGAGTACGGTTTCATTATAGTATGTCAGCAATGCCAACATGCTTATGTGCAGTCTCACTGTCAAATACGTTCATTATAGAGTTTTGAATGACTCTCGTATGTATCATTACTCTGCATGTCTCGTTAACCTACCAGTGTGGTGCAAATCTGCTGCCTTTCAGAGGCCAGCGGACAAAAAACTGTTTGGTTAAAGATTGCTCTACAATGAAAAAATTTGTTTACCATTAATTTCCCCTCCACAAATCTCTCAGAAGCCTCTCAAATTTCTCAGAATCCAAAGAATAAGGCTTGACCCAGAACCCGTGTCACCTCCCATACCAGCAATTATGAATACAAGATCAGAACCCTTTATCCCCAGAGCTTAACCAACCAGCCCGGTTGGTGATTTAATTTGCAGTTGATTTTTTATGCAAAGTTCTAGGCTTGAGTCCTGATTGTGAAGCATTTACAATGGTTAGTTTTGATTCCTATGCGGCCTATTCCCATAACAGTGGATTCCCATTGCATTGCATTTAAGCCTTCCAAATCAAAGGAAATAAAACAATTAAAGAATATAGATAATATATGTATAGATATGTATAAGTAGAAGATCAATTGTGACAGATAATCTTGACTCAAGACCACTTGCATAATGTAGTGGGTATCAGAATGGCTAATGTCAGGCTAGAGCATCTCTAATCCTATTAAGCTATAATGGATAGCTAAAGCTAATTTAAACTTACATGGAACTGGCTGGTCTCCGACTCCCACAAAGATAACTCTGTTTTCATATCCCGGCTTGATCTGGATACGGAGCAGTTTGGAAGGGTTGAGGCTCCGCAATCACCGGATTTCAACATTACTCCTTTTATATACCTTTCTTCATAAACATAAACATAAATATTGTTCATCTTTTTGGAGAGAACCATATACATAAATATCATCAAAACCCATTAAAAAAAAATGAAATGAAGGTTGGAAGAAAAGGATGTGGCACAAGAAAACAGATATGATGAAGCTCACAACAAAGACAAAGTCAACCACCTCTTAAGCCTTGAAACGTTTAAACCCAGTCCCAGCCGGCCAGCCCTCCGCTTCTCCCAGCTGCCGGTCATCAACACTACCATATAACTCGACTGATTGGCATTTCTTCTCGATTTGTTCTGTTATTTGGGTGAACAAATCGTAGGAAGGTTGCCACAATCCAATACGCTTTAGTCGGGCCAGAAATTGCATGCCCGCGGGTGCCTCCTTCAACGATCTGCACAAGTAAATCGAAAGCTCTTCCAAAGAAGTTAGAGAGCCCTCCTCAATTCCCAACCTCTCCAGCCCTAGTAATCCTTCCAATTCCAGATCCTTGAGCCTTGGAAACCCTCCAGCCTTAAAACACAGCGTCTCTACCTCATAACACCAACAGAGAATAAGCACTCTTAGGGTGGGCAACGCTTTCAAGGACTCAAGTGGATCGTCCTTCAACTTGGTCTCACTCAGACACAAGAACACCAAGTTTGGGAGAGTCGAAATCCATTGTGGTGATGGTAAACTTCCGCTCAGATACAGGCGGTGAAGATACGGAGGAGGAGAGCTAAGACCATCTAAGTCAATGGCCTCCTCACCCAATTGTGCTGATCTCAGCTCCAACGAACGGAGGTTGGTCAATCCATTGAGGGAAGAGCACAGAGCCTTCGCATCTTCCCTTCTAATGCCCATCATTCCTAAGCTCCGTAGTTGAGTTAGCCTCCCTATCTCAATAATCATCTGGACATTGGCTTCACCCGTCAATTCTATCGAACAAAGCTTCTGCAAACAGTGCAACCCCCTATCCCTCGTGCCTTGAAACCACAATCATCGCCAGTGAGAGCAAGAGAATCGTAAAATGAAATTGGTCCACAACGCACCCAACGCACTAAAAGATGGCGGAGCTTGTGGAGCTTTAAAATTCCGATTGGTAGCTCCCTAACAAGGGTCCCTTTCAGATTCAACGTTTCAAGATTCTGAAGCTTTCCTATGGAGTTAGGCACCGCTTTCACTAGGGTCTCCCTCAAGCTTAGATATCTCAAGTGGTATAGCTCCACGATTTTATTTGGGAACACCTTGAGTGGGATACCTCTCAAATCTAGCACCCTCAACCAAGGGCAGTTCCCTCCAAAATCTAGCACCCTCGACAAAGCGGAGTTCTTCCCCGAAAGCACGCTTGAGAGAAATGATACCTTGGACCTCGACAGACGATCCCTGGTTCCCCACACGATAAATGTTCGAAGTTTAGATAGCCTATTGTCCATCTCGATATCATGGGTTCTGTTGCTTCGGATGGATAACCGACGAATTTTTCCTCCCCATGCCGCACAAACCGTTTCTCCATCGACAAATTCCAGAAACTCTTGATTTTTTGATTTTTCGAGGGCAAGGTCACGTAACATATCATGCATGCGCACTGAGGTCAGTCTTCCATCCCTGCTTGTTTCAGCCACTTGAATAAGGTTTCTAACCAGCAGCTCATTAAGATAACTCTCTGCAACTTCTTCACATGTCAGATTTTGATTTTTCATCACAAAACCATCGCCAACCCATAGAGGAATCAATTCAGTGCGTTTCATCAAGTAGTCTTCGGGGAAGGCTGATCAGAATAAGAAACAGTTTTTGAGATAGTATGGCAAATCATTGTAACTCATCCACAGTACCTTCAATACCGATTGAAATCCTTCGTTGGATTCTAATTCAGCTTGCATACTTCGATCTATCCTCTCCCACACATCAACATTCCCAGTGTCTCTTATAGCCAACACACCACTAATGGCCACAATTGCTAGTGGCAGTCCACCGCATCTTTTCACCATCCTCTGCGAAACCGTCTCCAGATGTGAAGGACAAGGATTGCCCCAAAACGACTTCTTGCAAAACAAACTCCAAGAATCCTTTGAAGACAACGTCGACATCTCATAGAATTTTCCATTACCTGCGGTAGCAGCAACATCACGATTCCGCGTAGTCAGTAGTATACGGCTCCCGCAGCATGGGTTGTCTGGGAAGACAACTTTAAGGGCGTTCCATGCATTTAAATTCCACACATCATCTAACAGAATCAAGTACCTTTTTGGACGCAACGAATCAAGAACAATTTCTTTCAGTTTCAGGTCAGCCACGTCCTTGTCCATCGTCAATCCCAGCTGGTGGTTGAGATGTTTCAATACCTCATTCACGTTGAAGGATTGGGAGACATTGATTTTAGCAAACAACTCAAAATGAGGTTTCACCTCATTGTAAACCTTGTGGCCAGCGTGGTCTTCCCTAAACCGCCCATTCCGACAATGGAAACAACTTTGAGCCCTCCTGAACAACCTCCTCCAATCACGCCGAGCAACTGCAAAAGTTCGGTTTTGGGTTTGTCCATGCCTACAGGATCCTCTTCTGGCCTCAAAAAGCGCATCCGTTCTAGGATCGTGCAATCTGATGGGAGTATTGGGAGGAACACAACCAAGGTGGGAGGCTTGATCTTTGAATTGAGGGTTGTCGAGGTGGTATCTCTGACGACTGTCCCGTATTTTAATGAATCGGGACTTGATACTCTGTATGTCGGCAGCGATTTGGCGGCGGAATATCAACTTCTTGACTGAAAAATTGAATATACCTTCTGGGCGGTTGGAACAAAGCCGGAAATATTCATCTAGAACGTCCTCGGTGTCGTAGGAAACTTGATGGACTTGAGTGACCCAGGCTTGGAGCTGTGGGTCAAGATCAAGAAGTGGGTTCGCGTCGACCACCCGTAGGAAAGCCGTCATGTGCTGCAACTCCTGCCTTACATCGTCGATGCCTTGGTGAACTTCGCGTAGCAGCCGCCACTGTTCGAGAGTGAAGGCATCAAGCTTGTTCAGGAGGCATCCCACTACACTCTCCGCCATTCTTTTCAGCCCTCCACCTGCTTGCCTGATGCGTGAGTATTCAGGGCCGCCTAAGAAATCGGATGCTTAGTCAACTAAGGCAAGTTTCTAAGAAAATGTCCCTACTTTAAATAAACTTTAAATTTTTCATAAAATTTATAATAATTCTATCCTAAAATCTACTATTAATATCAATAACGTTCCACTCAATTGACTCATAAATGTTTGACTCAATTGGCTAACATTCTTAATTGTCATCTTCATTTTTTCATTTTTATTGATTATGTCTTGATTGAAAGGATGTTTTTCGTTCATTTACCAAATCTTAATTACTAGGTTCTTGTTCAATGCCTTTAATTGTTTTCTAGAAACTAAAAACATCTTTAAATATCTGAAAATAACAAATTTAAACTATCATATTACAATTCAATACACTTAAAAATTACATCTAAATATTATTCAATAATTAATTGGCTAATATTCAAATCATTAGTCACTCATTGCTCATTGATTTCAAAAATTTTCAAACCAAAACTTCAGTAATATTTTAATTCTTAACACAATAGTATAGTGACAATACATTCAACCAAAATCCAAATCCTCCATTATAATTGCAAATCACTAACATTATATATATTTAAAAAATATACAAAATCATATTGAAGAACAAATATAATAAAATTTAAAAATAAAAACAGGATCAAAATAAAAACATTAATGTATAATTAATACATACCAACATCAAATTAAAATTATTCAATTGAACATATATTATATATTATATTAAATAATATAATAAGAAAAAAATACCCGCTCAGTGAGTCAGTGCTCTCCGTGACTGTGTCCGTGAGACGTGAGTGAAGCCGCGAAGGGTCAGAGCCGTGAAGTCGTCAGGGCCGCGGGCGTGAGGCAGACAGAGTACTGAGTTGGTATTTGAGTCGGGGTCTAAACTCCTGCTCTGTTTAATGTTTATATCAACTCGGAGAGAACTCTAATAGTGGTTACGTGGAAATGTTTTGTAGTGGGAAAGTGGGTGGAAGGAAAGAAAAAAAAAGTGATAAAGTATGGAAAGAAAATACGCGGACAGAAAATGGTGCTCGGTACGGTAAAGGAAAATAGCACAAAAAAAGTGAAAAAGTATGGAAAGAAAACACATTGCACGCGTAAACATATATTGCTGGGCACGCGTTTTCACTTTTCATCTTATTTTCTGTCTTTCCTCTTCTGTTTCCACACCTACCAAACAGTGGAGGTGACGATTTCCATTGATTTCCCCGACTTCCTCCCACTTTCCGTGGCGGCCAAGAGAAGAGAGCCTAAAAAGCTGTGGCTTAAGATTATTTCTTATTATTTATAAATAATTTATTACTTTTTCAAAATAATATTATCCTATCATTCTGGCATTCACAATCATATAGACATGATTACAAAATTAAAAATATTAAACCCCTCCCCCTCCCTCCATTCTCCTTCACAGCCAAAACGACGAGTTGCAAAACAATGTTCGTAAAATAATGTTTAATTAATTATTTACTTTATTTATTTTTATGTAAGAATAATATATTAATATTTTTCTCCTCCACTTCCGCTGCGTTGCCTCCATCAACGCCACTCCGGGCGAGGGGACACCGGCGGAAGAGAACGACTAATGAAATCAGAATCATCTACGTAACAATATTAGAAATATTGTTAGAAATATTGTTACCGTAAAATTATATAATTTTATTATTTTTTTATCTTAAGATTAAACTGTTTTGATATATATTTAAAAAAAAATAAAACAACATACTTTTTAGTGTACAACAAAAATACTATACATACGTCAGAAAATTCGAACTCCGATATCCTATAGTCTTGTCTCTCTACCTTTCCTTTCTTCATCTCAACCTAAAACAAGGTGAATAAATAATTTTCTTTTGCTCATGTCTTCCAGGTTGTTTGATAGTACAAAAGATAGAAACTAAAATACATAATTATTTAGTTATTTAAATAAAGAATATAAAAGAAAAGAACAAATTATCCAGTTTTATTAATTAATTTTTCACTTACTAACATTACCATAATTTATTAATTATTACTAATATCTCATTATTTCTAATACCATTATAAATACTTTAATATTTTATCTTTTATGTCCCACCACGCCCAACACGTAGATATATAAAAGTCGCGATTGAGTTTTTATATAGCAAACACAAAAAATTTAGAGCATGTTTTTATATTCGACATTTAATCGGCCAGGACACGAGTATTGAATAGATGAATAGTTGTCAAGTTCTTAATGCTATGTTCGGTACGTGAACGTGAGGGGAAAAAAGTGAATAAATAATTTTCTTTTGCTCATGTCTTCCAGGTTGCATGATAGAAAATAAAATACTAATTTATTTATTTAAAATAATTATTTATTTAATTATAACTATTCATTTTCAGATGAAAGACTCAGAGAGCAACTCCATCAGATAGCATATGTTGCACCAACAATGTTGATCAGAGCTCAAAAATGGCATCATTAGTATAATGCTAACGGTTAATATATTGCTGATCAGACACATTTGCATTCACATGCATCGAACTGCAGATTGGCTGTGTCAAATTCCCAGCAATTGCCTTCTTTTGATCGAACAAAAGATAGAAAATAAGGTCATGTTTGGTTAGTGTTTTGGGTTTTCTGTTTTAAAAAATTGTATTCTAAAATATTGGGTATTGGGTGTTTTCTGGCAAATTAAAAACATTATTTTGTTTGGTGTGTGTTTTTGCAAAAAAGTATTTTCTGTTTTGCTTTACGCCGGAGAGAAGCAGGGAGAACCAGGGAGATCGGGGGTCGCGCGCGCAGCAGGGGAGGCGATCCGAGGGTTGCGCAGCGCAGGTGGGGGCCGATCCGAGGGTCGCGCAGCAGCGCCGGGGAGATTGGTCAGGGGGGGGGGGAACGAACCTGGGGTCCGCGCGCCGCGCGCAGGGGGCTCTGGTCATTGCAGATCGAACAGGGGGAGGAGCGTTACAGAGGGCTGGCGTTGCAGAGGGGACGAGCGGCGAACGGGCAGACAGGCGGGCGGACGGACGGGCGACAAAGGGCGGCGCTGAGTTGAAAACGTTTTCCATAAATTGAAAACACCATATTTGTGTTTCCTATTTCCTATACTCAAAATGTTTTTGAAAATTAAAAAAAAACCAACGGCCAAAACCGACGTGTGTTTTCTGCTTTTAGACACAGAAAACCAAAAAAAAAATTACGTTACCACACAACGCCTAAAATCCGTAATTATTTTACCTCGTTCATTATTTCTAATACCATATAAATACTTTAAAATTTTATCTTTACGTCCCACCAAACCCAACACGTAGATATATAAAAAGTCACGATTTAGTTTTTTATATAGCAAACACAAAAATTTATATATTCGATTATTTATGTAATCATAACTATTCATTCTTAGATGAAAGACTCATAATAGAGCAACCATCAGAGAGCATGTTGCACCAACAATGTTGATCAGAGCTCAAAAATGGGATCATTAGTATGATGCTAACGGTTAATATATTGCTGAAGTAAAAATACAATATCATTGTTCTTAAACAAAAGCGATCAGACAATTTTTCATTCACATGCATCGTACTGCAGATTCGCTCGCTGTGTCAAATTCCCAGCGCTTGCCTTGTTATCTCTTAGCCTTAAATGGGGGCTCTTTTCTTAAGATAAAAAGTCTTATTAATTATTTTAAATAATTAAATTTAATGAAATTATAGTGAATTATTTTGTCTTGTCATTCTTTCCGTTGGCACATTTGACTAGCGAGTCTGATCCCACGACAGTCGACAGAGGGCTCTTTTTTTTTTTTTTTTTTTTTGTCTTCCAAAGAAAAAAGAAAAATTAAAAGGTAATAAGTTGTGCGCCACTGACTGGGTTTTATTAATTCGCGTGTTGCTTGCTTCTTCCAGAAAATGGCTTTACTATGGGTACACCCATGGAAAACATTTAACCATTGCATTTAAGCATTTCAAATCTAAGGAAACAAAACAATTAAAGAATATAGATAATATATGTATATGTATAAATGGAAGATCAATTGTGACGAGCTAATCTTGACTCAGGACCACTTGCATAATGTAGTGGGTATCAGAATGGCTAATGTCATGTTAATGTGATAACACATAGATTCGGTCTTCTGTCGATCCAAAACCTTAGTTTGCTTTGTTTGGTACGTGAGAGCTACGTGAGGGGAAAAAACAGGTGAATAAATATTTTTCTTTTGCTCATGTCTTCTTAAATAAACGAGGGCTGATAAATAATTCAAAAGTTATAATTAAATATTTATTTTCTAAAATGCCATAATAACAAAAGTATTTGTGTGAATAAATAATAAACAGGGAAAGTTGATCTGCTAAAATGATTCGATTTTCTCTAATTTGAAGCCTGTGTATCACTTCGTTAGTTGATCAAGAGGAACCAAGAATGGCTGCCTGTGTTTGTGAAAATAGGTTGCACCCATTTTTTTTTTCACTTTATCGAAATCAAGTGTTAGAATTTGGAACATGGGAGGCGGACAACTGAACAAGTAGTAGATGTCATTCATTATATGCATTAATTTCTTTACCAGATGTGAGATTTTGTTTGCATTAATTTATGGGAGTCATCAGTGATGATCGATCTGTGCACGTTAGCGTGGAGATTGATTTGTTAATCTACCCAGATCTCTTGGCCCGGTTGATGGATTTGATTATTTTGAATTTGATCGTTTAGATTTGTTTTTTGATTAAGTTTAATGTTAAATTAAGATTCATTTATTATTTTCAAATTTCAGATTAGGAATTTTCAATTTTGGTTTCGTATTATTCTTTGTGTGCTTGGTGTTTTGATGAGCTGAATCTATACTGCATTCTCCATGTTAGCCTGTGTCTCTCCATCTCTGCTCTGGGTATGCTAGACTTCTGCATGATTTAAATCATTATAGTGAGTTATATCTTACCTCACTAAGTGTGTCCGCAATAGAGAAGACAGAGTACGTTTGGGAGCATGGTTGAGGCAACGAATGGAGAAGCAGCAGTAAAAATTTGTCATTAAATAATAATAATTATGGCCTTATGGGTGGAGGTGCTGCTGTATGTTTTGTTCGGTGAAGGAAAGATGATATTATTGTGGGGGTTTTCTAGCCTAGTGGCTGCCTGGTGGCTAGTGGCTCTCTTGCCTGCTGTATGTTTTATTATTCTACTCTTTCCTTTTCTTCTCTTCTCTCTTGGTTGTGTATGTTATGTGGTTGCAGGTTGTGCGCTTGCTGTTTAGAGGCTATTGATCCATTATTGGTTGGTCCTCCAGCGTGATGTTACGAGGTCTCCCACATCTCCTCCTGGTTTGTTATTTTTCTTGTTTTCTTGCTGTTATTTTGGGGTTTCTCTTTGTTTTATTTTGTATGTGTGCAGTACTACCACCACTGGCTGTTTCATTTCATTTTTAATGTTTATGATGTTTTTTATTCTAATTTTGTTTGTAAGCCTTAAGTCTATCTTTAAAAACTTTATTCTCCAGTTCCATTTCTTTTCTTTTTTTCCATGGCGAAGCTTCTATCAGGAAGCTCTTTTTTTTGCAGAGATCTCAAAGGAGAGCTTTGTTGGTTTTAATTTGGCCATAGAGGGTTTTTTCTAGTTTGGTCCTCCTTATGTAATCCTTTTATTTTTGTTGGATAAAGACAATATACCATAAGCTTTCATGTCAAACACCTATGCATACCTTGCGTTTCAGGATAGGCATTGTGCAAGGAAGCGCTAGAAAAATCAAATGACTGCTGCTTGAGAGGAGTAAGTGAGTAACGCCAAAAAACACTTTGAAATGTTTTTTTCCAACACAATTGTAAGGCACCAAGTGATGCCATTTGTGTATTTTAGGAAATGGGTAACAGAAAAAAAATCCTCAAAAACCATCATTCTCTTTAAAAAAAATACCAATATGGGATTAAAAAAATCTGTAATTATTGAATTTTTGGGAGATTTCCAGCTGACATATGACAGTAGAAAGAGGCACATCCCATAATACAAGTCATAGTCTGAAAATCAGTATAGCAATGGGGACTAAATATATACATATGGGAACTAAATATATATACAATAAAATGCTGTGCCACCAATAAACTATGATCAAAAAGCCCAAGCAGCCTCCACAAATCAGCCAGCACCAGCAATTATTTTCTTTACTGGGATCAAAAAATATATCACCTCTTTCATCTTTCCAAGTCGTTCAAGGGAACAAATAAAACACACGCTAATAAAGAACTTAAGAAAAATCTAAAAGTTCAGGTAATTGATTCAGCAGTTACTTTCATCAATCAATGGCTACATCTTATTCCAAACCCATATCCATCCGACCATGGTAAAGTAATTCCACAATAACACAAAAAAAAAAATCGAGAAATAAAAATCAAGTTCAGTGCTATGCACGTTGCACTTAATTGCATTCCACAATACAAAACCACACAATCAACTTGATGGCAACTAAAAACCAAGATCCTATCTACGCCTAAACTCCTTTAATTGCCTTAAGATTTTGAAAATGACAAACGGAGTAAATATATACACTTCCAAGTACATCTGTCATTTTCTACACCTTCAAGCTTTGATGTTACTGCAACTTCGGGCAAACTGGCTTTCTTTCCAACAGTTGAAGCACAATTGGCCAAAAACCCCACCGATACCAAATCGAGAAGAAGACCCACCTCCACAGCCTCCATCGTGGCTACCATTACCTCTTCCACTTCTCTCAGTGCAATCCCTAAAAGATGGCAAATTAAATAGATGGATTCTTGATTCAGTGACCACTAGTAACTTCCTCTGATGTAAGTTTCCTCTTATCAATTGAAGTTCCTTGTTTTCAATCATTTGATTTGGTTAGTTTCCCTCTTCATCTCGTCCTCTTCCTTCTTGCGGCTGGACTTCATTTGTGCATTGTACTTTACCCACTGTCAAGATTCTTAAATTCGTAAAATTTATCCAAACAAAAATTTCATGACTGTTTATATGCATATCCTTACCTGCTTGCTGCCTGTTGGGTTTTTGTTTTGATTCCTACTTGTTTAAATTTCCTCCTTGTGTTTGTATTCTGATTTATAATAATTTATTTTTTTTTGGGTTTTTACTTTTTTATTGGTGGTTTGAATTTTTAATAGAAAAAATTAGGGTTGATTCATTAAGGTCCTTTGAATTAAAGAGATTAGAAAAGAAAAAAAGATACCTTTGTGAAATACTAGTAGCACTCCAGTGATGGGCCTTCGTTCCCGAATCCCGATTTGCTCTGTTTGACGAATCGACGGAACATTTCCACGATTTACCTTTGAGTCGGGAGAGAAATTGCTTGCCCGCGGGGCCCTCCTTCAGCGATATGCACCCGGAAATCGAAAGCTCTTCCAAAGAAGGTAGACAACCCTCCTCAACTTCCACCGTCTCCAGCCCTTGTAATCCAAACAATTCCAGATTCGTGAGCCTTGGAAACCCTCCAGCCGTAAAACACAGCGTCTCTCCCTCGTAACACTGATAGAGAATAAGCACTCTTAGGGTGGGCAACGCTTTCAGGACTCAAGTGGATCGTCCTTTAACTTGGTCTTCCTCAGACACAGAAACACCAAGTTTTGGAGAGTCGAAATCCATTGTGGTAAACCTCCACACGTACCAAACAGAAACAGGCGCTGAAGATACCGAGGTGGAGAGTTGACACCATCTAAGTCAATGGCCTCCTCACCCAATTGTGCTGACATCAGCAACAACGAACGGAGGTTGGTCAATCCATTGAGGGCAGAGCACAGAGCCTTCCCATCTTCCCCTCTAATGCCCTTCATTCGTAGCTTTCGTAGTTGAGTTAGCCTCCCTATCTCCCTTATAATCATCTGGTCATTGGCTTCACCCGTCATTTCTATGAAACAAAGCTTCTGCAAACACTGCAACCCCACTATCCCACCTGGTGCCTTGAAACCAATATAATAGTAATACCAATCAAGAAATCCATGTCGCACCCGATACACTAAAAGATGGCGGAGCTGTTGGAGCTTTGAAATTCCGATTGGCAGCTCCCTAACAAGGGTGCCTTTCAGATCCAACGTTTCAAGATTCTGAAGCTTTCCTATGGAGTTAGGCACCGCATCCACTTGGGTGTCCTCAAGCTTAGATATCTCAAGTGGTATAGCTCCACGATTTTATTTGGGAACTTTATGAGTGCGGAACCTCCCAGATCTAGCACCCTCAACAAAGGGCAGTTCCCCCAAAGCAAGCTTTGGACAGCTACTACGGACGCAGGATAACTTTCTCTCCATAGGAGAAATGTTCTGAGTTTAGACAGCCTTTCGTGCATCTTGATATCATGGATTCTGTTGGTTTGGACGGATAACCGACGAATTTTTCTTTCCCATGTCGCACTACCCGTTTCTCCATCCGCAACCTCCAGAAACTCTTGATTTTTTGATTTTTCGAGGGCAATGTCACGTAACATATCATGCATGCGCAGTGAGGCCAGTCTTCCTTCCCTGTTTGTTTCGGCAACTTGAATAAGGTTTCTACCCACCAGCTCATTAAGATAACTCTCTGCAACTTCTTCACAAGTCAGATTTTCATTTCCCATCGCAAAACCCTCGGCAACCCATAGCCGAATCAATGTCATGCGTTTCATCAAGTAGTCTTCGGGGAAGGCTGATAAGTACAAGAAACAGTTCCTCAGACAGTATGGCAAATCATTGTAACTCATCGACAGTACCTTCAATACAGTTTGAAATCCATCGTTGGATTCTAATACAGCTTGCATACTTCGATCTATCTTCTCCCACTCATCAACATTCCCAGTGTCTCTTATAGCCAACACACCACTAATGGCCACAATTGCTAGTGGCAGTCCACCGCATCTTTTCACTATCCGCTGCGAAACCGCCTCCAGATGTGAAGGGCAAGGATTGCCCCAAAACGACTTCTTGCAAAACAAACTCCAAGAATCCGTTGAAGACAACAGGGACATCTCATAGAATTTTCCATTACCTGTGGTAGCAGCAACTTCATGAATCCGCGTAGTCAGTAGTATACGGCTCCCGCAGCATGGGTTGTCTGGGAGGAAAAACTTTGAGGGTGTTCCATGCATTTAAATTCCACACATCATCTAAGAGAATCAAGTACCTTTTTGGACGCAACGATTTAAGAACAGTTTCTCTCAGTTTCAGGTCAGTCACGTCCTCGCCCATCGTCAATCCCTGCTTGTGGATGAGATGTTTCAATACCTCATTCACATTTAAGGATTGGGAGACATTGAATTTAGCACACAACTGAAAATGAGGCTTCACCTCATTGTAGACCTTTGTGGCCAGCGTGGTCTTCCCTAAACCGCCCATTCCGACAATGGAAACAACTTTGAGCCCTGAACCACCACCTCCAATCTCGCCGAGCAACTGCAAAAGTTGGGCTTTGGGTTTGTCCATGCCTACCGGATCCTCTTCTGGCCTCAGAAGCGCATCCCTTCTAGGATCGTGCCATATGGTGGGAGTGTTGGGAGGAAAACAACTAAGGTGGGAGGGTTGATCTTGGAATTGAGGGTTGTCGAGGAGGTATCTCTGACGACTGTCCCGTATTTTAATGACTCGGGACTTGAGACTCTGTATGTGGGCAGCGATTTGGCGGCGGTATTTCAACTTCTTGACTGAAAATAATATACGAAAGAGTAGACCTTCTGGGCGGTTGGAACAACGCCGGAAATATTCATCTAGTACGTCCTCGCTGTCGTAGGAAACTTGCCGGACTTGGTTGACCCAGACTTGGAGCTGCTGGTCAAGATGGGGGTTCGCGTCGACCACCCGGAGAAAGCCGTCATGTGCTGCAACTCCCTGCCTTACATCGTCGATGCCTTGGTGAACTTCGCGTAGCAGCCGCCACTCTTCGCGGGTGAAGGCATCAAGCTTGTTCAGGAGGTATCCCACTGCACTCTCCGCCATTTTCTTCAGACCTCCCACCTGCTTGTCAAATGGGTGAGTAGGTATTTGAACAGTCAGGTCTAGGCCACGTCTGGTAGAGGAAAGGAATGAAATTGCGCTTGGAATGAAATAAAGGAAGGAATAGGTGATTAACAAATTGAAACTCATTATAAAATGCAATATCATTAAATTATAGGAAATAATGCATTGTTTTATACCTTTTCAAATTTTCAAATAATTTTTTTTTTAAAATATATTTAATATTTATTATACTGAATTATTTTGTCTTTGACATTCTTTCGGTTGACACATGACTAGCGAGCATGATCCCACGACAAAATTAAAAGAAAAATTGCGGGTGTATTGAATTCTTAATCTGTTTGGTTGTGAATTATTGAATCCACAGGCAATCTCTCTCTTGGATATATTCGAGGACGATAAAGCTTGAGGCAAGAGGCATCCACAAATGCCAATGTAGTAGTGAAGAAAAGAAGAAGAGGTAAAGCTTAGCTCATCAGGGGGAATGATGACCAGCGAGGATGATCCTACGACAAAGGACTCTTTTATGTTTTTTTTTGGGTCTTTCAAAGAAAAAGAAAAATTAAAAGAAAGGTAATAAATAGTGCGACACTGACTGGGTTGGGTGCTGGGCCTTCCTTTTCCATATTAATTAGCGTGTTGCTTACTTCTTCCACAAAATGGCTTTTACTACGGGACAACATTCTGTCTTCTCTGATGACTTCTCCGTCGGTGCTAGTACTACTATATTATATAATGCGTAATGCTAATGGATTTTTAAAACTTATCATTTATGATTTTATTTACCCTATATCCGGTCTTCTGTCGATTTTATTAGGACAAGCATACATATATTACGTTGGTCATTCCAGAACATTTCGTCTTTTGAGGAGAACCATCAACATAAATATCATTAAAACCCATTAAAAGAAAAAAAAAAAAAAATGAAATGAAGGTTGGAAGAATAGGACGAGGCACAACAAAACAGATATGATGAAGCTCACAACAAAGACAAAGTCAACCACCTCTTAAGCATTGAAAACTTTATACCCAGTCCCAGCCGGCCAGCCCTCCGCTTCTCCCAAGTACCGACGCCGTTCATCAACACTACCATATAGCTCGACTGATGGGCATTTCTTCTCTTTTACTTGGGTGAACAAATCGTAGGAAGGTTGTCCCAATCCAATACCCTTTAGTCGGGCGAGATATTGCATGCCCGCGGCCTCCTTCAACGATGTGCACATGCCAATCGAAAGCTTTTCCAAAGAAGGTAGAGAGCCCTCCTCAATTTCCATCCTCTTCAGACCTCGTAATCCAAACAATTCCAGATCCTTGAGGCTTGGAAACCCTCCAGCCTTAAAACACAGCGTCTCTCCCTCATAAGCCCAACAGAGAATAAGCACTCTTAGGGTGGGCAACGCTTCCAAGGACTCAAGTGCATCGTCCTTTAACTTGGTCGAAGTCAGACTCAGGAACACCAAATTTTGGAGAATCGAAATCCATTGTGGTGATGCTAAACTTCCCCTCAGATACAGGCGCTGAAGATAGCGAGGAGGAGAGCTAAGACCATCTAAGTCAATGGCCTGCTCACAAAATTGTTTTGGAGGTCAGCTCCAACGAATGGAGGTTGGTCAATCCATTGAGGGCAGAGGACAGAGCCTTCGCATCTTCTTCCCCTCTAATGCCCGTCATGCATAACTTCCGTAGTTGAGTTAGCCTCCCTATCTCACTAATCATCTGTTCATTGGCTTCACCCGTCAAATGTATTGAACAAAGCTTCTGCAAACACTGCAACTCCCCTATCCCTCCAAGTGCCTTGAAACCACTATTATCGGTAGTGATAGCACCAGCTTGGAGAAATGCATTTATTCCAAAGCGCGACGGACCCACTAAAATATGGCGGAGCTTGTGGAGCTTTAAAATTCCGATTGGTAGCTCCCTAACATGGGTGCCTTTCAGATTCAACGTTTCAAGATTCTGAAGCTTTCCTATGGAGTCAGGCACCGATCTCACAAAGGTCTCCCTCAAGTTTACATATTTCAAGTGGTATAGCTCCACGATTTTATTTGGGAACACCTTGAGTGGGGCACCTCGCAAATCTAGCACCCTCAACCAAGGACAGTTCCCCCCAAATCTAGAACCCTCGACAAAGCGGAGATCTTCCCTGAAAGCACATCTTCCATATATGCCGCGGACCTAGACAGACGATCCCTGGTTCCCCAGGCGAGAAATGTTCGAAGTTTAGATAGCCTTTCGTCGATCTCCATATCATGAATTCTGGTGCTTCGGATGGATAACCGACGAATTTTTTTCCCCATGCCGCACTAACCATTTCCCCATCGACAAATTCCAGAAACTCTTGCTTTTCTGATTCTTTGAGTGCAAGGGCACGTAACATATCATGCATGCGCACTGAGGTCAGTCTTCCATGCCTGCTTGTTTCAGCCACTTGAATAAGGTTTCTACCCACCAGCTCATTAAGATATCTCTCTGCAACTTCTTCACAAGTCAGATTTTGATTTTTCATCACAAAACCATCCGCAACCCATAGATGAATCAATTCAGTGCGTTTCATCAAACAGTCTTCGGGGAAGGCTGATAAGAATAAGAAACAGTTTTTGAGATAGGACGGCAAATCATTGTAACTCATCCACAGTACATTCGATACCATTTGAAATGTATCGTTGGAATCTAACTCAGCTTGCATACTTCGATCAATCCTCTCCCACACATCAACATTCCCAGTGTCTCTTATACCCAACACACCACCAATGGCCACAATTGCTAGTGGCAGTCCACGGCATCTTTTCACTATCCTCTGTGAAACCGTCTCCAGAGGTGAAGGGCAAGGATTGCCCCAAAACGACTTCTTGCAAAACAAACTCCAAGAATCCTCTGAAGACAACGGGGACATCTCATAGAATTTTCCTTTACCTGTGGTAGCAGCAACTTCATGAATCCGCGTAGTCAGTAGTATACGGCTCCCGCAGCATGGGTTGTCTGGGAAGACAACTTTGAGGGTGTTCCATGCATTTAAATCCCACACATCATCTAACAGAATCAAGTACCTTTTTTGGACGCAACGAATCAAGAACAATTTCTTTCAGTTTCAGGTCAGCCTCGTCGTCGCGCAAGTTCAATCCCAGCTGGTGGATGAGATGCTTCAATAACTCATTCACATTGAAGGATTGGGAGACATTGATCTTAGCACACAACTCAAAATGAGGCTTCACCTCATTGTAAACCTTTGTGGCCAGCGTGGTCTTCCCTAAACCGCCCATTCCGACAATGGAAACAACTTTGAGCCCCGAACCACCTCCTCCAATATCGTCGCCGAGCAACTGCAAAAGTTCGGCCTTGGGTTTGTCCATGCCTACGGGATCCTCTTCTGGCCTCAAAAGCGCATCCCTTCTAGGATCGTGCCATATGATGGGAGTGTTGGGAGGAAAACAACTAAGGTGGGAGGGTTGATCTTGGAATTGAGGGTTGTCGAGGAGGTATCTCTGACGACTGTCCCGTATTTTAATGACTCGGGACTTGAGACTCTGTATGTCGGCAGCGATTTGGCGGCGGAATATCAACTTCTTGACTGAAAATAATATGCGAAAGAGTAGACCTTCCGGGCGGTTGGAACAAACACTGCAACCCCCCTATGCAACCCCCCTATCCCACCGGGTGCCTTGAAACCAATATAATAGTAATACCAATCAAGAAATCCATGTCGCACCCGATACACTAAAAGATGGCGGAGCTGTTGGAGCTTTGAAATTCCGATTGGCAGCTCCCTAACAAGGGTGTGTTTCAGATCCAACGTTTCAAGATTCTGAAGCTTTCCAATGGAGTTAGGCACCGCATCCACTTGGGTGTCCCTCAAGCTTAGATATCTCAAGTGGTATAGCTCCAGGATTTTTCCAGGATCTTATTGTGGGAACCTCCCAGATCTAGCACCCTCAACAAAGGGCAGTTCCCCCAAAGCAAGCTTTGGACAGCTAATAAGGACACAGGAGAACGTTTTCCCCACATGAGAAATGTTCTAAGTTTAGACAGCCTTTTGTCCACCTTGATATCATGGATCCTATTACATTGAATGGATAGCCGACGAATTGTTCTTTCCCATGACGTACTAGACGTTTCTCCAGCGGCAACTTCCAGAAACTCTTCATTTTTTGATTTTTCGATGGAAATGTCACGTAACATATCATGCATGCGCAGTGAGGTCAGTCTTCCATCCCTACTTGTTTCAGCCACTTGAATAAGGTTTCTACCCACCAGCTCATTAAGATAACTCTCTGCAACTTCTTCACAAGTCAGATTTTGATTTTTCATCACAAAACCATCGGCAACCCATAGCCGAATCAATGTCTTGGGTTTCATCAAGTAGTCTTCGGGGAAGGCTGATAAGTACAAGAAACAGTTTCTCAGATAGTATGGCAAATCATTGTAACTCATCGACAGTACCTTCAATACAGTTTGAAATCCATCGTTGGATTCTAATACAGCTTGCATACTTCGATCTATCTTCTCCCACTCATCAACATTCCCAGTGTCTCTTATAGCCAACACACCACTAATGGCCACAATTGCTAGTGGCAGTCCACCGCATCTTTTTCACTATCCGCTGCGAAACCGCCTCCAGATGTGAAGGGCAAGGATTGCCCCAAAACGACTTCTTGCAAAACAAACTCCAAGAATCCGTTGAAGACAACAGGGACATCTCATAGAATTTTCCATTACCTGTGGTAGCAGCAACTTCATGAATCCGCGTAGTCAGTAGTATACGGCTCCCGCAGCATGGGTTGTCTGGGAAGAAAACTTTGAGGGTGTTCCATGCATTTAAATTCCACACATCATCTAACAGAATCAAGTACCTTTTTGGACGCAACGATTTAAGAACAGTTTCTTTCAGTTTCAGGTCAGCCTCGTCCTCGCCCAACGTTCAATCCCTGCTTGTGGATGAGATGCTTCAATAACTCATTCACATTTAAGGATTGGGAGACATTGATCTTAGCACACAACTCAAAATGAGGCTTCACCTCATTGTAGACCTTTGTGGCCAGCGTGGTCTTCCCTAAACCGCCCATTCCGACAATGGAAACAACTTTGAGCCCCGAACCACCTCCTCCAAATCGTCGCCGAGCAACTGCAAAGTTGGGCTTTGGGTTTGTCCATGCCTACGGGATCCTCTTCTGGCCTCAGAAGCGCATCCCTTCTAGGATCGTGCCATATGGTGGGAGTGTTGGGAGGAAAACAACTAAGGTTGGAGGGTTGATCTTGGAATTGAGGGTTGTCGAGGAGGTATCTCTGACGACTGTCCCGTATTTTAATGACTCGGGACTTGAGACTCTGTATGTGGGCAGCGATTTGGCGGCGGTATTTCAACTTCTTGACTGAAAATAATATACGAAAGAGTAGACCTTCTGGGCGGTTGGAACAACGCCGGAAATATTCATCTAGTACGTCCTCGCTGTCGTAGGAAACTTGCCGGACTTGGTTGACCCAGACTTGGAGCTGTTGGTCAAGATGGGGGTTCGCGTCGACCACCCGGAGGAAAGCCGTCATGTGCTGCAACTCCTGCCTTACATCGTCGATGCCTTGGTGAACTTCGCGTAGCAGCCGCCACTCTTCGCGGGTGAAGGCATCAAGCTTGTTCAGGAGGTATCCCACCGCACTCTCCGCCATTCTCTTCAGACCTCCCACCTGCTGGTCAAATGGGTGAGTAGGTATTTGAACAGTCAGGTCTAGGCCACGTCTGGTAGAGGAAAGGAATGAAATTGCGCTTGGAATGAAATAAAGGAAGGAATAGGTGATTAACTTGGCCACGTCTGGTACACGTAGAGGAAAGGGATGTTGATAATTATATCCAAAAAAAAGTAAAACTGTCGCCTCTTTATCCTTCCAAACCCCTCACCCAGCAGCTCTCTCTCCCGCTACGCTAGCCCCCCAGCGTTCTCTCTCGCCGTCGGCCGCCGCATCCGCCGCCCTGAAGCTCCGTCTCCTCGTCCTCCGCCCCAGGAGGAGCTCCTCCGCCGTAGCCGCCGTGGGGTGGGGCTGCACCTCTGCATCGATTGAAGGTTGATGGTGGTGGACAGAGAAAAAACGACCAGATCTAAACTGAAGAACGAAAGAGAAAAATATAATTTTATTTAATAAATTTTAATAACAATAATAATAATAATATAGTGTAAAATTTTATGTGATTCAAACAGTTGAATTTTTGTATAAATTTAATTAGAAAAATTAGTATATAAATAAATAAAAATTAAATTATTCATTTGTTGATTTTTTAAATTAAATTTACATAAAATTTAATCAAAATAATCAAATTAGCACGGTATTGATTTTTTTTATTGCTAACAAATCCAAACCCGCTGGTTACCATTTATTTAATCGGCCACGAGTACTGAAACCACAAATAGTTGTCAAGTTCTTAATGCTATGTTTGGGGTACGTGAGGGGAAAAACAGGTGAATAAATATTTTTCTTTTGCTCATGTCTTCAAGGTTGTTTGATAGCACAAAAGATAAAAAAAATAAAATACATAATTATTTAGTTATTTAAATAAAGAATATAAAAGGAAACAACAAATTATACTATTATATTAATTAATTTTTCACTTACTGACATTACCATAGTATTATTAATTATTACTGATATCTTATTATTTCTAATACCATTATAAATACTTTAAAATTTTATCTTGACGTCCCACCAAACCGAACACGTAGATATATAAAAAGTCACGATTTAGTTTTTATATAGCAAACACAAAAATTTATATATTCGATTATTTATGTAATCATAACTATTCATTCTTAGATGAAAGACTCATAATAGAGCAATCCATCAGAGAGCATGTTGCACCAACAATGTTGATCAGAGCTCAAAAATGGGATCATTAGTATGATGCTAACGGTTAATATATTGCTGAAGTAAAAATACAATATCATTGTTCTTAAACAAAAGCGATCAGACAATTTTTCATTCACATGCATCGTACTGCAGATTCGCTCGCTGTGTCAAATTCCCAGCGCTTGCCTTGTTATCTCTTAGCCTTAAATGGGGGCTCTTTTCTTCCTGCATGGACATGCATAAGAACAGGTGTTACATCAGTAAATAATGGGTTTTGTCTTGACAACAATCTTGCTTCAAGCATTGGCTCAATATCTTCACCCAGCTACCCCGGCAATAAATTCGTTTCGCCTCCATTCATAAAACGATATGAAACCTAGATCTTGCCCATCAGAAGCAGGCAGAGCAAATGTGATATCCACTATGGTAGACCTTTTAGGGGAACTCAACACTAAACCCGTTGATCCTTGCGTGTTTTCGGGCATAGGAAGGCAATTTATGGGGGGAAAATACCTTGAGTTGGCTCATCATTGGACGGAACAAAAGGTTCCTTTCGCCCTTTCCCAGACACAACCTGATCCATGCTTTGCCCTCGGCGCCTGTACCGACCACCAGCTGCTAGATAACCAGGACAAGGCCTGTAAGCCTTTATTGGCCACCACCCAAAGCCTGGAACTGCCCCAATCCCTCCTTGAATTGTTCCCTTCCCATTACATCCCTTCTCCAATTCCTCTCTTCCACAAGCTTGACAAGCCCTGCACAACCACGAATGAGTTCATTTATACTGCCTGAAATGGCCAACTTCACAAATTTCGATCTGCATACAAATTAAAGAATTCCTTCTTCTTTTTTCCTTGAACAATTAATGAATCAGGTGGAAATTTCTAAGTTCAGGAGTACACTGTGAAGGATTGAAACAGTACATTGTGACTCACCCTATTGAGCAATAATGAGATTAACCAAATATTGTACCCAAAGAAGTAAAAAAAAGAAAAGCAGTTTGGCTGGAACCTGCATCAACAGCAGGGGAACACGAGGGCCCAACTCCAGGCTCAAATCAAGGACTTCTTGATCTGCAGTCAAATGCTCCACCCCTGACCTGAGCTATGGACCCCATGAATTTCATAATTAATGGAAAATTGTAACTCCAACATAAAAGTGATGAAGTTCAAACTGTGGAATAATTATAGAAACCTGTTAGGTTTCTCATTAAATAAGAAAAAAAAAACGACAAGCCTATTGCCAGTGTTGATCATTTAATCTCCCAAATGAAATAATTTAATCATTTCATGATAAATTGATGTTTTAAACTATCCGTTCAAGTTCAACACGAGTCCAATGAATGGAGATGAGAACTCAAAAAGGGATGATAATAATTGGAGAAATCTGCTGGCTTCTCGTCCAATTAGAAAATACCCTATAAGCGTAGTTCAATTTAACCATATAAGAAAATACCCTATAAGAAAATCTGCTAGCGCTGATTGTTCACTCTCCCAAATGAAATAATTTAACCATCCCATAGATGCAAGGCAAATAAAGTCAAGTTTTTAGCCATCCCTTCAACACAAGTCCAACGAATAGGGATGAGAACTTTAGAAGTAACACAATTTGCACTCCACTCAAATAAAGGTTTTCCATATTTTTCACGATGGAAAAAAAGAAAAACCTAAATGACTCATTTGGAAAAAAGAAGTCAAAAGTTCAAGCATATGGTTAAGCATAGAGTACAAGAGAAGCCTTGCACTAGATGAGGAGGGTTGTGACGTCATGCTCACCTTGCATGTAGCGTGCAAGTTGCATACATTATGTGCGTTACTATGTGCAACCCGTTCACGTGCCTAATTTTGACAATCCAGTCTCCTATTTCGACTAGAAGTCAATTTTTTTCTTTTCTTATTTAATTCATAATTTACATTAAGTAGCATTGAATTGATATTTTGTTTTAGTTTTTTTTATTATAATAGGTTTTTAATTTTTAGTTTCTGTTTATACTTATGAATAGGCCTTTTATATGATGAATTATGTATTCATCCAAATTGGTTTTTATTAATAATAAACTCTCAATTAGAAGTTTAATTTTATATTTAGGCTTTTTTAGTTAACTACTTGAATTGAATGAGTTAGAGTTTGAATATTCAGTTATATATCTTATCTAAATTATTGTTGGATCCTAATTAATGTCCTCAACCGATACATTGAGTCAAAGTTGTGATTTATGTATGTTATTTTAATTATTATTTTGAAATTAAAAAACCTTTTCTAAAATAAAAAATGAAACATATTATCTGCGTACTGAATAATCATTGCATTAAACATGTCTTAAGGGTATAATTGGAATTAGGGTAATATAGTCTATAAATAAAGGTTGTTGATTGTAACGTTTTTCAGTTGTAATAATAACAAAAATTCTAGAGTCTTCGTCTTCTCTTTCTAGGTTCTCTTTCTCTGTTCTTCTCTGCTCCATCCTCAACATGGTATCAGAGCAGATCTGCTCAACTCTGTGATCTGATTCATCAGTCATGCCTCGTTCGTTCATAGACGACCCACTGGATCCTTATTACCTGCATCATACAGAGAGCCCAGGCCAGAATTTGGTTTCACAAGTTCTCACGGGAGATAATTACAGTAGTTGGAGTCGAGCAATGATTATCGCTTTGACAGCGAAGAACAAGCTGGGATTCATTGATGGTAGCATTATATCCCCACATGATGATGGTAGTAATGAATTTCGACTTTGGCGGCGTAATAATACAATTGTCATTTCTTGGATCTTGAATTCTGTCTCTAAAGAAATTTCTGCTAGCGTGATGTTTGCTTCTTCGGCTAGAGAGATGTGGTTGGATTTGAAAGATCGTTTTCAACAGCGTAATGGACCACGGATCTTTCAGCTGCATCGTGAGTTGATGAATCTTCGTCAAGAAAATGTCTCTGTAAGTGTCTATTTTACCAAATTAAAGATTATCTGGGAAGAATTGGCCAATTTTCGTCCTTCTTGCTCTTGTGGTAAATGTATCTGTGGCGGAGTTAAGAGCCTTATTGATCATTATCATATGGAATACATAATGGCTTTTCTCATGGGACTTAGTGATTCTTTCTCCAATACTCGTGGACAAATTCTGTTGATGGATCCGTTACCTTCAATCAATCGTGCCTTTTCTTTGGTTTCTCAAGAGGAACATCAACGATCATTGACATCTTCTAATACTGGGCATTCGGGAAATGTTGCGTTTGCTATTAATGATAAGCGTGTTGAGTCGCGTACTAATAACAGATCGGTTTTCAGGTCACAGAAGCGTGACAATTCCAATAGGCCTTATTGTACTCACTGTAAGTTGCAAGGTCATGTTATAGACAAGTGTTACAAGCTTCATGGCTATCCCCCAGGATATAAGAATAAGAATTATTCTTCTAGCAATTCTTCTTCTGGTTTCATACATCGTGCATATGCTGTTGATCATGATACTGATAGTAAACAGGAGCCTCTTGATGGTTTTGTTCAGTCTTTAAGTCGGGACCAATATGATAAATTGGCTTCTTTATTGTCCAATCGGTTTGACAGTTCTGTCAGTCATACGCCAACTTCTATCAGTCCTACGCCTATGCCCTCTGGATCTATGACTTCTTCTGATTGTATTACAGGTACTTGTTTTTCTGTTTCTCTTACATCCTCAATGAATTCTGGGCAGTTTTGGATTGTTGATTCTGGTGCTACTCGACACATTTGTAGCACTGCAAACTTGTTCCTTTCTTTACATCCCATTACTCATACAGCTGTTCATCTTCCTGATACATCTCAAATTGCTGTTCAATTTGCTGGCAGTGTTCAATTACATCACAATCTTATTTTGCAGAATGTTCTGTTTGTTCCTTCTTTTCACTTCAATCTCATCTCTGTTGGTTCCTTAATTGAAAATTCTACACTTACTGTACAATTTTTTAATGATTCCTTCGTTATTCAGGACACTCTCAACCAGAAGATGATTGGCAAGGGTAGCAAAATTCACTCTCTTTACCTTCTTGATACTCATAATCTTTTCGCATTTTCTCTAGCACTTTCTCCTAACATTGTTAATACCGTTTCTTTTTCTACATGGCATGATCGTCTTGGCCATATTTCCTACAAGAGACTTCTTCAATTACAATCTCATCTTCGTTTCCCTTCTTCTCCCTCTTCTTCATATGCACCATGTTGTATCTGTCCTTTGTCTAAGCAACGTCGCTTACCTTTTATCTCTCATAATAATCGGTCTGCAAAACCTTTTGATTTAGTCCATTGTGATGTCTGGGGTCCTCTGCAACATTCTTCTTATGCAGGTCATAAATACTTCTTAACATTAGTTGATGATCATACCCGTTTTACATGGGTTTATTTGTTGAAACAAAAATCTGATGTCTGCACTATCATTCCACGTTTTTCAGTTGTAATAATCATTGCATTAAACATGCTTTTACTGTAAATGAGGACACAACAGGGTTCAAACTGGTGACCTCTTCAGTCAAATGTTATCACTCAACTATGGACCCATAATGCTTAGTTTATGGTTGAAAACTTACTCGTTACAATATAATTGTATAATTGTAATGAAGTTCATCTTTGTAAATCGACAACTGAACCTTTATCCTAACACTTGGGGTCGGCTTGGAACAACAAGAAATCAAATGTAGCTCGCGTGGAATAAGTAAAAAAAACAGTTTGGTTTGTCATCAATGAATAGAAAAAAGGCAAAAAGTCATAAACCTTGTCCACATTATAATGCCAGCACCAACCAAGTTCTCTCTCGGTTGAAATAACCATCCCGTAGATGAATAGAAGATAATTTCAAGTCTTTATCCATCAAATTTAGTCCAAGGATTAGTCACGAGAAATTGGGATGTAATGCAGTTGAACCCACATGATGCTAACTTACCCACAAGTAACTAAAATAGGAGTGACCTCAAATTTCAATATTTTACGGAATACCCAAGCAAGAATGGAACAAATTGAACCCACAAAGAAGATGGATACCTGGATTGGTATTGAAGGGAGGCACCATCTTTTACGGATGAGGTTGGAGGTGGGCGGTCTTGGTCTTGTTGTCGATCCAGAATAGGGGATGAAGAGTTGGAGTAGAGAGGGATGGTGATGGGCTTTGAATTTGATGGGCATCTGGGTATGGCCGGTGTTGCTGGAATCAGTGACCCTTCAACGGCCTTCGAACTGGCGAGGAAGAACTGGCGGCGGGCGAGGGAAGATTGGACTTGGGTGGCAGATGATGCCGGAACTGGGAGAAGGGCAGTGGACGCCATTTCCACTCCTCTCTCTCAAAGGCGACTTGGTTGTGTTTGGATGTGTTACGTGTGGTCTCCACCTCCCCGGCAAATTGCTACGAATCTGTGAGGCTGAGAGAGATTTGGGGTGGGGCTTGTTTTGTTTGCCGCGAAACGCCCATATAAATGGAGTGGACGACTTCTAAAAAAGAGCCCTCTACGGAGGCATTTGTATTACATGCTCAAGTGGATTTAAAAGAAACAATCGTTCGTCATAAGCACAAACTTGCTTGTATTTAAAATTTTCTTCTTAAAAATGAGTAGTTTATGAAATTTTTATATGGAGAAAAATATGTTTAGATAGTACGTGTTTATACCTAAATAGATAGATATGGTGAAATGATGAGTAATAATATAAATTTTAAGTGTGATAATAGTTTGTAAGGGTAAGATGGAATTCCAGCCATTTTTAATATTTAAATCAACTCATTTAGACATTAGGAATTGCGGAATCTTACAAGTAGATTGGAAACAAAGAGAGAAAAAGCCATTTCAATATAGAATATCAAAATAGAAGTATTGATATAAAATTCAATGAGAAGACGCAATGCAGGACTCACAATATTGTCCGCTGTGGACTCGCCAGATCGGCCCGCACGGCTTTAAAACGCGTTGTTACATTTTGGGCCTGCTTCACCATATAAGCTTCTTGACTTTTATTTTTTCTTCCGATATGGGACATAATTTCCCAACAATCTCCCCTTTGTCACATATCGAACTACATCATAGGCTAGAGACGCACCTATGAAATCGATGAGCCGCCACCATGTGTGCCATCATGGGAGCTCCCCCTCAATGTACATTCCGATTGAGAGCAAACCGATTCGATTACACCAAGACAAGGATTTATATTCCATAATCGATACCGCCGCATACTACGGGACACGTCGCAAGAAGACTTTCAATATAATGGAATACCGGATGGAGACAACCAGGCTCGATACAGGTTTGTTAGAATCGGTCAAAGCGCGAGCCCATTCGCATGTCACAATATTGTCCGCTTTGAGCTCGCCAAATCGCCCGCACGGCTTTAAAACGCGTTGTTATATTTTGGGCACGCTTCACCATATAAGCTTCTTGACTTTTCATTTTTCTTCCGATATGAGATATAATTTTCCAACAATAAGCTTATAATATAAAAAAAATGAAGATATAAGGTTTGATAAATATAAGTTCAGAAAAAAAAATTGAATCAAAATTCAATACAAAAGACAGTTTATATAAGGATAAAATCTAAATGTCTACACCAATTTCATAATATTATGATTTTGTTATCATGTTTCTTGAATTTTTTTTATTTAATTTTTTCCCATTAAAAGTTTTTAAAGGACTTACGATTTACTTAGCCTATAAATAAAATTAATGGTTAAACTTCTCATGATATTATTCTATATCTAAATTTACGTCTATAACTTTTTATGACTTACGTTGAATTCTCCTTTCCTCCTTGTTTTTCTAATCTTCATATCTAATTTCTTCCTCGTTATATAATTCTACTTTCTAGACATTTCTTTTCAAACCATTGAATAATGTTCCCAGATCCTTATACTCTCTATGAGACCCCAATCCCTCAAACTACCAGACTCCTTATCCTCCTAATGGCCCTCCAAAGTCCAAACCAATTTCTTCCTCTTTTTTCATCATTTTCTGCTTTTATAACAGAATATTGGCAATATTTAAAATAAACTAGTGTCCTTTTAAAGTTAACAAACAAAGATTATTTTTATTCTAATATAATTTACACAAAAGAAGATGGTTTTTTAATCATTTTATTGAAACTCATTATAAAATGCAATATCATTAAATTATAGGAAATAATGCATTGTTTTATACCTTTTCAAATTTTCAAATAAAAATTTTGTTAAAAATATATTTAATATTTATTATACTGAATTATTTTGTCTTTGACATTCTTTCGGTTGACACATGACTAGCGAGCATGATCCCACGAGAAAATTAAAAGAAAAATTGCGGGTGTATTGAATTCTTAATCTGTTTGGTTGTGAATTATTGAATCCACAGGCAATCTCTCTCTTGGATATATTCGAGGACGATAAAGCTTGAGGCAAGAGGCATCCACAAATGCCGATGTAGTAGTGAAGAAAAGAAGATGAGGTAAAGCTCAGCTCACCAGGGGGGGATGTATTGTTGCGGGTGTTTTATGTATTGTTGTAAAGTTTTGTGGGGTGCTAAAAAACACATGGTTCTCCCGGTATATACAGATACGAGCTTCTGTTATAGAATTAAATGTGCTCAACAATAATGGGATTTATGTATTTAGCCTTTGTGCATGCATGCTCTTGGCTGTTTTGTAAAGTAAAATATAAGGCGGTGTTAAGCATTGAATCCCAGCCAAGATGGCCAAAAAGAAGGGTTGAAAATGGGCTAACTTATTGTATCCAATTATATTAAAAATTATTTTAGAATAACACCAGACATATCCTTCCTTAATTTCAGGATTAAAAATATTTTCATAAGTTACTAGGCTAGGTGTACACCGGTACCTACCTCGGTGAATAGCGAGTGTTATTCCTTATATTACACGCTTGTGGTGGTATTTTAATAAAAATATTTTAAAATTATATTTTAAAACTTTTTTTATTATAATTAAAATATTAATGAAATAAATAAAAAAATATTTCTTCAAATTTAATTTCATATTATTTATTCTATATTTATTAAAATATCATATTATATTTATATTTGTTTTTCCTTTTTACATTTATTTTTTATTTAAAAGAATAAATTAATATTTAAATTAATAAATAATTAAAATAACAAAATTTAAAAATATATTTATTATTTATTATAGTGAAATATTTTGTCTTGGTCATTCTTTCGGTTGGCACATCTGACTAGCGACTAGCGAGGATGATCCTACGACAAAGGGCTCTTTTATGTTTTTTTGGGTCTTTCAAAGAAAAAATAAAAAATAAAAGAAAGGTAATAAATAGTGCGCCACTGACTGGGTTGGGTGCTGGGCCTTCCTTTTCCCATTAGGGCGTTCCTGACTCGTAGAAAATGGGTGTTGGGCCATCCTTTTCCATATTCATTAGCGTGTTGCTTACTTCTTCCACAAAATGGCTTTACTATGGGTATACCCCCGTCGGTGCTAGTACTACTATATTATATAATGCGTAATTGCTAAAGGATTTATAAAACTTATTTTTTTTACCTCATACAAAAAATATTACGAGTAAACGCCGTGTGATGGTTTTGTTTTTCTTTTTTCTATAATGATTAATGTCATGAGTAAGGGCCGTTTGGTTCTTAGAATTCAAATTTTGATTTTCCTTTAAAAACACAATTTGATTCATAAAGTGTGCTACTTTATTTAAATTAAAATAATTTTTTACAAAATAAATTTTAGCTATTTTACAAGATCAGAACCCTTTATCCCCGGAACTTTACCAACCAGCCCGGTTGGTGATTTAATTTGCAGTTGATTTTTCATGCGAGGTTCTAGTTTGAGTCCTGATTGTGAAGCATTTACAATGGTTAGTTTTGATTCGTAGGCGGCCTATTCCCATAACAGTGGATTCCCACCATTACTTGCATTGCATGTAAGCATTTTAATCAAAGGAAACAAAACAATTAAAAAATATAGACGATATATTTATAAATATGTATAAGTAGAAGATCAATTGTGACAGATAATCTTGACTCAGGACCACTTGCATAATGTAGTGGGTATCAAAATGGCTAATGTCATGTTAATCCGATAACATATTGATCCGGTCTTCTGTCGATCCAAAGCCTTAGTTTGATAAGTCTTTTATTTTATCCAGGACAAGCATACATATATTACGTTGGTCATTCCATAATAGTTCGTCTTTTTGGAGAGAACCATCAACATAAATATCATTAAAACCCATTAAAAGAAAAAAAGAAAAAAAATGAAATGAAGGTTTGAAGAAAAAGACGTGGCACAAGAAAACAGATATGATGAAAGCTCACAACAAAGACAAAGTCAACCGCCTCTTAAGCCTTGAAACGTTTATACCCAGTCCCAGCCGGCCAGCCCTCCGCTTCTCCCAAGTACCGACGCCGTTCATCAACACTACCATATAGCTCGACTGATGGGCATTTCTTCTCTTTTACTTGGGTGAACAAATCGTAGGAAGGTTGTCCCAATCCAATACGCTTTAGTCGGGCGAGATATTGCACGCCCGCGGCCTCCTTCAACGATGTGCAGTCATAAATCGAAAGCTCTTCCAAAGAAGGTAGAGAGCCCTCCTCAATTTCCATCCTCTTCAGACCTCGTAATGCAAACAATTCCAGATCCTTGAGGCTTGGAAACCCTCCAGCTTTAAAACACAGCGTCTCTCCCTCATAAGCCCAACAGAGAATAAGCACTCTTAGGGTGGGCAACGCTTTCAAGGACTCAAGTGCATCGTCCTTTAACTTGGTCCCACTCAGACTCAGGAGCACCAAGTTTTGGAGAATCGAAATCCATTGTGGTGATGCTAAACTTCCCCTCAGATACAGGCGCTGAAGATAGCGAGGAGGAGAGCTAAGACCATCTAAGTCAATGGCCTGCTCACAAAATTGTTCTGAGGTCAGCTCCAACGAATGGAGGTCGGTCAATCCATTGAGGGCAGAGGACAGAGCCTTCGCATCTTCTTCCCCTCTAATGCCCGTCATGCATAACTTCCGTAGTTGAGTTAGCCTCCCTATCTCACTAATCATCTGTTCATTGGCTTCACCCGTCAAATGTATTGAACAAAGCTTCTGCAAACACTGCAACTCCCCTATCCCTCCAAGTGCCTTGAAACCACTATTATCGGTAGTGAAAGAACCAGCTTTGAGAAATGAATTTATTCCAAAGCGCGACGGACCCACTAAAATATGGCGGAGCTTATGGAGCTTTAAAATTCCGATTGGTAGCTCCCTAACATGGGTGCCTTTCAGATTCAACATTTCAAGATTCTGAAGCTTTCCTATGGAGTCAGGCACCGCTCTCACAAAGGTCTCCCTCAAGCTTAGATATTTCAAGTGGTATAGCTCCACGATTTTATTTGGGAACACCTTGAGTGGGGCACCTCGCAAATCTAGCACCCTCAACCAACGACAGTTCTCTCCCAAATCTAGCACCCTCGACAAAGCGGAGAACCTCCCTGAAAGCACGTCTTCGATATATTCCGCGGACCGAGACAGACGATCCCTAGTTCCCCACATAATAAATGCCCGAAGTTTAGACAGCCTATTGTCCATCTCGATATCATGGATTCTGTTGCTTCGGATGGATAACCGACGAATTTTTTTTCCCCATGCCGCACTAACCATTTTCCCATCGACAAATTCCAGAAACTCTTGCTTTTCTGATTCTTTGAGTGCAAGGTCACGTAACATATCATGCATGCGCACTGAGGTCAGTCTTCCATGCCTGCTTGTTTCAGCCACTTGAATAAGGTTTCTACCCACCAGCTCATTAAGATATCTCTCTGCAACTTCTTCACAAGTCAGATTTTGATTTTTCATCACAAAACCATCCGCAACCCATAGATGAATCAATTCAGTGCGTTTCATCAAACAGTCTTCGGGGAAGGCTGATAAGAATAAGAAACAGTTTTTGAGATAGGACGGCAAATCATTGTAACTCATCCACAGTACATTCGATACCATTTGAAATGTATCGTTGGAATCTAACTCAGCTTGCATACTTCGATCAATCCTCTCCCACACATCAACATTCCCAGTGTCTCTTATACCCAACACACCACCAATGGCCACAATTGCTAGTGGCAGTCCACGGCATCTTTTCACTATCCTCTGTGAAACCGTCTCCAGAGGTGAAGGGCAAGGATTGCCCCAAAACGACTTCTTGCAAAACAAACTCCAAGAATCCTCTGAAGACAACGGGGACATCTCATAGAATTTTCCTTTACCTGTGGTAGCAGCAACTTCATGAATCCGCGTAGTCAGTAGTATACGGCTCCCGCAGCATGGGTTGTCTGGGAAGACAACTTTGAGGGTGTTCCATGCATTTAAATCCCACACATCATCTAACAGAATCAAGTACCTTTTTGGACGCAACGAATCAAGAACAATTTCTTTCAGTTTCAGGTCAGCCTCGTCGTCGCGCAACTTCAATCCCAGCTGGTGGATGAGATGCTTCAATAACTCATTCACATTGAAGGATTGGGAGACATTGATTTTAGCACACAACTCAAAATGAGGCTTCACCTCATTGTAAACCTTTGTGGCCAGCGTGGTCTTCCCTAAACCGCCCATTCCGACAATGGAAACAACTTTGAGCCCCGAACCACCTCCTCCAATATCGTCGCCGAGCAACTGCAAAAGTTCGGCCTTGGGTTTGTCCATGCCTACGGGATCCTCTTCTGGCCTCAAAAGCGCATCCCTTCTAGGATCGTGCCATATGATGGGAGGGTTGGGAGGAAAACAACTAAGGTGGGAGGGTTGATCTTGGAATTGAGGGTTGTCGAGGAGGTATCTCTGACGACTGTCCCGTATTTTAATGACTCGGGACTTGAGACTCTGTATGTCGGCAGCGATTTGGCGGCGGAATATCAACTTCTTGACTGAAAATAATAAGCGAAAGAGTATACCTTCCGGGCGGTTGGAACAACGCCGGAAATATTCATCTAGTACGTCCTCGCTGTCGTAGGAAACTTCCCGGACTTGGTTGACCCAGACTTGGAGCTGTTGGTCAAGATCTTGTTTCGCGTCGACCACCCGGAGGAAAGCCGTCATGTGCTGCAACTCATGCCTTACATCGTCGATGCCTTGGTGAACTTCGCGTAGCAGCCGCCACTGTTCGAGAGTGAAGGCATCAAGCTTGTTCAGGAGGCATCCCACTACACTCTCCGCCATTCTTTTCAGCCCTCCACCTGCTTGCCAGATGTGAGTATTCAGGGCCGCCGGCCCGAAGAAATCGATGTCCCAATTTTTTAAATAAATTTTAGTTAATAAACTTTAAATTTTTTAATAAATTTTTTAATAATTTTATTGTTATAAGATACTTTTTTACTACGATATCTATAAAGTTTTGATAAATAACATTTCATTCGATTGACTCATCATTGTTTGAATAAAATGAAGGCTAACATTCTTCATTATCATCTTTCATTTTGATTCATGCCTTGATTGAAAGGATATTTTTCGTTCAATAAGCCTTAATTATGAGTTTTTTTTTCATTTACCATGCCTATATTAAGAGATTGTTCTTCATTAATCAAATCTTAATTGGTATGTTCTTATTTTCTAGAAACTAAAAGCTTCTTTACGTATCTGAAAATAAAAAATTAAAACTAGTATTACAAATTAACACACTTAAAAATTACAACATTTAAATATTATTCAATAATTAATTAGCAAGTATTCAAATCATTGGTCAATGATTTTAAAATTTTTCAAACCAAAACTTTAGTAATAGTATAGTGACAATACATTACACCAAAATCCAAAACCTCCATCATAATTGCAAATCACTTTAGGGGCAAATTGCTAACACTATATATATTAAAAAACATACAAAATCAAACAAATATAATAAAATTAAAAACAAGGTCAAAATAAAAACATTAATATATAATTACTACATACCAACATCAAATTAAAATTATTTAATTGAATATATATTACACATTATATTAAGTAATATAATAAGAGAAAAAAATACCCGGTCAGTGCTCTCCGTGACCGTGTCCGTGAGACGTGAATGAAGTCGGGAAGGGTCTCTCCGTGAAGGCGTCAGGGCCGCGGGCGTGAGGCAGAAAGAGTACTGAGTAGGTATTTGAACTGTCAGGGCGTGAGTGAAGCCATGAAGGGTAAACTCCTGCTCTGCTTATATCATCTCAGAGAGAACTCTAGGGCCTTGTTTGGTTACGTGGAAATGTTTGGTAGTGGGAAAGTGGGTGGAAGGAAGTGAAAAAGTGAAAAAGTACGGAATGAAAATACGCGGAAAGAAAATGATGGTCGGTACGGTAAAGGCAAATACCTGTTTTCGAAATCCCTTTCTTTCCTTTCACGACTGCATGTGATGATTGGTTACGTGGAAATTTTGTGTAGTGTGCTTGGAGAAGTGGGTAGAAGGAAAAAAAAAAGTGAAAAAAGTATGGAAAGAAAATACGCGGAAAGAAAACGGTGGTCGGGAAAGTATAAAAAAGAGGTGGGAACACATGCATGCGTTTTTCTTCGCATTTCACGCGTAAACATGTATTGCTGGGCACGCGTTTTCACTTTTCATGTTAGTTTCTGTCTTTCCACACCTACCAAACAGTGGAGGCGACGATTTCCATGGATTTCCCCGACTTCCTCCCACTTTCCGTGGCGACCAAGAGAGCCTTAAAAGCTGTGGCTTAAGATTATTTCTTATTATTTATAAATAATTTATTGCTTTTTTAAAATACTATTATCCAATCATTCTGGCATTCACAATCATATAGACAAGACTCAAGTTTCAAATTCACAATAAAATTACCTTCTATTATAAACAATTATTATTAAAAATGTGTAAATATTATTTTAATAATATAAAAATTAATTAAAATAATTCATTGTAATATATATTTATATATAAAAAAATAATTTAAATATAAAAAAATAAAAAATATTAAACCCCTCCCCCTCCCTCTATTCTCCTCCGCAGCCAAAACGACGAGTTGCAAAACAATGTTGGTAAAATAATGTTTAATTACTTATTTACTTTACTTATTTTGATGTAAGAATAATATATTAATATTTTTGTCGTTACCTCCTAAAACTATCATTACCCCTTTGCTTGGTAAAATGAAGAAAAGAGCTGGAAGAATTTGATATGGAAAAGGTATAGAAAGAAAATAGGTAGAAAGAAAAATGGTGGAAAAAATAGTTATTTGGTTGGGGTGGAAAAGAAGTAGAAAATATATTTTTTATAATTTAATTAGAATTAAAAAAAATAAAAAAGTAATATGACATGAAATATCAATTTTATCAATTTATAGGATTATTAATGGTGAGATATTAGGGGCAGTTTTGGAAATAAAATTTACTGTGTATTTTCTCCATCTTTTCTCGCCATTTTGAAGAGGAAAACAATATTACACATTTCAATGTGTCATCACATATTCCCATGCATTTTCCATGCTCTTTCCATATGTGCCAGGGAAAAAAAAAAATTCTGCCTATTTTTTATATGCAAGCCTTTTTTCCATAGCAAACAAGCAAAGGGTACAACAAAAGACGAAACTTTTAAAGGGTAAATAACAACACTTTTGAACGTATCATTAAAAGTTTTTTAATGATACTTTTAAAAGTATTTTTAATGATATTTTTAAAGTGTCATTATTTTTGTTAAATAAAAAATAAAAAAAATTAATTTTAATATATATATATATAGTATTATATATATAATACTATACAAGTAATTACTCAAAATTGAACATATTTAAATTTAACCACACCAAAACAAATTTAAATATATAAATCACTCCCTATCCACAAATTGGTTACATTAATAATATGTCACTGCTAATAATAATATGTCTATTAATTACAATAATATATGTCTATCAAATTTAAATTTAAACATATATAGATCACTGTTAACTACAATATATACATTAATAATATATGTCTATCAATTATCAGCTCAACACAAATCGCAGGCTTTCCTTAATGCCAGTCATGTTCTCTTCAAGAGAAGCCTGTTCTTGCATTCTTTGAGGCTGATCAGGATCATATAAATCTGCTCCAACTCTCGCCTTACATCATCGATGCCTCGGTGAACTTCGCGTAGCAGCCGCCACTCTTCGTGGGTGAATGCATCAAGCTTGTTCAGGACGTATCCCACTGCACCCTCCGCCATTCGCTTCAGACCTCCCTGCTGCTTGTCAAATGTGTGAGAGTACCGAGTAGATATTTGAACAGTCAGGGTCTATACTCTTACTCTGCTTATATTTAAGTGTAGCTCTTTATTTTAATAAAACTTAATAAAATAAATAATTTCACTCTATATTTAACCTTTTATTATTTGCTATTTATTTATTAAAAAAATTATATTATTCATCATCATATTTTTTTTTTCATCCTACCAGTGTAATTTTAAGTAATTTAAATAATTTAAAATTTTAATGCATTCTATAGGAAAATATTATTTTTAAAAAAATAAAATTATTTTAAAAAATAATGATTTCGATCGTTTAAAAAATAGTACGTACCGAACGCCCCAGTATTGTTTTTAAATAGGAAAACAGTCATGATTATTGATTTATCCTTAAAAATAATTGAGGGGTTGTTCCCCGCATTCGCAATAAAAACTACTGCTTATTATGAAAAATTATTATTAAAAAAAGTGTAAACTATTATTTTAATAAATTAATTTATTATAATATATATATATATATATATATATATATAAATAATTTAAATTTATAAAATAAAAAAATATTTGACCGTTCCGCCTCCCTCCACCCTCCTCCACCGCCAAAACGATGAGTTGCAAAGCAATGTACGTAAAATAATGTGCGATGATTGTGGATGTTGATGTGAACAGTGAACAGTGAACAGTGAGTGTAGCTGTATGCATTTAAAAAGTGAAAAGTAGGTGTAGCTGGTTAGCATTCGTTCCTTTCACGCCTGGATGTTGATGTGAACAGTGAACGTACTCTTGTCGGGATGAATCGAATCGAATCGAATCTCATCACTCGATCCCGGGTGTGAACTCGAATCTGGAGCACCGCAGCCTCCCTCAGACCCTACTAATCATGGCATCCTATGCGCTGTGTTTGATTGGAATGAAAAAAGGAAAGAAAAGTGAATCGGTGGAAAAAAACATGAGTGAAAATTAATTTGTTTTCGTGTTTGATATGCGACTAAAATTAACAGCGACCGTGAAATTCTGCATATCTTACCTTGTTTTTTATATTTGAATCTTATTCGTTGCTTGCTGCCCGTTGGGCTTTTGTTTTGATTCCTACTTGTTTAAAATTCCTGTTTGTATTCTGATTTATAATAATTTATTTTTTTTGGGTTTTAAATTTTTTATTTGTGATTTGCATTTTTAATAGAAAAAATTAGGAATGATTCAGCGAATTAAAGTAGTATCAAAAGAGATTAGAAAAGAAAAGAAAAAGATACCTTCGAAAAGAGATTAGAGAGCCCTCCTCAATTTCTCTGATGCGTAATGCGTAATGCGTAATGCTAATGGATTTTTAAAACTTATCATTTATGATTTTTTTTACCTTATACAAAAAATATTACGAGTAAACGCTGTGTGATGGTGTTTTTTTTTCCCTTTTTTCTATAATGATTAATATCATGAGTAAGGGCCGTTCGGTTCTTAGAATTCAAAATTTGATTTTCCTTTAAAAACACAATTTGATTCATAAAGTGTGCTACTTTATTTAAATTAAAGTAATTTTTTTAAAAAATAAATTTTAGCTATTTTAATTTAAATTTTGTGGGGACTTAATTTAATTATTTTTCAGTATTTTTCTCTTTTTGTCTACATTAGTATTTGAATTTACCATATTATTATATTTTTATTAATTTTTATGGGATTGAATTTTATAAAAAAATCCTTTTGTGACAAAGGTAGTTATTGTTTGGAGTATTATTCCATATATCTCCAAAAGTAAATGCCATATATAAGGAATAACATAATCCAAAAATATTAGGATGTTTTTTAATGCCGTACAAGCTGATTCGACCAACCTAAAACAAACAGTACTATGACACAGAGTGCATGCGAGCAGGGTTCAACATGATCTATAAAAATATAGATATTGGACTTTTCATTTCCTTCTCCTCAATAAATGGGTTTCGTTTGGCACAGATTATGTGTTACCTTCAGCGAATGCGGTAACATTTTGCCAGAGAACTGAGGCGTTGCCATTTGGGTTTCAAGTTTGTCATACGTTCCAATGAGGATCCCTTTGACAATTATTGGTGTGCCTGCATTAGCAGTAATTAGGAGAAGTGAACGAGGTTTCATATTTAGAAACAAAGGGGAGTACGGTTTCATTATAGTATGTCAGCATTGCCAACATGCTGATGTGCAGTCTCGCTGTCAAATACGTTCATTATAGTGTTTTGAATGACTTTCGTATGTATCATTACTCTGCATGTCTCATTAACCTATCAATGTGGTGCAAATCTGCTGCCTTTTAGAGGACAGCGGACAAAAAATTACTTGGTAAAAGATTGCTCTACATTGACAAAAAATTGTTTACCATTAATTTCCCTCCGCAAATCTCTCAGAAGCCAAAGAATAAGGCTTGACCCAGAACCCGTGTCACCTCCTGTTATAAATTAGATAGAAGATAATAGCAAAAAATCAAATAAACAGAGAAAGAACACCAAGATTTACGTGGAAAACCCAAGACGGAAAAAACCACGGGCGGAGAGAGAAGAAATTCACTATTTTGTGGGAGTACAACGAACGACTATGCAAACTTATGGCTCTCATAACCCTAACGTGACCCTAGGGCCCTATAAATAGGGTATTACAAAATAGTTTCCAATTACCTCTTTTACCCCATTAAATAATATAAAAATAATGGGTATAAAGGAAAAAGGAAACAAAGAATTTTGGGTCAATATTACAAATCTCCACCTTGACACAAATTCTACCGCTGCAAGCATAAGTCTCTAAAAATAGCAAAACAGATTTCCTCCTCTGCCACAAAACCCCGAAGGGTAATAATCAACGAACACTGACCAAGTCCAAGCAATGCTCAAACTTGGCTACTGGAAGTGGCTTTGTCATCATATCTGAAGGATTATGAAGAGTGCTGATCTTGCTCACAACAATATCACCACGAGCAATGACGTCACGCACAAAATGATAACGAACATCAATATGTTTCGTTCTCTCATGATACATCTGATCCTTCGTAAGAAATATAGCACTTTGGCTATCACTAAATAAGGAACTAATCTGCAGATCTTCACTCAGTTCACTAAAGAGTCCCTTCAGCCAAACAACTTCTTTACAAGCTTCAGTAATAGCCATATACTCTGCTTCAGTAGTAGACAAAGCAACTGTAGACTGTAAGATAGCTTTCCAACTGATAGCACAACCACCAAGAGTAAAAACATATCCAAGAAGAGATCTTCTTCTATCTAAGTCTCCAAAGAAAATCATAATCAACATACCCAATGACTCCATCTCTAGTTCTGCCAAACTGTAAGCAAACATCAGTGGTACCACGCAAGTATCTGAAAATCCACTGAATTGCCTTCCAGTGTTCCTTACCAGGATTCGCCATGTATCTACTCACCATACTCACAGCATAGGCTAAATCTGGTCTTGTACAAACCATAGCATACATGAGAGAGCCCACTGCACTAGAGTATGGAACTCGAGACATATAATCAATCTCATCAGATATTTTAGGAGACAAAGTAGATGAAAGTCTAAAATGAGCTGCTAATGGAGTGCTAACAGGTTTAGCATTTTGCATATTAAACCTCTGCAGAATTTTCTCAATGTACCCTTTTTGACTTAGGCACAATGTACCTGCCTTCCTGTCTCTGATAATCTCCATGCCAAGTATCTTCTTTGCAGCTCCCAAATCTTTCATCTCAAATTCTGTATTAAGTTGGACTTTAACTTTTCTAATCTCATCTTTATCCTTGGCTGCTATCAACATATCATCAACATATAGAAGTAGATATACAAAAGAGTCGCCACTCCTTTTAAAGTAGACACAGCTGTCAAAACTACTTCTGTTAAAATCATGGGATGTCATAAAAGAATCAAACCTCTTATACCATTGCCTGGGTGACTGTTTCAAACCATAGAGAGACTTCTTCAATAAGCAAACGCAATCTTCTTTTCCAGATGCTATAAAACCTTCAGGTTGTTCCATATAGATATCTTCCTCAAGTTCTCCATGTAAAAAAGCTGTTTTGACATCTAACTACTCTAACTCAAGATCATGTTGAGCAACAATACCAAGTAAAGCTCGAATTGAACTATGCCTAACAACTGGAGAAAATACATCAGTATAATCCACACCTGGAACTTGACTGTAACCATTTGCAACAAGTCTTGCTTTAAACCTGGAATCTTCAACTCCAGGAATTCCCTCTTTCTTGCGAAACACCCATTTGCAACGAACAACCTTTTTATCCTTAGGCAAATTCACAAGCTCCCATGTTTTGTTCTTGTGAAGTGATTCCATCTCCTCTTGCATAGCTATCATCCACTGGTCTGAATGATCACAAGTGACTGCATCAAAATAAGTATATGGCTCTTGATTTCCATCAATTTGTTCAGCCACATTCAAAGCATATGCAACCAAATCTGCTTCATTATCATATCTTTGTGGAGGCTTAATTTCTCGCCTTGGTCTATTCATGGCAATAGAATATTGAGGAACTGGAGGTGGTGTAATAGATGAAGAAACAACCTTCTCTTTAGTTGTAGGACTGGGCTTAGCTGGACTAGATGAAGATGATGGACTGGATTTAAAAGATGATGAAGGTTGTCCTGAATCAATATCAAACTCCACCTGTCTTGAAGTACTCTGATGATCTGTCTTAGAAGAATCAGGAGAGGATAAATCATGTAACATAGCAGTTTCATCAAAGACAACATTTCTGCTAAGAATAACCTTATTGGTCTCTGGACACCATAATTTATATCCTTTAACACCAGTCTTATAACCAAGATAAATGCATTTAACAGATCTAGGCTCCAATTTACCATTATCAACATGAGCATATGCAAGACAACCAAATATTTTCAAATCTGAATAATCTGCAGGAGTACCAGTCCATACCTCATATGGTGTCTTCTTCTCAATAGCAGTAGAAGGAGACCGATTAATGAGAAAACACGCTAGCGTGCTTCGCCCAAAATGATGTGGTAACTTTGCATGTGATAGCATGCATCGGACTCTTTCCATGATGCTTCTGTTCATACGTTCGCAACTCCATTTTGCCACGGAGTATGAGGAACTGTCAAGTGACGCACAATTCCTTCCAGGACTTAGAAGGTATTAAATTCATTAGAACGAACTCTAAACCATTGTCCGTGCGAAGCCTCTTCACTTGTTTTCTGTTTGCTTTTCAATCATAATCTTCCAATCTTTGAAAGTAGAGAATGCATTACTTTTCTGCTTCAAGAAGAATGTCCAGAGCATCCTAGAGAAATCATCAATAATAGTCAGCATATAAATGACACCACCTTTAGAAGCCACTCTTGCTGGCCCCCAAAGATCAGAATGAATATAATCCAGAGTTCCTTTGGTTTTGTGAATGCCTTTAGTAAACCGGACTCTCTTTTGTTTACCATAGACACAATGCTCACAAAACCGAAGATTGCTGATGCTTTGCCCCCGTAATAAGTCCTCTTCTACTCAATTCAGCCATTCCATGCTCACTCATATGCCCTAGACGCATATGCCATAATTTAGAAATATCAGAATCAGACATGGAAGAAGAGGTTGCAATAGCAGCAGCTCCTGAAACCGTAGAACCCTGTAAAACATATAACTGCCCAGCTCTCTTGTGACCTTTCATCACCATAAGAGAACCCTTGCTGATCTTGATCACTCCACCTTCACCGGTGAACTTGTACCCTTTAGAATCAAGAGTACTCAATGAAATCAGATTTCTCTTCAATTCTGGAATATATCTCACATCTCCAAGTGTTCGACCACACCATCATGCATTTTAATTGATTGTACCAATGCCGATAACTTTGCAAGAGGCATTGTTCCCCATAACAACAAGATTTGAGGACACAGTTTCATATGTTGAAAACCAGTCCCGTTTGGGACACATATGAAACGTGCACAGAATCAAGGATCCACTCCTCGTGTGTTTTGTGGTCGAATCGGAAACCACAAGGATCTCTCCATCACTATAAGTCTCCACCACATCGCCTTCACCGATTTCTCTGATTGTTTTCCAGCTCTTTTATTCTTGTTTCGCAACTTGTAACACTCGGAAATAATATGACCTTTCTTCTTGCAATACCCGCAAAATTTATTATCTCTATTTGCAGATGTCGATCTTCTCTTTATATTACCACCAAAATTAGGATTGCGTTCTCGTGACCTACCACGAACAACGAGACCTTCTGTGACTCGAGTTGGAACCACCAATAATTTGCTTCATCTTCTCATGAGAAAATAAAGCCTCGTAAACCTCATCAATAGTGAGTGTGTCAAGACTATACAAGAATAGTATCTCTAAAAGTTGAATATGAAGACGGCAATGAACATAACAAAGATTAACGCCTAAATCCTCTTCATCATATTTAACTTCCATTGATTCTAAATCAGAAACAATTTCTTTAAATACGACTAAATGATCTTCAAGAGATGTACCTTCTGTTAAACGATGAGAATATAATCGTTGCTTCAAGTGCAATTTACTGGTCAAACTCTTCGTCATACAAAGCTGCTCTAATTTCAACCATAAGGCAGCGGCAGTTTTCTCACGCAACACATCCTGTAAAATCTGATTGGATAAATGTAGATGTATTTGGGATAGAGCCTTACGATCTTTACGTTGCTTCTCTTCAATCGACCATGAAGAAGGCATCTTGTCAAACCCTAAAAGCGCATCATCAAGATCCATCTCGCAAGAACAGCCCGCATCTTAACCTCGCCATAGTGAAAACCTGGTGTTGCGATCCAACAACTGAATATCATACTTCATTGTTGCCATTATCAAGAAATCCAAGAACGAAAATCAGAAAATCAAGAACCCTGGAGCGGTGAATTAGAAAACCGAAAAAACCCTGGAGCTCTGATACCAATTTGTTATAAATTAGACGGAAGATAATAGCAAAAATCAAATAGAAACAGAGAAAGAACACCAAGATTTACGTGGAAAACCCAAGACGGGAAAAACCACGGGCAGAGAGAGAAGAAATTCACTATTTTGTGGGAGTACAACGAACGGCTATGCAGCTTATGGCTCTCATAACCCTAACGACAGCCCTAGGGCCCTATAAATAGGGTATTACAAAATAGTTTCCAATTACCTCTTTACCCCATTAAATAATATAAAAATAATGGGTATAAAGGAAAAAGGAAACAAAGAATTTTGGGTCAATTTTACACCTCCCATACCAGCAATTATGAATAAAAGATCAGAACCCTTTATCCCCCGGAGATTAACCAACCGGCCCGGTTGGTGATTTGCACTTTATTTCTTATGCGAGGTTCTAAATTCGAGTCCTGACTGTGAAGCATTTACAATGGTTAGTTTTTATTCCTATTCGGCCTATTCCCATAACAGTGGATTCCACCATTACTTGCATTGCATTAAAGCATTTCAAATCAAAGGAAACAAAATAATTAAAGAATATAGATAATATATGTATAGAAATGCATACATAGACGATCAATTGTGACACAGATAATCTTGACTCCGATAACATATTGATCCGGTCTTCTGTCGATCCAAAGCCTTAGTTTGATAGTCTTTTATTTTATTCAGGATAAACATACAAATATTACGTTGGTCATTCCAGAACAGTTCGTCTTTTTGGAGAGAATGATAAACATAAATATCATCAAAACCCATTAAAAGAAAAAGAAAAAAAATGAAATGAAGGTTGGAAGAATAGGATGTGGCAAAACAGATATGATGAAGCTCACAACAAAGACAAAGTCAACCACCTCTTAAGCCTGGAAACGTTTAAACCCAGTCCCAGCCGGCCAGCCCTCCGCTTCTCCCAGCTGCCGGTCATCAACACTACCATATAACTCGACTGATGGGCATTTCTTCTCGATTTGTTCTGTTATTTGGGTGAACAAATCCTAGGAAGGTTGCCACAGTCCAATACGCTTTAGTCGGGAGAGAAATTGCATGCCCGCGGGGGCCTCCTTCAACGATCTGCACAAGTAAATCGAAAGCTCACTAAGTGTGTCCGCAATAGAGAAGACAGAGTACGTTTGGGAGCACGGTTGAGGCAACGAATGGAGAAGCAACAGTAAAAATTTTTTCATTAAATAATAATAATAATGGCCTTATGGGTGGAGGTGTTGCTGTATGTTTTGTTCGGTGAAGGAAAAATGATATTATTCTGGTGGCTTTCTTGCCTAGTGGCTCTCTTGCCTGCTATATGTTTTATTATTCTACTCTTACCTTGTCTTCTCTTTTCTCTTGGTTGTGTATGTTATGTGGTTGCAGGTTGTGCGCTTGCTGTTTAGAGGCTATTGGATCCATTATTGGTTGGTCCTCCAGCGTGTTGTTACGAGGTCTCCCACATCTCCTCCTGGAATTTGTTATTTTCCTTGTTTTCTTGCTGTTATTTTGTGGTTTTCCTTTGTTTTATTTTGTATGTGTGCAGTACTAACACTGGCTGTTTCATTTCATTTTTAATGTTTATGATGTTTTTTATTCTAATTTTGTTTGTAAGCCTTAAGTCTGGCTTTAAAAACTTTATTCTCCGGCTCCATTTCTTTTCTTTTTTCCATGGCGAAGCTTCTATCAGGAAGCTCTTTTTTGCAGAGATCTCAGAGGAGAGCTTTGTTGGTTTTAATTTGGCCATAGAGGGTTTTTTCTAGTTTGGTCCTCCTTATGTAATCCTTTTTATTTATGCATACCTTGCGTTTCAGGATAGGCATTGTGCAAGGAAGCGCTAGAAAAATCAAATGACTGGAGACGAGTAAGTGAGTAACGCCTAAAAAAACACTTCGAAATGTTTTTTTTCAACACAATTGCAAGGCACCAAGTGATGCCATTTGTGTATTTTAGGAAATGGGTAACAGAAAAAAAATCCTCAAAAACCATCATTCTCTTTACAAAAAAAATACTAATATGGGATTAAAAAAAAATTTGTAATTATTGAATTTTTGGGAGATTACCAGCTGACATATGACAGTAGAAAGAGGCAAATCCCATAATACAAGTCATAGTCTGAAAATCAGTACAGCAATGGAGACTAAATATATATACAATAAAATGCTGTGCCACCAATAAACTATGATCAAAAAGCACAAGCAGCCTCCACAAATCAGCCAGCACCAGCAATTATTTTTTTTACTGGGATCAAAAAATATATCACCTCTTTCATCTTTCCAGGTCATTCAAGGGAACAAATAAAACACACTCAATAAAGAACTTCAGAAAAATCTAAAAGTTCAGGTAATTGATTCAACAGTTACTTTCATCAATCAATGGCTACATCTTATTCCAAAACCCATATCCATCCGACCATGGAAAAGTAATTCCACAATAACACAAAAAAAAAAATCGAGAAATAAAAATCAAAAGTTCAGTGCTATGCACGTTGCACTAAATTGCATTCCACAATACAAAACCACACAATCAACTTGATGGCAACTAAAAACCAAGATCCTATCTACGCTTAAACTCCTTTAATTGCCTTACGATTTTGAAAATGACAAACGGAATCAATATATACACTTCCAAGTACATCTGTCCTTTTCTACACCTACAAGCTTTGATGACTGATGTTACTGCAACTTCGGGCAAACTGGCTTTCTTTCCAACAGTTGAAGCACACTTGGCCAAAAACCCCACCGATACCAAATCGAGAAGAAGACCCACCTCCACAGCCTCCACCGTGGCTACCATTACCTCTTCCACTTCTCTCAGTGCAATCCCTAAAAGATGGCGAATTAAATAGATGGATTCTTGATTCAGTGACCTCTTCATCTCGTCCTCTTCCTTCTTGCGGCTGGACTTCATTTGTGCTTTGTACTTTACCCACTGTCAAGATTCTTAAATTCGTAAAATTTATCCAAACAAAAAATTTCATGACTGTTTATATGCATATCCTTACCTGCTTGCTGCCGGTTGGGTTTTTGTTTTGATTCCTACTTGTTTAAATTTCCTCCTTGTGTTTGTATTCTGATTTATAATAATTTATTTTTTTGGGTTTTTACCTTTTTATTGGTGGTTTGAATTTTTAATAGAAAAAATTAGGGTTGATTCATTAAGGTCCTTTGAATTAAAGTAGTATCAAAAGAGATTAGAAAAGAAAAAAGATACCTTTGTGAAATACTAGTAGCACTCCAGTGATGGGCCTTCGTTCCCGAATCCCGATTTGCTCTCTTTGACGAATCGACGGAACATTTCCACGATTTACCTTTGAGTCGGGAGAGAAATTGCATGCCCGCGGGGCCCTCCTTCAGCGATATGCACCCGCAAATCGGAAGCTCTTCCAAAAGAAGGTAGACAACCCTCCTCAACTTCCACCGTCTCCAGCCCTTGTAATCCAAACAATTCCAGATTCGTGAGCCTTGTAAACCCTCCAGCCGTAAAACACAGCGTCTCTCCCTCGTAACACTGATAGAGAATAAGCACTCTTAGGGTGGGCAACGCTTTCAAGGACTCGAGTGGATCGTCCTTTAACTTGGTCTTCCTCAGACACAGGAACACCAAGTTTTGGAGAGTCGAAATCCATTGTGGTAAACCTCCACACGTACCAAACAGAAACAGGCGCTGAAGATACCGAGGTGGAGAGTTGACACCATCTAAGTCAATGGCCTCCTCACCCAATTGTGCTGACATCAGCAACAACGAACGGAGGTTGGTCAATCCATTGAGGGCAGAGCACAGAGCCTTCCCATCTTCCCCTCTAATGCCCTTAATTCGTAGCTTTCGTAGTTGAGTTAGCCTCCCTATCTCCCTTATAATCATCTGGTCATTGGCTTCACCCGTCATTTCTATGAAACAAAGCTTCTGCAAACACTGCAACCCCCCTATCCCACCTGGTGCCTTGAAACCAATATAATAGTAATACCAATCAAGAAATGCATGTCGCACCCGATACACTAAAAGATGGCGGAGCTGTTGGAGCTTTGAAATTCCGATTGGCAGCTCCCTAACAAGGGTGTGTTTCAGATCCAACGTTTCAAGATTCTGAAGCTTTCCAATGGAGTTAGGCACCGCATCCACTTGGGTGTCCCTCAAGCTTAGATATCTCAAGTGGTATAGCTCCACGATTTTATTTGGGAACTTCTTGAGTGCGGAACCTCCCAGATCTAGCACCCTCAACAAAGGGCAGTTCCCCCAAAGCAAGCTTTGGACAGCTAATAAGGACACAGCAGAACGTTTTCCCCACATGAGAAATGTTCTAAGTTTAGACAGCCTTTTGTCCACCTTGATATCATGGATCCTATTACATTGAATGGATAGCCGACGAATTGTTCTTTCCCATGACGTACTAGACGTTTCTCCAGCGGCAACTTCCAGAAACTCTTCATTTTTTTGATTTTTCGATGGAAATGTCACGTAACATATCATGCATGCGCAGTGAGGTCAGTCTTCCATCCCTACTTGTTTCAGCCACTTGAATAAGGTTTCTACCCACCAGCTCATTAAGATAACTCTCTGCAACTTCTTCACAAGTAAGATTTTGATTTTTCATCACAAAACCATCCGCAACCCATAGCCGAATCAATGTCTTGGGTTTCATCAAGTAGTCTTCGGGGAAGGCTGATAAGTACAAGAAACAGTTTCTCAGATAGTATGGCAAATCATTGTAACTCATCGACAGTACCTTCAATACAGTTTGAAATCCATCGTTGGATTCTAATACAGCTTGCATACTTCGATCTATCTTCTCCCACTCATCAACATTCCCAGTGTCTCTTATAGCCAACACACCACTAATGGCCACAATTGCTAGTGGCAGTCCGCCGCATCTTTTCACTATCCTCTGCGAAATCGTCTCCAGATGTGGAGGGCAAGGACTGCCCCAAAACGACTTCTTGCAAAAACAAAATCCAAGAATCCGTTGAAGACAACGTGGACATCTCATAGAATTTTCGATTACCTGTGGTAGCAGCAACTTCACGATTCCGCGTAGTCAGTAGTATACGGCTCCCGCAGCATTGGTTCCCTGGGAAGACAACTTTGAGTTTGTTCCAGTCATTTATATACCACATATCATCTAACAGAATCAAGTACCTTTTTGGACGCAGCAATTCAAGAACAATTTCTTTCAAGTCAGCATCGTCCTTGTTCATCTTTGATTCCACTTCGTTACGCTCCGCATCATTCATTCCCTTGCACGCCTGATGGATGAGATGATTCAATACGCCCTTCTCATTAAAGGATTGGGAGACATTGAATTTAGCACACAACTGAAAATGAGGCTTCACCTCATTGTAGACCTTTGTGGCCAGCGTGGTCTTCCCTAAACCGCCCATTCCGACAATGGAAACAACTTTGAGCCCTGAACCACCACCTCCAATCTCGCCGAGCAACTGCAAAAGTTGGGCTTTGGGTTTGTCCATGCCTACCGGATCCTCTTCTGGCCTCAGAAGCGCATCCCTTCTAGGATCGTGCCATATGGTGGGAGTGTTGGGAGGAAAACAACTAAGGTTGGAGGGTTGATCTTGGAATTGAGGGTTGTCGAGGAGGTATCTCTGACGACTGTCCCGTATTTTAATGACTCGGGACTTGAGACTCTGTATGTGGGCAGCGATTTGGCGGCGGTATTTCAACTTCTTGACTGAAAATAATATACGAAAGAGTAGACCTTCTGGGCGGTTGGAACAACGCCGGAAATATTCATCTAGTACGTCCTCGCTGTCGTAGGAAACTTGCCGGACTTTGTTGACCCAGACTTGGAGCTGTTGGTCAAGATGTGGGTTCGCGTCGACCACCCGGAGGAAAGCCGTCATGTGCTGCAACTCCTGCCTTACATCGTCGATGCCTTGGTGAACTTCGCGTAGCAGCCGCCACTCTTCGCGGGTGAAGGCATCAAGCTTGTTCAGGAGGTATCCCACCGCACTCTCCGCCATTCTCTTCAGACCTCCCACCTGCTGGTCAAATGGGTGAGTAGGTATTTGAACAGTCAGGTCTAGGCCACGTCTGGTAGAGGAAAGGAATGAAATTGCGCTTGGAATGAAATAAAGGAAGGAATAGGTGATTAACTTGGCCACGTCTGGTACACGTAGAGGAAAGGAATGGGTTTTGTCTTGACAACAATCTTGCTTCAAGCATTGGCTCAATATCTTCACCCAGCTACCCCGGCAATAAATTCGTTTCGCCTCCATTCATAAAACGATATGAAACCTAGATCTTGCCCATCAGAAGCAGGCAGTGCACATGTGATATCCACTATGGTAGACCTTTTAGGGGAACTCAACACTATACCCGTTGATCCTTGCGCGTTTTCGGGCATAGGAAGGCAATTTATGGGGGGAAAATACCTTGAGTTGGCTCATCATTGGACGAAACAAAAGGTTCCTTTCGCCCTTTCCCAGACACAACCTGATCCATGCTTTGCCCTCGGCGCCTGTACCGACCACCAGCTGCTAGATAACCAGGACAAGGCCTGTAAGCCTTTATTGGCCACCACCCAAAGCCTGGAACTGCCCCAATCCCTCCTTGAATTGTTCCCTTCCCATTACATCCCTTCTCCAATTCCTCTCTTCCACAAGTTTGACAAGCCCTGCGCAACCACGAATGAGTTCATTTATACTGCCTGAAATGGCCAACTTCACAAATTTCGATCTGCATACAAATTAAAGAATTCCTTCTTCTTTTTTCCTTGAACAATTAATGAATCAGGCGGAAATTTCTAAGTTCAGGAGTACACTGTGAAGGATTGAAACAGTACATTGTGACTCAACCTATTGAGCAATAATGAGAATAACCAAATATTGTACCCAAAGAAGTAAAAAAAGAAAAACAGTTTGGCTGGAACCTGCATCAACTGCAGGGAACACGAGGGCCCAACTCCAGGCTCAAATCAAGGACTTCTTGATCTGCAGTCAAATGCTCCACCCCTGAGCTATGGACCCCATGAATTTCATAATTAATGGAAAATTGTAACTCCAACATAAAAGTGATGAAGTTCAAACTGTGGAATAATTATAGAAACCTGTTAGGTTTCTCATTAAATAAGGAAAAAAAAACGACAAGCCTATTGCCAGTGTTGATCATTTAATCTCCCAAATGAAATAATTTAATCATTTCATGATAAATTGATGTTTTAAACTATCCGTTCAAGTTCAACACGAGTCCAATGAATGGAGATGAGAACTCAAAAAAGGGATGATAATAATTGGAGAAATCTGCTGGCTTCTCGTCCAATAAGAAAATACCCTTGTCCACATTATAATGCCAGCACCAACCAAGTTCTCTCTCGGTTGAAATAACCATCCCGTAGATGAATAGAAGATAATTTCAAGTCTTTATCCATCAAATTTAGTCCAAGGATTAGTCACGAGAAATTGGGATGTAATGCAGTTGAACCCACATGATGCTAACTTACCCACAAGTAACTAAAATAGGAGTGACCTCAAATTTCAATATTTTACGGAATACCCAAGCAAGAATGGAACAAATTGAACCCACAAAGAAGATGGATACCTGGATTGGTATTGAAGGGAGGCACCATCTTTTACGGATGTGGTTGGAAGTGGGCGGTCTTGGTCTTGTTGTCGATCCAGAATAGGGGATGAAGAGTTGGAGTAGAGAGGGATGGTGATGGGCTTTGAATTTGATGGGCATCTGGGTATGGCCGGTGTTGCTGGAATCAGTGACCCTTCAACGGCCTTCGAACTGGAGAGGAAGAACTGGCGGCGGGCGAGGGAAGATTGGACTTGGGTGGCAGATGATGCCGGAACTGGGAGAAGGGCAGTGGACGCCATTTCCACTCCTCTCTCTCTCTCTCTCTCGTAAGGCTCAAGGCTGGGACTTGGTTGTGTTTGGATGTGTTACGTGTGGTCTCCACCTCCCCGGCAAATTGCTACGAATCTGTGAGGCTGAGAGAGATTTGGGGTGGGGCTTGTTTTGTTTGCCGCGAAACGCCCATATAAATGGAGTGGATGACTTCTAAAAAAGAGCCCTCTAGGGAGGCATTTGTATGACCTGTTCAAATGGATTTAAAAGAAACAATCGTTCGTCATAAGCACATACTTGCTTGTATTTTAAATTTCCTTTTCAAAAATGAGTAGTTTATGAAATTTTTATATGGAGAAAAATATGTTTAGATAGTACGTGTTTATACCTAAATAGATAGATATGGTGAAATGATGAGTAATAATATAAATTTTAAGTGTGATAATAGCTGTAAGGGGATAAGATGGAATTCCAGCCATTTTTAATATTTAAATCAACTCATTTAGACATTAGGAATTACGGAATCTTACAAGTGGATTCGAAACAAAGAAAGAAAAAGTCATTTCAATATAGAATATCAAAATAGAAGTATTGATATAAAATTCAATGAGAAGACGCAATGTAGGACTCCATTAGGACATTCAAAGATAAGCTTATAATATCAAGAAAGGAAGATATAAGGTTTGATAAATATAAGTTGAGAAAAAAAATTGAATCAAAACTCAATACAAAAGACAGTTTATATAGGAATAAAATCTAAATGTCTACACTAATTTCATAATATTATGATTTTGTTATCATGCTTCTTGAAAAATAATATTTTTAATTATTTATTTAACTTTTTCCCATTAAAAGTTTTTAAAGGACTTACGATTTACTTAGCCTATAAATAAAACTAATGGTTAAACTTCTCATGATCTTATTCTATATTTAATTTACGTCTACAACTTTTTATATGACTTACGTTGAATAGGGATGGCAATTCGCCCGCCCGCCCCGATCCGACTCTTTTTCCTGCCCCGCCCCCCGATGAGATAATGGGTGACATGACTTACGCCCCGCCCGACCCGATATTTTAATGCATTTTTTAATAGTTTTACCTTTAAATATCCGTCTCAACCCGCCCCGACCCGTGACCGCTCCAACCCGCCAGACCTGGTTGTCCCGCTCCCGCCCGCCCCGAACTCATCGGGGGCAGGCTGGGTCACCCACTACCCGGTCCCGACCCGCCCCGTTGCATCCCTAACGTTGAATTCTCCTCTCCTTCTTGTTTTTCTACCTTTAATCTTAATATCTAAGTTTTTCCCCGTTATATAATTCTACTTTCTAGACATTTCTATTCAAAACATTGAATAATGTTTCCAAATCCTTATCCTCTATGAGACCCCAATCCCACAAACTACCAAACTCCTTATCCTCCTAATGGCCCTCCAAAGTCCAAACCGATTTCTTCCTCCTTTTTCATCATTTTCTGCTTTTATAACAGAATATTGCCAATATTTCAAATAAACTAGTCTCCTTTTAAAGTTAACAAACAAAGATTATTTTTATTTTAATATAATTTACACAAAAGAAGATGGTTTTTTAATCATTTTATTGAAACTCATTATAAAATCCAATATCATTAAATTATAGGAAATAATGCATTGTTTTATACTTTTTCAAATTTTCAAATAAAAAAAAATAAAAAAAATATTTAATATTTATTATACTGAATTATTTTGTCTTTGTCATTCTTTCAGTTAGGCATGATCCCACGACAAAATTAAAAGAAAATTTGCGGGTGTATTTGAATTCTTCACTAATTCTTCCAGAAAATGGCTTTTACTACGGGACAACATTCTGTCTTCTCTGATGACTTCTCCGTCGGTGCTAGTACTACTATATTATATAATGCTAGTACTACTATATTATATAATGCGTAATGCTAATGGATTTTTAAAACTTATCATTTATGATTTTATTTACCCTATATCCGGTCTTCTGTCGAACCAAAGCCTTAGTTTGATAGTCTTTTATTTTATTCAGGACAAACATACATATATTACGTTGGTCATTTCACAACAGTTCGTCTTTTTTGGGGAGAACCATAAACATAAATATCATCAAAACTCATTAGAAAAAAAGAAAAAAGAAATATGAAATGAAGGTCGGAAGAATAGGATGTGGCACACGCAAACAGATATGATGAAGCTCACGACAAAGACAAAGTCAACCACGTCTTAAGCCTTGAAACGTTTATACCCAGTCCCAGCCGGCCAGCCCTCCGCATCTAGCGGATGCCGGGCATCAATACTACCATATAACTCGACTGATGGGCATTTCTTCTCGATGTGTTCTGTTACTTGGGTGAACAAATCGTAGGAAGGTTGCCACAATCCAATACGCTTTAGTCGGGCCAGAAATTGCATGCCCGCGGGGGCCTCCTTCAACGATGTGCACCCGTCAATAAAAAGCTCTTCCAAAGAAGGTACAGACCCCTCCTCAATTTGGACTCTCTTCAGCACTCGTAATCCAAGCAATTCCACATTCTTGAGCCTTGGAAACCCTCCAGCCTTAAAACACAGCGTCTCTCCCTCATAACACCAATAGAGATTAAGCACTCTTAGGGTGGGCAACGCTTTCAAGGACTCGAGTGGATCGTCCTTTAACTTGGTGCATCTCAGCCACAGGACCACCAAGTTTTGGAGAGTCAAAATCCATTGTGGAAATGGTAAACTTCCCCACAGATACAGGCGCTGAAGATACCGAGGAGGAGAGTTGACACCATCTAAGTCCATGGCCTCCTCACCCAATCGTGCTGATATCAGCATCAACGAACGGAGGTTGGCCAATCCATTGAGGGCAGAGCACAGAGCATTCCCATCTTCCCCTCGCATGCCACTCATTCCTAAGCTCCGTAGTTGAGTTAGCTTCCCTATCTCACTAATCATCTGGTCATTGGCCTCACCCGTCAATTCTATAGAACAAAGCTTCTGCAAACACTGCAACCCCCCTATCGCTCCTGGTGCCTTGAAACCACCATTATCGTAAGTGACAGAAAAAGGATCATAAAACAAACCTTTTTCAAGACGCGTCCGACATACTAAAAGATGGCGGAGATGGCGGAGCTTTAAAACTCCGATTGGAAGCTCCCTAACAAAGGTGCCTTTCAGATTCAACGTTTCAAGATTCTGAAGCTTTCCTATGGAGTTAGGCACCGCTGCCACAAGTGTCTCCCTCAAGCTCAGATATCTCAAGTGGTATAGCTCCGCGATTGTATTTGGGAACGTCATGAGGGGGGCACCTCGCAAATCTAGCACCCTCAACCAAGGGCAGTTCCCTCCCAGATCTAGCACCCTCGAAAAAGCGGAGATGTTTCCCGAACGCACGTCTTGGGTATATGCCCAAGACCGAGACAGACGATCCCTGGTTCCCCACGCGATAAATGTTCGAAGTTTAGACAGCCTACTGTCCACCTCGATATCATGGATTCTGTTGCTTCGGATGGATAACCGACGAATTTTACTTCCCAAGTCCGTACTAACCGTTCCTCCATCGACAAATTCCAGAATCTCTTGATTTTTTGATTCTTGGAGGGCAAGGTCACGTAACATATCATGCATGCGCACTGAGGCCAGTCTTCCATCCCTGCTTGTTTCAGCCACTTGAAGAAGGTTTCTACCCACCAGCTCATTAAGATAACTGTCTGCAACTTCTTCACAGGTCAGCTTTTGATCGTTCATCACAAAACCATCGGCAACCCATAGCTGAATCAATTCCATGCGTTTCATCAAGCAGTCTTCGGGGAAGGCTGATAAGTACAAGAAACAGTTTTTGAGATAGTACGGCAAATCATTGTAACTCATCCACAGTACTTTCGATGCATCGTTGGATTCTAATACAGCTTGCATATTTCGATCAATCTTCTCCCATTCATCAACATTCCCAGTGTCTCTTATAGCCAACACACCACTAATGGCCACAATTGCTAGTGGCAGTCCACCGCATCTTTTCACTATCCTCTGCGAAATCGTCTCCAGATGTGGTGGAGGGCAAGGACTGCCCCAAAACGACTTCTTGCAAAACAACCTCCAAGAATCCAGTGAAGACAACGGCAAAATCTCATAGAATTTTCGATTACCTGTGGTAGAAGCAACATCACGATTCCGCGTAGTCAGTAGTATACGGCTCCCGCAGCAAGCGTTGTCTGGGAAGACAACTTTGAGGGTGTTCCATGCCTTTATATCCCACACATCATCTAATAAAATCAAGTACCTTTTTTGGACGCAAAAACTCAAGAACAAATTCTTTCAGGACAGCCTCGTCCATGTCCATCGTCGATTCCACTTCATTCGTTCCCTTGCGCGCCTGACGGATGAGATGTTTCAATACCTCACTCACATTGAAGGATTGGGAGACATTGATTTTAGCACACAACTCAAAATGAGGCTTCACCTCATTGTAAACCTTTGTGGCCAGCGTGGTCTTCCCTAAACCGCCCATTCCGACAATGGAAACTACTTTGAGCCCTCCTGAACCACCTCCTCCAATATCGCCGAGCAACTGCAAAATTTCGGCCTTGGGTTTGTCCATGCCTACCGGATCCTCTTCTGGCCTCAAAAGCGCATCCCTTCTGGGATCGTGCCATTTGATGGGAGTGTTGGGAGGAAAACAACAACTAAGGTGGGAGGGTTGATCTTGGAATTGAGGGTTGTGGAGAAGGTATCTCTGATGACTCTCCCATATTTTAATGAGTCGGGACTTGATACTCTGTATGTCGGCAGCGATTTGGCGGCGGTATTTCAACTTCTTGACTGAGAATAATATACGAAGGAGTCGACCTCCTGGGCGGTGGAAACAAAGCCGGAAATATTCATCTAGCACGTCCTCGGTGTCGTAGGAAACTTGTCGGACTTGGGTGACCCAGGCTTGGAGCTGTGGGTCAGGATCTGGGTTCGCGTCGGCCACCCGGAGGAAAGCCGTCATCTGCTGCAACTCTCGCCTTACATCATCGATGCCTCGGTGAACTTCGCGTAGCAGCCGCCACTCTTCGTGGGTGAGTGCATCAAGCTTGTTCAGGACGTATCCCACTGCACCCTCCGCCATTCGCTTCAGACCTCCCACCTGCTTGTCAAATGTGTGAGAGTACCGAGTAGGTATTTGAACAGTCAGGGTCTATACTCTTACTCTGCTTATATTTAAGTGTAGCTCTTTATTTTAATAAAAAATTAATAAAATAAATAATTTCACTCTATATTTAACCTTTTATTATTTACTATTTATTTATTAAAAAATTATATTATTCATCATCATATTATAAGTTTGATTATACCAATAATGCTAATGGATTTTTAAAACTTATCATTTATGATTTTTTTTACCTTATGACAAAATATATTACGAGTAAACGCTGTGTGATGGTTTTTTTCTTTTTTTTTTTCTATAAGGATTAATATTATGAGTATGGGCCGTTTCGTTTTTAGAACTCAAAATATGATGTTCTTTTAAAAACATAATTTGATTTATAAAGTGTTCGTTACACTTATTTTCTAAATAAGATATTACTTTATTTAAATTAAAGTAATTAGTTTTTAAAACAAGTTTTAGATATCTTTTATTTGTAAATTCTTTTTTTTTTTTGAAAACTAATTTAATTGGTTTAAAGTTTTTTTCACTTTTTTTTTGATATTATTGCTTGAATCTATCATATTATATTTTTATTAATTTTTTAAAAAATTTAAAAAACTCATTTTTCATCGTGACAAAGAAAAAAATTATTGGAGTATTATCTCACGTCTCCAAAGAATGCCATATATAAGGAGTAACATGTCTCAAAAATGTTATGAAATGCAAATCGATATGACGAAGGCAAACAGTATTACAACAAACGAGTACTTGCAAGCAGGGCTAGGTCGACTTCCCATTTCCTTCTCCCCCGGTCTGGCTCGGATTATGTGCTATCTTAGGTGAATGCGGTAACATTGCCAGAGAGCGCGTTGCCATTTGGGTTTCAAGATTATCATACATACAATGGAAAATAAAGAATGGCATGACCGTCCCAGAAGTGAACGAGGTTTCATATTCAGAAACAAAGGGGTGTACGGTTTCATTATAGTATGTCAGCAATGCCAACATGCTGATGTCCAGTCTCGCTGCCAAATACGTTCATTATAGTGTTTCGAATGACTTCGGTATGTATCATTACTTTACGTGTCTCATTAACCTATAAGTGTGGTGCAAATCTGCTGCCTTTCACAGGCCAGTGGACAAAGAGTCTTGCTCCACATTGACCAAAAAATGTTTAGCATTAATTTCCCTCCACAAATCTCTCAGAAGCCAAAGAATAAGCCCTGACCCGAAACCCGTGCCACCTCCCATACCAGCAATTATGAATACAAGATCAGATCCCTTTGCCCCATGCACCCGGTTGGTGACTTGCACTTGATTCTCTATGTGAGGTTCTAGGTTCGAATCCTCCTAGTTTTAAAGCATTCACAATGGTTTGTTTTGATTCCTCTGCAGCCTATTTCCCCTAACAGTGAATTTCCACCGGTACCTGCATTGCATTTAGGCATTTCAAATCAAAGGGAAAAAAAACAATTAAAGAATATATATAATATATGCATATATATGTGTGTGTGTGTGTGTGTGTGTGTGTGGAAGATCAATTGTGACACAGATAATCTCGACTCAGGACCACTTGCATAATGTAGTGGGTACCAGATGGCTAATGTCATGTTAATCTGATAACACATTGATCCTGCATTGCATTTCAGCATTTCAAATCAAAGGAAACAAAACAATTAAATAATATAGGTATGTATATATGTGTATAAGTGGAAGATCAACTGTGACAGATAATCTTGACTCAGGACCACTTGCATAATGTAGTGGGTATCAGAATGGCTAATGTCATGTTAATCTAATAACATATTGATCCGGTCAAACATACATATATCATGTTGGTCATTCCAGAACAGTTCATCTTTTTCGAGAGAACACTAAACATAAATATCAACAAAACCAATTAAAAAAAATGAAATGAAGGTTGGAAGAATAGGATGAGACACAACAAAACAGATATGACGAGGCATTGAGGCTCACAACAAAGACAAACATACATACATTACGTTGGTCATTCCCGAACAGTACATCTTTTTGGTGAGAACCATAAACATAAATATCATCAAAACCCATTTAAAAAAAAAATGAAATGAAAGTTGGAAGATTAGGATGAGGCACAACAAAACAGATATGATGAATCTCACACACAACAAAGACAAAGTCCACCACCTCCTTTAAGCCTTGAAACGTTTAAATCCAATACAGGCCTTCCGCTTTTGGCCAGTGTTTTTCTCAATCCCAGCCAATCCCAAGAACAATCGAGCGATGGGCCTTAGTTCTGGATTCGCTCTCTTATTTGGGTGAACAAATCGTCAGAAGGTTCCCTCAACGAATTTGGTTTGAGACGCACCAAAATTGGACAGCCGGGAACTCCATCAACGAGTTGCAATGGTAAGTCAAAAGCTGTTCCAAAGAAGGTAGACAGCCCTCCTCAATTTTAACCCTCACCAGCCCTTGTAATCCAATCAATTCCAGAATCTTAAGCCTTGGAAACCCTACACCCGTAAAACACAGCGTCTCTCCTTCGTAACACCGATGGAGAATAAGCACTCTTAGGGTGGGCAACGCTTTCAAGGACTCAAATGAATCCTCCTTCAACTTGGTCTTTCTCAGACACAGGCGCACCAAGCTTTGGAGAGTCGGAATCCATTGTGGAAAACTTCCCCACAGACACAGGCGCTGAAGATACGGAGGTGGAGAGTCGACACCATCTAAGTCAATAGCCTCCTCACCCGATTGTGCTGATCTCAGCTCCAACGAACGGAGGTTGGTCAATCCATTGAGGGCAGAGCACAGAGCCTTCACATCTTCCCCTCTGATGTCCCTCACTCCTAACTTCCGTAGTTGAGTTAGCTTCCCTATCTCCATTTCTTCACCCGTCATTTCTATTAAACAAAGCTTCTGCAAAGACTGCAACCCCCCTATCCCTCCTGGTGCCTTGAAACCACGACTCTCATAGATTTCAGGTCCAGGTACCAATCGATACACTAAAAGATGGCGGAGCTGTTGGAGCTTTGAAATTTCGATTGGTAGCTCCGTAACAAGGGTGTGTTTCAGATCCAACGTTTCAAGATTCTGAAGCTTTCCTATGGAGTTAGGCACCGCATCCACTTGGGTGTTCCTCAAGCTTAGATATCTCAAGTGGTATAGCTCCACGATTCTATTTGGGAACTTTTTGAGTGGGACACCTCCCAAATCTAGCACCCTCAACAAAGGGCAGTTCCCCCAAGGCAAGCTTTCGACAGATACTACAGAACCAGGATAACTTTCTCCCCACATGATGAGAAATGCTCTAAGTTTAGACAGCCTTTCGTCCATCTTGATATCATGGATTCTGCTGCTTTCGACGGATAACCGACGAATTTTTCTTTCCGTACTAGCCGTTTCTCCATCGGCAACTTCCAGAAACTCTTGATTTTTTGATTTTTTCGAGGGCAATCGCACGTAACATATCATGCAGGCGCACCGAGGCCAGTCTTCCATCCTGTGTTGTTTCAGCCACTTGAATAAGGTTTCTACCCACCAGCTCATTAAGATAACTGTCTGCAACTTCTTCGCGAGTCAGATTTTGATTTTTCATCACCAAGCCATCGGCAACCCATAGCCGAATTAATGCCATGCGTGGCAACAACCAGTCTTCGGGGAAGGCTGATAAGTACAAGAAACAGCTTTTCAGATAGAATGGCAAATCATTGTAGCTCATCCTCAGTACTTTCAATACCGATTGAAATCCATCGTTGGATTCTAATTCAGCTTGCATACTTCGATCAATCTTCTCCCACACATCAACATTCTCAGTGTCTCTTATGGCCAAAACACCACTAATGGCCACAATTGCTAGTGGCAGTCCACCGCATCTTTTCACTATCCTCTGCGAAATCGTCTCCAGATGTGAAGGGCAAGGATTGCCCCAAAACGACTTCTTGCAAAACAAACTCCAAGAATCCGTTGCAGACAACAGGGACATCTCGTAGAATTTTCCATTACCTGTGGTAGCAGCAACTTCTCGAATCCGCGTAGTCAGTAGTATACGGCTCCCGCAGCATTGGTTGTCTGGGAACACAACTTTGAGTTTGTTCCAGTCATTTATATACCACACATCATCTAACAGAATCAAGTACCTTTTTGGACGCAGCAAATCAAGAACAATTTCTGTCAAGTCAGCATCGTCCTTGTCCATCGTTGATTCCACTTTGTGACGCTGCGCATCATTCATTTCCAATTCCTTGCACGCCTGATGGATGAGATTTTTCAATACGCCCTTCTCATTAAAGGATTGGGAGACATTGATTTTCGCACACAACTGAAACTGAGGCTTCACCTCATTGTAAACCTTTGTGGCCAGCGTGGTCTTCCCTAAACCGCCCATTCCGACAATGGAAACAACTTTGAGCCCTCCTGAACCACCTCCTCCAATCTCGCCGAGCAACTGCAAAATTTCGGCCTTGGGTTTGTCCATGCCTACCGGATCCTCTTCTGGCCTCAAAAGCGCATCCCTTCTGGGATCGTGCCATTTGATGGGAGTGTTGGGAGGAAACCAACTAAAGTGGGAGGGTTGATCTTGGAATTGAGGGTTGTGGAGAAGGTATCTCTGATGACTCTCCCATATCTTAATGACTCGGGACTTGATACTCTGTATGTCTGCAGCGATTTGGCGGCGGGATTTCAACTTCTTGACTGAAAATAATATACGAATGAGTCGACCTCCTGGGCGGTGGAAACAAAGCCGGAAATATTCATCTAGCACGTCCTCGGTGTCGTAGGATACTTGCCGGACTTGGGTGACCCAGGCTTGGAGCTGTGGGTCAGGATATGGGTTGGCGTCGGCCACCCGGAGGAAAGCCGTCATCTGCTGCAACTCTCGCCTTACATCTTCGATGCCTCGGTGAACTTCGCGTAGCAGCCGCCACTCTTCGTGGGTGAATGCATCAAGCTTGTTCAGGACGTATCCCACTGCACCCTCCGCCATTCGCTTCAGACCTCCCACCTGCTTGTCAAATGTGTAGTAGTGCGATGATTGTGGAGGTCGATGTGAACAGTGAACAGTTGGTGTAACTGGTTAGCATTCGTCCCTTTCACGTCTGGATGTTGATGTGAACAGTGAACGCACTATTGTCTGGACGAATCGAATCTCATCACTCGATCCCGGGTGTGTACTCGAATCTGGAGCACCGCAGCCTCCCTCAGACCCTACTAAGCATGGCATCCTATGCGCTGTGTTTGATTGGTATGAAAAAAGGAAAGAAAAGTGAATCGGTGGAAAAAAACATGTGTGAAAATTAATTTGTTTTCGTGTTTGATATGCGACTAAAATTAACAGGGACCGTGAAAAATCATTCCTTTAACGGTTACTTTTTTTTTTTTTTTTACAAAGCAAACCTGTAATTTACTATAAAAAACCTGCTGTGTAAAATTAATTTGCAATAATAATACCCTTTCGTTTACTAAGCCCCTCACGTCACGTCTACAAAGTTTTTTCCGTTGCATGTCGGTCTCAGATCCATACTCGCCATCTTGCAGGGGTGTATCAGGGGGAGAATAATGAATTCCTCACATTAATCTTCTTATAAATACACATTGTCAATGTACTGTAATACAACAATATAACAAATAATTCAGTTTCCTTCTTCTCTGTTCTGTTTTCTTGTTTCATTCCGTATCAAACCAGGTTGATAGTTTCCTTCATTTATCCAAATAACAGTTTCACCAGGTTGGATGGTTTCATTCATTTATTTTAGGCTTCCATCCAACCTGGTGAAACTGTTTCTATAGAACATCAAAATATCATCGGATTAAATAGATGGATTCTTGATTCAGTGGCCACTAGTAACTTCCTCTGATGTAAGTTTCCTCTTTATCAATTGAAGTTCCTTGTTTTCAATCATTTGATTTGGTTAGTTTCCCCTTCATCTCGTCCTCTTCCTTCTTGCGGCTGTACTTCATTTGTGCTTTCAACTTTACCCGCTGTCAAGATTCTTAAATTCGTAAAATTTATCTGCACATCTTAAATTTAAATTTAAGTCTACACTCTCCCAACATGAGAGTTAAATAATGCACCCAACACTCTATCCTATCTCTATTAAAATAATAATTTTCCTCCCAACACTCTTCTCACGCCCTCACCTTCCAGCCCCGATAACTGCACCTCCACACACCCTCCATCCCTACAAGTTCTCTGACACAGTTCGCGAAATCTGGATCACCGATCGGTGCCCCTGCCACGGGAGGTTCTCGCCATCGCCGCAATGAGGATCCCTTCGACAATTGTTGGTGTGCCTGCATTAGCAGTAATCAGGAGAAGTGAACGAGGTTTCATATTTAGAAACAAAGGGGAGTACGGTTTCATAATAGTATGTCAGCAATGCCAACATAACATGCTCATGTGCAGTCTCGCTGCCAAATTTTGTATGTATCATTACTTTACATGTCTCATTAACCATAAGCGTGGTGCAAATCTGCCGCCAGTGGACAAAGAGTCAAACATTGCTCTACATTGCCATTCATAATGGTTTGTTTTGATTCCTCTGCAGCCTGTTTCCCCTAACAGTGGATTTCCTCCGGTACCTGCATTGAATTTAAGCATTTCAAATCAAAGGAAACAAAACAATTAAAGAATATAGATAATATATGTATATGTATAAGTGGAAGATCAATTGTGACACAGATAATTTTAACTCAGGACCACTTGCATAATGCAGTGGGTATCAGAATGGCTAATGTCATGTTAATCTGATAACATATTGATCCGGTCTTTTGTCGATCCAAAGCCTTAGTTTGATAGTCTTTTATTTGATTAAGGACAAACATACATGAATTACGTTTGTCATTCCAGAACAGTTCGTCTTTTTGGACAGAACCATAAACACCATATACCTCGAGTGATTCAAAACCCATTAAAAAAAAAAGGAAAAAATGAAATGAAAGTTGGAAGACTAGGATTAGGCACAACAAAACAGATGACGAAGCTCACAACAAAGACAAAGTCAACCACCTCCTTTATTAAGCCTTGAAACGTTTAGACGCAATCCCAGCCTTTCGCTTGTCCAGTGTTTTTCTCAATCCCCAAAACCACCATATACCTCGAGTGATGGGCCTTTCTTCTCGATTTGATCTCCCATTTGTTCTGTTATTTGGGTGAACAAATCGTAGCAAGGTTGCCACAATCCAATGCGCTTGAGTCGGGCGAGGAGTTGGATGCCCGCGGGGGCCTCCTTCAACAAGTTGCACCAGTAAATCAAAAGCTCTTCCAAAGAAGGTAGAGAGCCCTCCTCAATTTCCACCCTCTCCAGCCCTTGTAATCCAACCAATTCCAGATTCTTCAGCCTTTGAAACCCTCCAGCCTTAAAACACAGCGTCTCTCCCTCATAACACCGATACAGAATAAGCACTCTTAGGGTGGGCAACGATTTCAAGGACTCGAGTGGATCGTCCTTTAACTTGGTCTTCCTCAGACACAGAACTACCAAGTTTTGGAGAGTCGAAATCCATTGTGGTAAACTTCCCCACAGACACAGGCGCTGAAGATACCGAGGAGGAGTGTTGACACCATCTAAGTCAATGGCCTCCTCACCCAATTGTGCTGATCTCAGCTCCAACGAACGGAGGTCGGTCAATCCATTGAGGGCAGAGCACAGAGCGTCCGCATCTTCCCCTCTAATGTCCCTCATTCCTAACCTCCGTAGTTGAGTTAGCCTCCCTATCTCCCTAATCATCTGGTCATCGGCTTCACCCGTCATTTCTATTAAATGAAGCTTCTGCACACACCGCAACCCCCCTATCCCTCTTGGTGCCTTGAAACCAAAATACTCATAATAGATATCAGTATATTCCTCCCGATACACTAAAAGATGGCGGAGCTGTTGGAGCTTCGAAATTTCGATTGGTAGCTCCGTAACAAGGGTGCCTTTCAGATCCAACGTTTCAAGATTCTGAAGCTTTCCTATGGAGTTAGGCACAGCATCCACTTGGGTGCCCCTCAAGCTTAGATATCTCAAGTGGTATAGCTCCACGATTCTATTTGGGAACTTTTTGAGTGGGACACCTCCCAAATCTAGCACCCTCAACAAAGGACAGTTCCCCCAAAGCAAGCTTTGGACAGATACTCCGGACCAAGGATCCCATTCTTTCCACATGAGAAATGTTCTGAGTTTAGACAGCCTTTCGTCCATCTTGATATCACGGATTCTGTTGCTTTGGATGGATAGCCGACGAATTTTTCTTTCCCATGCCGTACTAGCCGTTTCTCCATCGACAACTTCCAGAAACTCTTGATTTTTTGATTTTTTGAGGGCAAGGTCACGTAACATATCATGCATGCGTACTGTGGCCAGTCTTCCATCCCTGGTTGTTTCAGCCACTTGAATAAGGTTTCTACCCAACAGCTCATTAAGATAACTCTCTGCAACTTCTTCACCAGTCAGATTTTGATTTTTCATCACAAAACCATCGGCAACCCATAGCCGAATCAATGTCATGCGTTTCATCAAATAGTCTTCGGGGAAGGCTGATAAGTACAAGAAACAGTTTTTCAGATAGTATGGCAAATCATTGTAACTCATCCACAGTACTTTCAATACCGATTGAAATCCATCGTTGGATTCTAATTCAGCTTGCATACTTCGATCTATCTTCTCCCACTCATCAACATTCCCAGTGTCTCTTATGGCCAACACACCACTAATGGCCACAATTGCTAGTGGCAGTCCACCACATCTTTTCACTATACTCTGCGAAACCGTCTTCAGATGTGAAGGGCAAGGATTGCCCCAAAACGACTTCTTGCAAAACAAACTCCAAGAATCCTTTGAAGACAACGGGGACATCTCATAGAATTTTCGATTACTTGTCGTAGCAGCAACATCACGATTCCTCGTAGTCAGTAGTATACGGCTCCCGCAGCATTGGTTGTCTGGGAAGACAATGTTGAGGGTGTTCCATGCATCTATACTCCACACATCATCTAACAGAATCAAGTACCTTTTTGGACGCAGCAAATTAAGAGCAATTTCTTTCAGGACAACATCTTGCGTCGCCGACTCCACTTCTCGAAGCGGCTGTTGATTCATTCCCTCGCACTTGCACACCTGGTGGATGAGATGTTTCAATACCTCCTTCACATTGAAGGATTGGGAGACATTGATTTTAGCACACAACTCAAAACGAGGCTTCACCTCATTGTAAACCTTTGTGGCCAGCGTGGTCTTCCCTAAACCGCCCATCCCGACAATGGAAACAACTTTGAGCCCTGACCCGCCTCCAATCTCGCCGAGCAACTGCAAAAGTTGGGCTTTGGGTTTGTCCATGCCTACAGGATCCTCTTCTGGCCTCAAAAGCGCATCCGTTCTAGGATCGTGCCATATGATGGGAGTGTCGGGAGGAAAACAACTAAGGTGGGAGGGTTGATCTTGGAATTGAGGGTTGTGGAGAAGGTATCTCTGATGACTGTCCCATATTTTAACGACTCGGGACTTGATACTCTGTATGTCGGCAGCGATTTGGCGGCGGTATTTCAACTTATTGACTGAGAATAATATACGAATGAGTCGACCACCTGGGCGGTGGAAACAAAGCCGGAAATATTCATCTAGCACGTCCTCGGTGTCGTAGGATACTTGTCGGACTTGGGTGACCCAGGCTTGGAGCTGTGGGTCAGGATATGGGTTGGCGTCGGCCACCCGGAGGAAAGCCGTCATCTGCTGCAACTCTCGCCTTACATCTTCGATGCCTTGGTGAACTTCGCGTAGCAGCCGCCACTCTTCGTGGGTGAAGACATCAAGCTTGTTCAGGAGGTATCCCACTGCACTCTCCGCCATTCTCTTCGGACCTCCCAGCTGCTTGTCAAATGTGTGAGCAGGTATTTCAACAGTCAGGGTCTAAACTGGCTGGCTGCCCCTTCATCCTTCTCTCCTTATTTCGTCAACTCTTAATCCTAAATGAATTTATTATTTAAAAGTATATTATGTAATAAAAATATTCAATAAATTATTTGTTATCGGTTGGATATTTCATAGCTACACCCATACTTGTTAAAAGAAAAATTAATGGGTTACACGTGAGTATGAGCAACCTGCCTCGTACCCTAATACCCTACTAATTAATGGAATCAGATCTATACAGCAAAATTATATAATTTTATTATTTTTCCCTTAAAATTAGACTCTTTTGGTAAGAATTTATTTTTTTTTAAATTAAAATGACATGATTTTGGTGTATAATAGAAATACCATACGGAACTCTGACTTATGGTGTCACGCATGATTCTCTAAACGAATCGATCAAGGGTGTGGATTCAAAAGGTGTAGTAGGTGTAGCTGGTGACCATTTAATCGGCCACGAGTATTGAATAGATGAATAGTAGTTGTCAAGTTCTTAATCCTATGGAAGAAAAGGTGAACAAATATTTTTCTTTTACCTCGTTCATTATTTCTAATACCATTATAAATACTTTAATATTTTATCTTTTATGTCCCACCAAACACCACACGTACATATATAAAAGTCGCGATTGAGTTTTTTATATAGCAAACACAAAAATTTATATATTAGATTATTTATTTAATCATAACTATTCATTTTCAGATGAAAGACTCATAGAGCAACTCCATCAGATAGCATGTTGCACCAACAATGTTGATCAGAGCTCAAAAATGGGATCATTAGTATAATATGCTAACGGTTAATATATTGCTGAAGTAAAAATACAATATCATCGTTCTTAAACAAAAGCGATCAGTCACATTTGCATTCACATGCATCTTAACTGCGGATTGTCTCTGTCAAATTCCCAGCGCTTGTTGCCTTGTTATCTCTTAGCCTTAAATGGGGGCTCTTTTCTTCCTGCATGGACATGCATAAGAACAGGTGTTACATCAGTAAATAATGGGTTTTACCTTGACAACAATCTTGCTTCAAGCATTGGCTCAATATCTTCACCCAGCTACCCAGGCAATAAATTCGTTTCGCCTCCATTCATAAAAAGATATGAAACCTAGATCTTGCCCATCAGAAGCAGGCAGTGCACATGTGATATCCACTATGCTAGACCTTTTAGGGGAACTCAACATTAAACCCGTTGATCCTTGCATGTTTTCGGGCATAGGAAGGCAATTTATGGGGGGGAAAATACCTTGAGTTGGCTCATCATTGGTCGGAACAGAAGGTTCCTTTCGCCCTTTCCCAGACACAACCTGATCCATGCTTTGCCCTCGGCGCCTGTACCGACCACCAGCTGCTAGATAACCAGGACAAGGCCTGTAAGCCTTTATTGGCCACCACCCAAAGCCTGGAACTGCCCCAATCCCTCCTTGAATTGTTCCCTTCCCATTACATCCCTTCTCCAATTCCTCTCTTCCACAAGCTTGACAAGCCCTGCGCAACCATGAATGAGTTCATTTATACTGCCTGAAATGGCCAACTTCACAAATTTCGATCTGCATACAAATTAAAGAATTCCTTCTTCTTTTTTCCTTAAACAATTAATGAATCAAGTGGAAATTTCTAAGTTCAGGAGTACATTGTGAAGGATTGAAACAGTACATTGTGACTCGCCCTATTGAGCAATAATGAGAATAACCAAATATTGTACCCAAAGAAGGAAAAAAAGGAAAGCAGTGAGGCTGGAACCTGCATCAACTGCAGGGAACACGAGGCCCGACTCCAGGCTCAAATCAAGGACTTCTTGATCTGCAGTCAAATACTCTACCCCTGAGCTACGGACCCCATGAGTTTCCTAATTAATGGAAAATTATAACTCCAACATAAAAGTGATGAAGTTCAAACTGTGGAATGATTATAGAAACCTCTTAGGTTTCTCATCAAATAAGAAAAAAATCGACAAGCCTAGTCGAATTATTGCCAGCGTTGATCATTTAATCTCCCAAATGAAATAATTTAATCATTTCATGATAAATTGATGTTTTAAACTATCCCTTCAACACGGGTCCAATGAATGGAGATGAGAACTCAAGAAGGGATGATAATAATTGTAGAAATCTGCTGGTTTCTCATCCAATAAGAAAATACCCTATAAGGGTAGTTCAATTCATGGTAGCGCTGATTGTTCAATCTCCCAAATGAAATAATTTAACCATCCCATAGAAGCAAGACAACTAAAGTCAAGTTTTTAGCCATACCTTCAACACAAGTCCAACGAATAGGGATGAGAACTTTAGAAGTAACACAATTTGCACTCCACTCAAATAAAGGTTTTCCATATTTTTCATGAAGGAAAAAAGAAAAACATAAATGAAAAAACATTCAGAGTAGTCAAATTCAAGCACGGAATGCAAGAGGAGACTTGCACTAGATGAGGGGAGTCATGACGCCGTGCACGTAGCATGCAAGTGGCATACGTTATGTGCGCCGCTATGTGCCTAGCTTTAACGATTTAGTCTCCTATTTTGATTAGAAGTCTTTTTTTCTTATTTAATTCATAATTTATATTTAGTAGGATTAAATTGATATTTTGTCTTAGTTTTCTTATTATAATAGATTTTCAATTTCTAGCTTCTGTCTATGCTTATGATGTGTTGTCTTAGTTTTCTTATTATAATAGATTGTCTTATTATGTGACGAATTATATATTAATCTAAGTTGATTTTTTTATAAGTAATAAACTCTCAATTAAAGGTTTAATCTTATATTTCAGTTATTTTCTTTATATTATTATTGGATTCTAATTAATGTCCCCAACCGATACATTGAGTCAAAGTTGTGATTTATGCATGTTATTTTAATTATTATATTGAAATTAAAAACCTTTTCTAAAATAAAAAATGAAACATATTGTCTGCGTACTGATTAATCATTGCATTAAACATGCTTTTACTGTATATGAGGACACAGCAGGGTTCAAACTGGTGACCTGTTGATCTGCAGTCAAATGTTATCACTCAACTATGGACCCATAAGGCCATAATGCTTAGTTTATGGTTGAAAGCTTACTCGTTACAATATAATTGTAATGAAGTTCATCTTTGTGAATCGACAACTAAACCTTTATCCTAATACTTGGAGTCGGCTTGGAACAACAAAAAATCAAATGTAGCTCGCGTGGAATAATTAAAAAAAAAACAGTTTGGTTTGTCATCAATGAATAGAAAAAGGCAATAAGTCATAAACCTTGTCCACATTATAATGCCAGCACCAAACAAGTTCTCTCTCGGATGAAATAACCATCCCGTAGATGAATAGAAGATAATTTCAAGTCTTTATCCATCAAATTTAGTCCAAGGATTAGTCACGAGAAATTGGGATGTAATGCAATTGAACCCAAATGATGCTAACTTACCCACAAGTAATTAAAATCAGGAGTGACCTCAAATTTCAATATTTTACGGAATACCCAAGCAAGAATAGAACAAATTGAACCCACAAAGAAGATGGATACCTGGATTGGTATTGAAGGGAGGCACCATCTTTTACGGATGAGGTTGGAGGTGGGCGGTCTTGGTCTTGTTGTCGATCCAGAATAGGGGATGAAGAGTTGGAGTAGAGAGGGATGGTGATGGGCTTTGAATTTGATGGGCATATGGGTATGGCCGGTGTTGCTGGAATCAGTGACCCTTCAACGGCCTTTGAACTGGCGAGGAAGAACTGGCGGCGGGCGAGGGAAGATTGGACTTGGGTGGCAGATGATGCCGGAACTGGGAGAAGGGCAGTGGACGCCATTTCCACTCCTCTCTCTCTCTCTCTCTCTCTCTAAGGCTCAAGGCTGGGACTTGGTTGTGTTTGGATGTGTTACGTGTGGTCTCTCTACCTCCCCGGCAACTTGCTACGAATCTCTGAGGCTGAGAGAGATTTGGGGTGGGGCTTGTTTTGTTTGCCGCGAAAGGCTCATATAAATGGAGCCCTCTACGAAGGCATTTGTATGACATGTTCAAATGGATTTAAAAGAAACAATCGTTCGTCATATGCACAAACTTGCTTGTATTTAAAATTTTCTTAGTTTATGAAACTTCAATATGGAGAAAAATATGTTTAGATAGTACGTGTTTATACCTAATAGATATGGTGGAATGATGAGTAATAATATAAATTTCAAGTGTGATAAGTCATTTCTAACATTTAAATTAACTTATTGAGACATTAGGAATTACAAAATCTTACAAGTAAATTCGAAACAAAATAAAACTCTATACATAACTAAAAAAAACTCAATATAGAATATCAAAATATAAGTATAATATAAAATTCAATGAGAATACAGAAACATTTGAAGATAAGCTCTTAATAGCAAGAAAGAAAGATCTAATATAAGGTTTGATAAATATAAATTGAGAAAATTTTTTAATCAAAATTCAATACAAAAGACGAACTTATATAAAAATAAAATCTAAATGTCTGCGCTAATTTTATAATATTATAATTTTATTACTTTCTTCAAAATAATTATTTAAAAAAATCATTAAAAGTTTTTTAAGGACTTAAGCTTTACTTATTCTATAACAAAATCTTACTCTATATCTACATTTACATCTATATCTTTGTATATGCCTTTCATTCAATTCTCCTCTCCTTATTTTTCTACCTTCGATCTTCCTATCTAATCCCCTCCTTGTTATATACCTTATAAATTCCAATTTTATGATTCTACTTTTCAGACACTTCTTTTCAAATGATTGAATACCGTATTCAAATTCCATATACTCTCTACCAACGAGACTCCAATCTCACAAACAATGAAACTCCTCCTCCCAATAGCCCTCCAAAGTCCAAACCATTTTCCTCCGGTTTTTCCATCCTCTTCTGTTTTTATAACAAAATATTGCCAATATTTAAAATAAACTAGTCATCTTACATAATCCTTTTAGAGTTAACAAACAATGATTATTTTTATTCTAATATAGTTTACACAAAAGAAGCAAGTTTTTTAATTATTTTCTCGAGACTAGTTATAAAACCCTATATCATTAAATTATATGAACTAATATATTGTTTTGTAAAAAAATAGTTAAATACAAAGATTTTTATAGAGAATAGTAGTGCTCTTAGTAACCCATTTACATGTCAAAAAAAATGTCAAGCTTACAAAGAAATGTGCTCCCTCGACCTGAGTTTTTTTTTTCAGAAACTTTGACGAACAATTTCAATAAATAGTGAAAGGCAATTTGAAAAGGTTGCACATCAAAACAAAACGTGAAACAGGTCTGGAATCCAATAGTAGGAATAATATGCTAACTAGCTGCAGTTCTCTCCAAGAGCATTATCGGATCACCGTACATACAAGGCTTGGCACAAGTAAATATAATAGAATAACAACGTATGTGCCTCTACTTGACTTAACACAGCCCATCTGCGATCCTCAAATTAACACAGCCGAAGTTAGCAATGGTCATGAATCTTTGGACGCACAGAAGCCAAACGCGTTCCATTTTCCCTCATGGGTGGCATAAACTAGGCTGCTCTTATTGAAAAAATGTTCTTACTGATAAATGACATAGCATGATAACCAGTCTAGCTGGACCCGAAGGACGTAATCACACTATATATAACAACAATCTACAAGGATTTTGGAATTCCACTAACTCATTACTCAACTAGAGCTCATTGGATCCCCACCGCTATTCTGCAAGTGTAGCATGCCAATGGGCTTACTTGTCGCTGTAGGGAATTGTTCACTGGCCACGTGCAGCTCTTTCCAGCGGCAAATAGAAGCTCCGCAGTAGATCAGTGTGGCCACGAGCACTCTTTGCGGCTTGCTGAATGCCCTGTTATGTGGCTGCTTCAAAGCAACTTAAAACGCACTATAAGTATTTCACCATGCCCCTACCCTCTACACTGAGCTTTGTGGCTTGTAGTTGCTTCTTTTTAGGTGCTTTCAATTGCTGCAACTTCTTGTTCATCTGCAATTAACATGATCATGATCAATTTCATTTATTTTATTTCATTTGCATTCAGCTAATTTCCAAACTCAACTGGACATATAATAATCATTGCATAATGATTAAATTTGACGAAGCTGTACATGTAAAACCAACGTATTAAATCAGCACTTCTAAAAATCAAACAAGCAAAGCAGAGCCTTTTACTTAGTACTCAAGTCCAGCAACACATCCCGTAAGAGAAAGGATTTAAAATTTTCAATTTTATAACTGTAACGACATCGACTACGTTTGCTGCTGCATGTATTTCTTCCACAAGGATATATAGTAGGAACCTAAACATGAAGCAGGAGAAACTTCGTATATAAATTGTCATTCCCACAGGACTGCAATCCTTTCCAGAAACAACCAAACATACCTTACCCAGGGGAACCAGGAGACTGGACATGAAGAAGGATACACCTTAAATATATCCTTATGTTTTTCTTTCGTAAGGATATATATAGTAGGAGCTTGAACATGAAATAGCAGAAACTTGTCTATAAATTGTTATTCCCACGGGACTTACCAATCCTTTCCAGAAACAACCGACCATACATAACCGCATCATTCTAGTAATGATCTTCAGACAAGACATCATTTCAGTACACTATAATATATATTACGTCTAATTATTCCCTCTATGACTGGAAAAGAGCTCGTGAGGTAGGAGATGAAGATTTATAATTTGCCTCACTAAAATTAGAATTAAACAATAGAATTTTTTCCAATTATCAACTCCAAACATCAACAATGCAAGGTAAATTATTAAAGCATGCAGTCTGGGCAGATATTTTTATACTGCTATTCTTCTCGTAATTTAAAGTGGGAACCAACCTTTAAACGACGCTGATCCTGTACAAGTTGCTTGGCTCGGGCTCTAATTTCATCAGGATCAATCTTAGACTGGGGCCGCACCAGAAAATCCATTGGCATTGCTTCTGGTCTAGAAGCATGTAGCCTGGATGATGATTGACTGGACTTTACTTCCCTAAAGTTCAATCAGAAGTTAATATCAATTCACAAGAAATGGGGAAGGCACATAGTAATGAACTAGATCTCAGGAGATGTTAAAATATCTTACTTAGAAAATTCATCAAGATCATCATCTCTTGAGGAGAGTCCCCCAGCTTTATTCACTGGCCTGCATAGCAAAGTGGGAAACACAGGATCAAGAATGAAGAGTGAAAAAAAAACTGACAGTAAAGAATGCCAAGTAAACTTCTAGTCTAGTGACGAATACTTTTTCACAGATGGTCTTCGGTACATAACCCTCTCATCATCAATGTTCCTCATGTCCTCAAACCTTGTACTTTTGTTAAATATTGGTCGACTCTGCAGTCAGTATGTATGTTCGAAAGGATCAAAATTCATCAATAACAATAACAAGTTTCAGATAAAAACACAAAGACATACATAGCCCGACACCATGCAAGCACCACACTAACTGAATCTTAATGAAGACAAGAAGGACATGACAAAGAAACTTCAATTTCTCACAATTTTATCATCAGTAGAGATCGACCTACCTCTAAATCAATGAAATAAAATAAAATACAGAAAGTGGTGGTAATCACATTATCAATATAAAAAAGATGCGGCAAAATGCATCACATTACCCATTTATCAACCAGCTCCTTCGCAAGTTTCCTATTAGATGTAGTCTCCTCATCAGACTTTGACAGAAACATGATGACCTGTACAAAAAAAATGATCAAGAAACAACTACATTAAATCACCAAGCTGATGTTCCTATGAAAACATTGCCCCTTAAATGTACTGACCTTTCCAAGACCACTCTTCTTCAGTTGTTCTCTTCTATCAAATTGCTCTAGATCAATTGGGTACTGCAGTGAAATCAATTGAAACAGTTTTTCATGAGGTCTCTGAAGCAACAATGCAGATTATTAAATTAAAGAAACTTTGTCATATATACATCAGTCAATATCTGCAATATCGCGGCACGAATATTTATATTTGGCAAGCTTCCATCAGGGAGGGGTTCAAGCCAATTTTTTAAAAGAGTCAGTACTCCATGGTCTAAGAATTCTTGCTGAAGATGTCTCCTGCACAAGATGAAATTCAAATGTTCTTCAAAAAAAAAAAAGCAACCAAGAAAAATGTACAGGAAAAACGGCACATAACAATCATACTTTGAAAGGACATCAGTTAGAAGAGGCAGCTTCTTAAGCTTATTAATAGCAGGTTTAGACTGTCTATTCAGTACCGCATCATCTTCAGCTGTAACTTCAAGCTCAGCCATGATGTTCTCAACCAGCATTGCAATTTCTGCAGCACTCCTCTCTGTTTTCTTCTTTTTCTTACCCGTCTTGAAAAGTTTCTTAATTTCATCATCCTCCTCTCCCTCAGACGCCTAAAAATTTGCGAGTGTTATAAGTCTCATAAAACTTTTGACTGGATATAAATACAACCAGCAAAAAGACAAATACTGCTTTGAAAAATCCAGTGATCTAAGCTCTACAAAAAAGGATACCTGGGGAGCATCACCAGGAGAACGAGGTTCGTTGTCGCTCCCATAACGATGAGCAGGATCCACACCAGTATCATCAATGAAGTTATCATCGTCCAGAGTCCTCAAACCTTCTTGATCATCCTATTAAAAAAGCAAGTGGGACTAAGACAATCTTTCTATTTACTCGTCAAGAATTGAAGCATGAAGACTTGAAGGGTATGGTCTCAGCCACTGGGTCATTACATATGCGCCACAGAATAATATACAAAAAATTCATATCGCAACTAAAACCCAAATTCAATCAAAACCGTGCCAAATTATGCCTATAGCAACTAAAAGGGATCAGTTAATCTCCATGGATACCATAAAACATTGCATTCAGTAAAAAAAAATCAAAATTTTCTGAAATCAAGAGCAATAGAGACCTCAGAATCGCCACCAGCAATGGTGTCCCACATCTCCTTCATCTCCTCGGGATCATCCCCGTGATTATTGGAGCGCCTGGAAGACCCCACACCCTTCTTCATACCCGCCAGCTTCTCTCGGTTCCCACTCCCATGCCTTCTCTCCTTGACCCCCTTATCCTTCCTCCTCTCACCGCCACTCCACTCCTCCTTCCCCTTCTTCCTCTTCCTCGCCGCCGATTCCGTCACATTGTCGAAATCGTTCGCTTCGTAAGGCGCGGCTGTGGGGGAAGCAGAAGCGTCATAGTCAGCGGCGAAATCAGGGGCGAAGTCAGCCTCCAATACCGCTGAGGCCTTCTTGATGAGCCTCTTCCGCGGCTTGGACTTCGGATCTAGAGTTTCGGATTCGTTGTATACAGGAGTGGGAGATCGGTCGATCTGGCGCCAATCCTCGACGTCGTCGATGTCGTCGTCGAAGATAGGCTGGTGCTGCTCCTGATCCGAGTGGATTGGATCGTCCATGTCCATCAGAGGCTCGCCATCTTCATCGATGTACCTTCGAAACAGAACAAAGCACCCTAGATTCAGAAAACCAGAAACCCTAGATTTGGGATGAGAAAAATGATGAGAGAGAGAAACTCACGGATTGTTGCTGTCGTAGCCCATGGCCGCGGCGGCGATGGCGGTAGCGAGAATCAGATAAACAAACGACGTGAGAACATAGGGGGGTGAGAAGATCTGATCGCTGCTTTCTGATGACGTTGATGATGTTAGTCGTCGACTCGTCGTACCAATTTCGGATTCGAGACGAGAAGGGAAGAGAGTTCGCGAGGGGTTTTGTGGACGACGGAAAAAAAATAAAACAAAAAAACAGCACAACATTATCTAATTTAAATTTTAAACTTTAGCATTTTCTTAAATCTTAGTAATTCAACAAATGGAAACATACATACCATTTATTTCGATTACATATTTTTAATGCTGCCTGTAAAAATTATTTAAGGCTAAATTCAAAAATAGTGGCGTTGAACTCGTTTTTATATTCAATGAAAAAATATTTTAAAAAATATGAATTAATAATCTCTAATTAAGATTAATATATTAGATAAAATAAGAAAAGAGTTATAATAAATAAATAAATAAATAAATAAAACATATACGTTCAGACAAATATATTAATCTTAATTTACTTATGAATATTTACCATATGTATTTTTTTGTATATTTTTACCGTGTTTTTGCTTATCTATATTTTATTTATTTACCATATATTTTTATTAATCGTAAATTCAAAAGAATATGAATTTATATGTCCAGTAGATTAACTAGCACCCATATTACTTGAGCTATCGTAAGGTTTTGGATTCAATTCTAATGCGTGGCAACGTCTGTTCTAATTTATTTTTTGATTCCATACATAGTTAACGAATAGAGTTGTAAAATGAATCCGTCGGTCCATCGCATAAAATTATCACCGCAATATTAAGAATATTTTATAATAAATAAACATATTATAATAATTTAGTCTGTATAAAAAAGATGCCATAATAATATTTTAAAAAATAATATGCCCCGCTGGTATAATTTTTAAAAATATAATTATTTTTAAAACAATTAAGGTAATAAATTTAAAACTATTATATGAATGTTGCGAGTTCATTCATAATTTTTTAAAATAATTATGTTTTTAAAAAACACATGGTAGCTAAATATAGAACGAATGTGAAATAAGATATAAAATTGATAGTTTAACATCACTATATTAACTTTTAAGTAATATCAAGTAGGCAACGCCTTCTAAAAATCAACTTGAACTATTTTTATTTTTTACATTTAAAATATGATAAGTTAATTTTTATTATTTTTTTATTTAACATTTAAAATAATATTTAACAACTTACAAATCTAAACTTCAAATTTTAATTTAATAAGCTTATGATATAGGCACTAGCATACTATGTATGATGGGTAATTTCAAAAGGAAAAACTGTTTGTATAGAAAAGTTCATTTAGGACTCATTAAGACCTGTAATTATATGAAAATTTTATTGATCTAATCTGTTTCAGTTTGCATAGTTTGTTAACCAGTGGTTGAACAATGTTCAAATGTAGGAGAGCTTGATAATTGTAAATTTTATCATAAAATATGTATTTAATTTATGAGTTTTAAATTGTTTTTTATTAAAGTAATGTATTTTTATAATCTCAATTTGAGTTATTTAAGGATGTTATTCATTTTTAAAAAATAGTATTATTTTTTGTGAGATTTTATCGTTAATTCAATTATTCTAATTTAAATATTGTTTTTTTAGCTAATTTTATTTTGTAAGTGATATTAAATTATTTAATTAGAATTAAAAGAATTATTCTTTATATTATATTTATTGTCACGTGTTAAATTGTAATTTTAGTTAATCCGTGCGTGATCAAATCAAATCAAAGGCATCATCATCGAAAATGTTTGTGACTCATTAATTTAATGAAAAGAGAGGAAAAAAGCTAGGAGCCATAAGAATTAAATGAGATAATTGTGTGACTTAAAAGAAAATGTATTACGTGTAGTGTATGAAAATTATGATAGTGGGCTCATTATATGAAAAATATTTCATTACTTTTCGTTTAATTTGCATTAACTGTTAGTTGAATGGTTGTCGTGTGTGAATCGGCAGTAAGTGTTGCTCAAATCCCTCGAATGCTTAAAGCCACACTTAGATAATCATGCATGAAATTCTTACAAGGGCATAAAACTTCGTATCAAATCCTATGTGATTTTCCAAATTGTATCTAATTCGCTTACCAAATAACACATACACGGTATTTTTGTGAGTTCTGAAGTGAATATATTAACAAATAATTATATGAAAAGTAATGAATTATTTTTTCAAAATTGGTTGTCCGTATATTTTTAATCTGGAAGGAAATCAAGAAAATGGAAAGAAAAGATGAAATAATGTATTTTAAAAAAATTTCTTCCAAATATTTAAAAAGTTGATTTTTAAAAAAGCGTCTAACTAATATATTTTTAATACCAAAATTACCATATTAATTAATTTATTCCGGCTAGGATAAACAGTAACATTATTGACGGACCAAAAGCTGCAGCCTACGCAGACTAGAGCTCCTACTAGACCCAGTGGCCAGATTTGACCCATGAAGCCTTGTCATAGCTCAAGTATAAACCGTCCGGTCTTGCCTGCCAGAACACGGACGTGTGGGCCTGGTCCCTCGAAGGGTCATACCCTTTCCACGACGCGCTCTTGCTGTTCCACATCGCCACGCAGAAGTACGGCTCCGGCAGCCCCGTCGTACTCACCGGCGTGAAGTCGGCGCGACCTCCGGGAGACAGTCTGACCTCCTTCCGGTTGGTTCCGCCGTTGTCGCCGCAGCGCACATCCAGCGCCAGTGGCCCGGCCGGCATCGCACTGGATACCTCGACTGTCGTCACAGCACCGGCCATGACTACTGCAAGTGACAGTGCCGCGAGGCAGAGGGCGAGGGCTGGGTTGCCGTTGGATGCCATGTTAATTAATTAATTGGGCTGTTTTGGACCCCCCCAACAAAATTTAAAACAAAAAGGTATCGGTGGTGGTGATGAACTGCGAATGGTGTGGAGTTGGTTTTGTGTCTCTCCTACGTTCTTATAGGGTTGTGTTAATTAATAGCTAGCGGACCGATGACTTTTTGAATCTGGCATTCGACATTAATGCTATGCTATGTATATAGAAATGAAAGAAAAGTCCTTTTTTTTTTTAATTAAAAGTCAAGAAAATCGTCATTAATTACTATTCGGCTCTTCACTGTCATTAATGAAGAGTGAAATCTTTGCATTGGATTCCGGATTCTCAACTCAACTCATTTGGCATTGGGTGATTGATTTAATGGTTGAAGTAGTTGATTACATAATTAATAAATATATATATATATATTATATTTTTTAATATGTACTTTTAATATAATTTTTTAATAAATTGTAAAAAAAATAGTGACAAACACTTCAAAGGAATCAGAAAGAATAATAAAATAAAATGACAATAGATAATCAATTTTAAATTAAAATGTTATTATAAAAAAGTTAAATGTTATTTTATCATTTAAAAAAATCTGACCTGTAAAATCCGTTCAAATTGTACGGGTCACAAAAAATCAGATGATTTGATTGAATTTTTTTGTTTTTTTTAAGAACGAACAAGCTAGTTCACTAGTTTTTAAAAACTATGTTCAAGGGTAATCAATCTTAAAAAAGCATGTATTTTTTAAAAAAAGCATTGGAATACTGGGTAGGATGTGTCTGGAACAATACATCTGAACAGAATAAAATAGAATACTGCATAGAATCTTAATTTAGAGACGTTTGAACACGTCTCTGAGTAGGGCTCGAGCAGAATAAAGCAGGATGACTCTAAGGAGGATCCAAAAGCACATTATGAAAAAAAAAATAATAATATGTCTTATTCTACATCAACCGATGACAAAGATACCGAAACTCATTCTAACTGCTCCAACCCAAATTAAGAAAATGTAACCCCTACCGTCCCGCCGCCACACACCGGTCTCGCCTCTTCTGCTAGTATAGCACGACTAAAACAACAAAGCATCAATAGGCAATTGGAGAGCCTACGGACAATACCAGAATAAACACCAATCAGGTTTGCTTGCATATCTGCCCAAACCACTAACACAGGCTACCAGATCCGTCGTCAACCCAGGCCGCCACTCATCCATCCCCCCAATCAATCCACCATCGCTCATCACCTCCCTCGCTAACACACAGCAACCTGCAGGCACATCGCCGCCTTGGTAACTCTACACAGAAAACCAGAACTCTGGTTCTGATTTGTAACTCCAACGCCGTCGCCCAGATCCTCCACATCGCCGCGCCACTGCACGCGACTGCCGAAGCCACTACTCTCTACCGTTTACCACACCACATCCGCCCAGATCGTACCCCAACGCCGCGCGCCACTGCTCCTACCACCATCTCTTCCCTCCACTGAAAACAAGGTCGGGAAGAGGTCCATCCTCGTCGTATCCTTGGTCTAGGATACCCGCCGCGACGCGGACCTATAATTGTTGGATTATAGATTATTATCATGAGAATTCCATTAGATCTTATATTTTACGATAATAAAAAATTTTAAAAAATAAATAATTAGATTTGGAAATATATAAATATATATTAGAAATAAACTCGAATAAGTTTATGTTCGGGCTCAATAAAAAATATTATTATTATTGAATATTATTGTTATATTTGTAAATATATTTGCAAATGCTCACGAATAATACATATATTTATATGTTTGGGTGAATTAACTATCACCGAAATCGCTTAGGCAGTCATAAGGTTTTAGATTTGATTTTCATTCATGATAACATGGTTGGCGAGTATAAGTATAAAATGAACTGGTCCAGTCCATAGCAGAGGCCCAAATAGGTTAACCTGTTTATGATCACAATAATCCGCATAAAATTGTCACTGCAATATTAAAAATAAATTATAATAAATAAACATATTATAATATTTAATTTATGTAAAAAAATTTCACGATAATGTTTTTTAAAATAACACATAAGTCAAAATTAAAACATAAATATTAGTTTACAAATGTGAAACAGAATTTAAAATGGGTAGTCTATCACTATATTAACTATATTAAAACATAAATATTAGCTTACTACGAGAGCTTGAAAACCGTAGAATTTGTCATAAAATTTATGCTTAATTTATGATATTTAATTTAATATTTTATTAAATTGTTATAATTTTATAATATTTTTTCACATTTTAGCTATTTAATGTTTTTAATCATTTTTGCAAAATTAGTATTAAATTTTGTGAGTTTTATTATTATTTCAATTATTTAAATTTAAATATTATTTTTTGTAGGCTCATTTTATTTTTAAGTGATTACAATTTATTTAATTAGAATTAAAAGAATTGGTATATATGTATTTATTTATTTTCACGCGTTAAATTGTAGTTTTAATCTGCAAGTGTGTGATCAAAGCAAATCAAATCAAAGTATCGGTGAATATGTTTGTGTGAGAACGTAAGAATTAAATGAGATAAATTGTGTTACTTAAAAAGAATATGCATTAGGTGAAGTGTGTATGGAAATTATGATAGTGGGCTCATGATATGAAAAATAATTTATTACTTTTCATATAATTTGCATTAATTACATTAATTATGGGTTGAATGGTTGGCGCGTGTGAATTGGCAATATGTGGGATGTGGCAGTACGTGTAGTTAAAATCCCTCAAATGCTTAAAGCCAGACTTAGATAATCATGCATCAAATTCTTGTTGAGACATACAAGGGCATAATACTTCCCATGAAATCCTATGTGATTTTCCAAATTGTATCTAATTTGGCTTACCAAATAACACATACACCGTGTTTTTGTGAGTTTTAAAATGAATATATTAAAAAGAGTTTATATGAAAAGTGATGATTTATTTTTTCAGAATTTGTTGTCCATATATTTTTAATCCGGAAGGAAATCAATAAAATGGAAAGAAAAGATGAAATATTTTATTTTCAAAATTTTTTTCATCCCAAATTAAAAGATTTTAATTTTAAACAAAGCATCTAACTAACATATTTTTAATACCCAAATTACCATATTAATATATTAATTTATTCAGGGTAGAATAAACAGTAACATTATTGACGGACCAAAAGCTGCAGCCTACGCAGACTAGAGCTCCTACTAGACCCAGTAGCCAGATTTGACCCATGAAGCCTTGTCATAGCTCAAGTATAAACCGTCCAGTCTTGCCTGCCAGTACGTGCACGTGTGGGGCTGGTCCCTCGAAGGGTAGTACCCTTTCCACGACGCGATCTTGTTGGTCCACAACACCACGCAGAAGTACGGCTCCAGCCCCGTCGTACTCTCCGGCGTGAAGTCGGCGCTACCGCCGGGAGACAGGCTCACCTCCTTCCGGTTGATTCCGCCGGTGTCGCCGCAGCGCACATCCAGCGCCACTGACCCGGCCGGCATCGCACTGGATACCTCGACCGTCAGAGCACGGGCCATGACTGCAAGTGACAGTGCAGCGACGCAGAGGGCGAGGGCTGGGTTGCCGTTGGAGGCCATGTTAATTAATTAGGGTGTCGATGGTGGTGATGAACTGTGAATGGTGTGGAGTTGGTTTTGTGTCTCTTCTACGTTCTTATAGGGTTGTGTTAATAGCTAGCGGACCGATGACTTTGAATCTGGCATTCCACATTAGTGCAATGTATCATGTATCTCGGGCTGATATGACATTTATCACGTGAGAAAAGATATGTAAAACTTAACGTTAACTTTACCACATTTGAGATATAGGGAGAGAGCACGTGATGGAGAGAGGGACCTTAGTGCATCCTATGGGATTTAGGCATTGTGCATTTCGTCGATACTTACAAATAAAAAAATAGATATAATTCATATCATTGTGCGTAAAGTTATAATCGTTTGAAGTTTTCATCGAAAATTATAGTTAACGGAACCCAAAAATTCGTAGATCTGATGGTAAGAAAGATAATCGATGCATGTTCAAGGCATTCCTGCTCGAACCTCAAGCTCAAATAGGCGTCGAACAAAGTTTGAATAGGAGCTTGAATGATGCATGATCCGAGAACGTGTCAATGCGTAGCAAATAATATTGATATGACTTATTCTATGTCAACCGAAAACACAAAAATGTCACATCAATATTTGTACCTAACAGTGTTCATATAATTGAAATGAAAGAAAAGTCCATACTTTTTAAAAAATTAAAAGTCAAGAAAATCGCCATTAATTACTATTCGGCTCTTCACCGTCTTTAAATAAAAAGAGTAAATGAATGAAGAGTGAAATCTCGGCATTGAATTTGGAATCTGGATTCTCAGCTCAACTCGTGGCATTGGGTGATTGATTTATTTGTACCTAACAGTGTTCATATAATTGAAATGAAAGAAAAGTCCATACTTTTTTAAAAATTAAAAGCCAAGAAAATCGCCATTAATTACTATTCGGCTCTTCACTGTCTTTGAATAAAAGAGTAGATGAATGAAGAGTGAAATCTCGGCATTGGATTTGGAATCCGGATTCTCAGCTCAACTTGTGGCATTGGGTGATTGATTTAATGGTTGACGTAGTTGATTATATAATTAATAGTTAAATGAATATATAAAATATTTTTTAATATGTACTTTTAACATAAAATTTTAATAAATAAAAAAAATTAGTGGCATACGCTGTAAAGGAAATCAGACAGAATAATGAAATAAAATGGTAATAGACAATCAATTTCAAATTTAAATTTTATTATAAAAAAAGTTAAATGTTATTTTATCATTTAAAAAAAATCCAACCAATTATGTAAAATCTATTTGAATCGTACAGGTCACAAAAAATCAGCTGATTTTGATTGGATTCTTTTGTTTTTTAAGAAAAAATTCAATTGAAAAACTGAACAAGCACCTGGATGGCCAGTTTCTAAAAACTAAGGGTAATCAATCTTAAAAAAAATCATGTATTTCCTATATATGCTAGGTTATTTTTGTAATTTCATTAAATAAATTAAAATATAATCACTCTTATATAACCATTTATTATACAGCAAGCATTCAGTGATTATTTTATTAGTTATTTTTACTTAGGAATGACAATTTATCTCGTTTACATAGAGCCCCCAGTTGAGCCTAACTCAAACCCAGGACCTCTCTTGCACATGACATCTCACTCAATCATCAGGCTAAACTATTTTTGTTATATATGCTTTATTAGTTAGATTATCACTTATTAATGATAATTATATTATTTATATTATCATTATTCGTCACTTAAATTATTACTCATTGATTAAAAGTTATACGTGCATATATATATAATGATAACTTTATAACTATATATATATATAACATAAGTAATATGATAATTACTAAGTATCTAGAGTTTAACAACCGATGTTACAAAGCCTGTCGATAACTATTATATATATTATAAATGAATATTGTTTACTATATTTACTTAATTAGTATATATATTTAAATTTTAATATATAAATAATATTAGTAGCAAAAATAATACTACTGCTAATAATAATAACAATAATAAGTAAATAATTTATTTAAAAAAAAATTTTATCACAAAGTATATATACTTATTTTTAAATAAAAATAAACATTTATTAAAAGTAGTAGTAATGTGTTAATATACAATACAAACATATAAGATATAAGAAAATAATATAACTTATAATTATAGAGTATATTAGTATGAACTAATATATAAATGCAAACTTAATTTTGAATATAATTAATTTATATTTTATATCAATATATTAACAGTACATTTAGTTTTTATTTCAATATAGATATATATACTTATTAGTTTTAAAATAATTATATACTATTCTTTTATTATTATTATCATTACTACTACTACTAATAATAGTATTGTTATTGTTATAATTATTTATATGTTATATTATAAGTATATATACTAAGTTTATAAGCATATATAACAAAAACTATTTAGGCTTGTGGTTGAGTGAGATGCTGTGTGCAAGAGAGGTCATGGGTTTGACTTCTCATCATAACGATATCAAGCAACCTGATGTTGAGTTAACATCTCATGACAAGTATCCTCGGTCGATGATACTCGCTGTGATGCGGACCTATTTCATAAATAAATAAATAAATAAATAAATATATATATATATATATATATATTCCGTGACAATATTATTTTTTTTGGACAAAAAAAATACTTAGAATTAGAGATATATAATTATATATCGCAAATAAGCTTGTGTTCATAAATAAGCTAGCATTCGACTTAATAAAAAATCGTTTATGTTCGTTCGTTAAGGAATAGCGTTATTTACGAACATTATTATTATATTTGTGAACATGTTCGCGAATATTATAAATATTATTCATATTCATGAAAATTATTTGTGATCGAGAAATTAACAAATTAATTAATATGTATACAAATTATTTTATTACATATAAATATATTTTTATCATATATAATTTAATGAGCATATAATTTTATATTATTTTTAAATAAAAATTTATGTTATTATTTTATTTGTGTATTATTATTATAATAATATTTTTTTTTATAAATTATATATAATAACTGTTTAAATATATTAATTAATTTTATTTTTTTAAATAACTTTACAGTGTGATTTTTTTTAAATTTTTATAATTTTATAATTAAGTTGAAAAATATTTATAAACAACATAATAACACCATAAACATATTAATAAATCGATGAACACATTCCAATACCCGGCTCGGTTCGTTTATAAGCAAAAACCATCAAATCGCTGGAGACTAGCCGAAGGCCAAATAGGCAAATACTCAAACCTCAGCCTCTTCCTCTAGTACGCCTCTTTCCGTCCCTCGACTGCGTCTCCAAGCTTGTCGCCGCCCTCTCCATCCTCTGCTCCGTCGCCGTCAAAACGACCTCCTCCTCCGGCCTGTAGCCGGATTGGTACGCCGTCGTCCAGCTCGAGCCCTTCCCACACATCAACTCCGTCAAGAAGCACGCCCGAGCCCTTCACCCCGACAAGAACCCCTGCCCCGCGTCCGAGGGAGGAGGCGTTCAAGCTCGTCGGCAAGGCGTTCCGGTGCTTTTCCGAGAAGGCCCGCGGGAAGGAGTTCGATCTCAGGCTTCGAATTTCGATGCATGCCGCCGCCGCTTCGGCGGAGGAGGAGGAGCAGCCGGCGCCGGATGCGTTCTGGACGGCTTGTTCGACTTGTCGGCTGATGCATCAGTTCCACAGGAGGTACGTTGGCCATAACTTGATGTGCCCTAGCTGTAAGAAGAGTTTCTTGGCCGTGGAGTTATCTGATAACGATAGCTCGGAGGGTGAGGATGATGTTGATGATGACGATGGTGCTTTTTCTAGGGTTAGGACTAGGGCTAGGGCAAGTAAAATTGGCAAAGGGGGTGCGAAAATTGAGCGTTGTTCCAAATCGAATAGGAAAATGGGCAATGTTAGGGAGATTTTAAAGAAGGCTCCTAGGTCCACAGCAGGGGAGGATGTTGAGGAGGACAGTGACGACGAGCTTCTGGGGAAGCTTTTACCGAAGAGACTGAGGGTCGAGAGAGAAATGACTCTGGCTGAAATGCAATTGGAAGCTAAGCGGAAGGCAAGGCAGGGAAAAATGAAAAGGAAGGAGGCAGAGAATGGGAGTAAGCAAGACAATGATAGTGGCGGGCGCGATGCAGTGAAGGAACGGAATTTGAAAACTTATAGGCGAAGGAGCTCTGAGGTTAGGGATACAGAAGTTAAGAGGTCAAGGAGTGAGGATTTAAATATAATGGCTGTGAAAGATTCGTATTTTTATGATTTTCAAAAGGATAGAATGGAGAGAGGCTTCAAGAAAGGGCAGGTATGGGCAATGTACGAAGACAAGGATGAGATGCCAAGGCATTATGGGTTGGTTGAAAATTTTGTTTCTGTGAACCCCTTTGAAGTGGAGATGAGTTGGCTGGACCTTCAGTGCAATGGGGTTGAAGGGTTGTTTCCATGGGACAGATATGGCTTACATACATCTTGTGGAAGGTTTAAGGTTGCAAGGAAGAGTCCTGTTATTATGGAAAATATTTTTTCCCATGTTGTGGACTGCGATAGAGTGGCTAGAGAACTGTACTGGATTTACCCAAAGAAGGGCACAGTGTGGGCTCTTTACAAGGAACCTGCTTTGGAAAATGGAGGAAGAAAGAGCATGCGGCCATGGCATTATGACATTGTTGTGATGTTGTCTAGTTACAATGATATTTTTGGGGTGAGCATGGCGTATCTTGAGAAGCTGGATGGATTTAGGACAGTGTTTAGGAGAAAAGAGATTGGGTGTCATGCTATTAGATTGCTTAAACGGGATGAATTACAACTTATTTCGCATCAGATTCCTGCAAAAAAGCTCTCAGCTGAGGCTCCTGAACTTTTGGAAGACTGCTGGGAGCTTGATCCTGCTGCAATTCCCATCTGATTTACTTATTATATGGTGGCTAAAGTGATGTCTATCTGGTACTGAGAGACCTTTTGTGAAATGTTTATATCTTTGTTGTCAACTGCATTCATGCTTTGAGGTATTTGAATTTTCATTACATAGGTGGTTTGAAAGGTTGAACTATTGATTGACATAATTGAGGCAACCGTTTAGCCTTAGGTTTTCAGTTAAGAAAGCTCCAACACAGTATATCACTTGGTTGTCCCATATGCTAAGAGCATTCTCGACAAAAGCTAAAAAATAGCTATAACGTTTAGAAGAGTTCAGGAACCAACTCAAAGTGTACAGTAAATAATCATTCCCTCTTTTTTCTCTCCTCATTTGTATCGAAACCATCAAATGACTGTAATCATTCCCTCTCTTCTCTCTTCTAAAAATGCAGCGGGGTTATTTCAAAATATAAAAAGATATGAAAAACATTATTTTATTAGAATAGCTAATAAATAAATGTTAAGCCTATTATTTGGAGTTGTAAAAAATAGTTGGCTAAATTGTGAAAAGTTGTCCTTTTTAGCTAAATCTTAGCTAAACAATAAAGAGCCCATTTTAAGTAAACAGATCTGGGATTTCAAGAGGTCTTTGAAAACATATCCTTCACAAAAAATTAATTATTTCTTGTGTACCTTGACATTTCATGTTTCTCTCAGAACTATAAGAAAAGGAAATACAAGTTCTTGGCCAACGTTATACATGTATGGACTTGATTTCTGTCCTAACTTATATTTATGCTTCTGACTTTTGTTCATTGACATTTTCTGCATGTTCCTTTTCAAGTTGCTGCATCACTATTAGATTCACCGATGGATTTAAAAGTTGAATTCCTTTTTTGCATTGGGGCTTTATGCATAGGAACGGGGTGCTAGTTCAAAGAGTTGGGGCAATTAGATGTAAGAGTTTTGCTGGTCTGGTTGTTCTACAAAACTGAAACCTTCACATGATTCTTCTTATACGTGGTAAATTCTTGAGCTCTTAGCTTTAAACAGGGAAAACATTTTGGTATGTGATTATGTTGCTCAAAAGTTATGTTAAATGTTGTTTGGGGTTGCACTTCAACTCCTATAATTACCCAATCTGCGTTGTTTTAATCCCACAATTACCCAATCTGTGTGTTGGATGCCTTAGCGATAAAACAATAATAAAATGATGACTAAGTGAGCAAAGATATATAAATCTTATGATAGTACATGATAAATTGTACATATTACATAACAAAGCAAAGTATCGAGCAAGCTAGAAATCATTCTTCCACCCTGGACCTTTTAATCTTGCATTAGGTGTAAGATTGTTTTTTTATCAAGAAAATTGGTTGTAACTTGTAGTTGTGTTAGTAGGAGGTAGTGGACCTTTTGATCTCGCCTTACGTGTAGGATCTTTTTTTTTTTTTGTTTTTTGGCATAAAGGGGAGTGGTGGTATCACAGAGAGGGGGTGGAGGATCCATGAAACAAGATACCTATCTGACAAAGGATTAGCAGGCAATAATTTTTGGAATGACAGGAAGAAAAGGATAATTAACTCTCTTTTTTCCCAAATAACGGTGGATAATTGATCGACAAAACAGTGGGAAAATTGAAAGAAAAAGGGGTAGGGGGAATAGATAGATCACCCACCCATGGAGTCTATCAAAGAACGAGAAAAGAACGAGAACCGGATCGGCTACGTCATTCATTACTACAGAGACTATCCCCTTGTTCAATCAGCAGCTGCGAAGAGCAGTAGGAAAGATTTGATGGGAAATTATGTTTTTATTGCTTTTAAGAAGGAAAGCTGAGTGGATTCTTTTAAAAGCGCTTTGGACTTCAAAGCACCTGACGTTTCTAAAGCATACCTTCACTTTGCACCTCCCGCTTGGATACTTAGTGACACTTTTACAACTATGTGAAAAATAATATCACCCCTCTTAGATTGTTGACGAGGGCCAAGGCATAACATTTTAGATCAAATCCTATGAGTTTTCCAAGTCACATCCTATCCTATTAAGTATCTTATTCAGGCTGGCCTGCTAAGCACAGCATAATCAAGTTCCCCTTAGCCGCTTCTTATTCTTTTGTTATTGGTGTGGCAACATTATGCATTCACAGTTTTTTTTTTTGACATTGTGTATTATTGTTTGCTTACAATTCTTATGACTAGTTTATGGAATATCATCAAAAGAGTGTATGCATGTAATAATGTGTTTAAACCCTATTTTTATTTATTGAAATTTGGAAATGAATGACAATAGTTGCTGCTTGCATGGATTTTTGGGAATAGCTTTCTATGCTTCAACTAACTACTCGTTTTAGTAAGAGAAGCACTTGAATGATATTAGCTGCTATAAAAAATCATTCTGCCACTTGTCTTGTTTTGAGCAATTATAAATTTAAATAATTTAATGGTTTGTACCAAATGCTACCCAAGCTTATTTATTGGTACATACTCAGGCACTCAATCTAACCTCACCCAAATTTGGACCTTGGTCCTTGGCAAGCAACAAGGCTCAACTTTCATGGAGATGCTGTTAAAACACTAGGGTGGAGAGATAGTGGTTAAATTGTTACATAATGTTGATTTACAGAAATAGAATAATGAAAATATTGAGGGAAAAAGGTATTATGGATCCCAATCGTGTTTTTTGTTTTTTTACTAAGTTACAATTCTAAATTTTCACTTGTGTATTTGTTTACTATTTGTTCCAAGAAAGTTCATTGGAGCTACATCATGGACCATTGCCTGTGTGCACAATTGATTTTTAATATTTATATGGTGACATATTATAGGGTGAATCTTGGTATCTCATGACCTAAAAGTCACATGTTACAGTTGCGATAGACCGCTTGTAATTAAAATTAATTGTGAGAAAAAACTGAATTTATATTAGCCTCTGCGACCTGATTTCTTTTTAGATCCCGCTACACGCAAAAACTTTGTGCACTGGGTTTATCGTATATGGTGAGATATTCCTTATGCATTGCTGTTTGTGTTTCTAGTTAGCTTCATATATTGTATAGAATTGGCCTTGGGTGCATGTCGGTGGTAGTTGATGTTTTGCCCAAGCCAAGTGCCTTGCATTGCCTGAATGCCTACCGTTTAGGAAAGCCAGGCCAAGGGATTTTGATAAAACCAGGAATTAAATAATTTCTTTCCTAGATTTATTGTTGGCTCAGCAACGCTGGTTATTTTAGCTGTCATTAGTGACAAGGCCTTTTAATGGGCCTTTAATATTGGATAAGAAAAGCATAGCTGAGTTGTAAGAAGCCTTTTTAGTGATTGGGAACTTTCATATACTTGTGCAAAACCCTAGGGACATTGAAGTCAAGTAACCATTTAACTCGAGAATATTATAGAAGGAATCATGAGCCACAGTATTAGCTAGAACTGTGGTAGTGTTCTACAAAAATATCAGAGAATATGCTAGGCTCTTTATCAGTGCACCGTTCATTAATGCTATTGCAGGCAAACGAAGATTACAAGGATTTCTGTTCCCACCCTAGAAGATTTGTTTAGTGTCAACACTTATATCAGGTTTAGACAGAGTTGAGCTGAATTCGGTGTTAGAATATCTGGTTCGATTTTATGTTGCAAGTTTGGTATTTGAATCATCTGTGGTTATGTTTTTGATAGACATAGTAGAAGAATGGCCGGATGGTAAATTTTATATGTTTATCTGTTATGTATTTTCATAGGAAAAAAACATACAGCTGGCAAAAAGTTAGGAGCTCACACCATTCTTCGCTATAAACAAAATTACAACACACTGTAGCATCATCCACCAACACATCTGTCACATTGATCTAAATGGGGCCTGCATTGCACTGGATTGGAGCAGCTTTTCTTGATCCATATTTTGGTCATTGTTCTAGTTATAATTAATTGTCTTTGGGTGTTGTTTACTTTTGGGATTCAAAGTACAAAAACAGTTTGGTGGTCTCTAAAGGAACTCATTCTTTCATAAAATATGTGCAATGATGGGGTGAAGGGGAAAGAAGGAAAATATTTTTTGAGCGGGAAAACTCATTCTAGCATTTTGATCCTCCACATGAAACCGTAAAATCGGTCATGAGAAATATATACTGGTGGAGCCTGATACAATAATATGTTGTTGTGACCCTAAACCCTCTTTTAACAGTAATATCTTATTGTTATCATATAGGAAGAAGAAAAGTTCAAAATCAATTTTGTATGATTGGTTGTTAATTGTCATCCCTTTCTCTTCTCCAATAAACATTTCTTTTGATGGCTTGGAACTGGGAAATGAGCCAAGTCAAGCTGCTCAGTAGCTCAACTTTCAAAAATCAATCCTGGGTATATGGACTTGATCTACCAGATGAAGCCAACTCGAAGCGAAGTGACCTGCACTTAGCATGGGCATTGCAAAGACATTCCTTCATTTCCGAAATCCTGCGGGGCTGCTTGAACTGCAAGGGATTTAGGGAGGGGGTCTTCCTCGGTTCTTGAACCAAATATAAGATGGATAATCCGTGTTGAAGATTAGTTTTGTGGAGACTGGAATCCGGCCAGCTTCTTGAGTTCATCTATCAAAAATGGACACCCTTAAGTTTTTTTTTCTTCTTTTTCTAGTAACTAGAATAATTTTATTTTTCTTTTTTCATTACTTCTTCAAGACAACACTCATAATATTAAAATCATATTATGATTGTAGTCGTAGTCACGTGTAAGGTTTGGATTCGCTAATAAGTAATGTCAACTTACTATCGTAATAATATAATTTATTAATCATTATATCGTTATGAAAATTTACATACATAATACATATTATATAAATATTTAATTTAATAATTTTTTGAAACGATAAATTTAAAAGAAATCATGTTTACCAACAAATAAAGATTCATATAGTTTAAAACTATCTAAATAATTTTAGTTTTAAAAATAGTTATAGAAAATCAATCAGTTACTTAAATTTTTGTTTGATAATTAATTAAGAAGTGGGTGTAGGCAACGAAAAGGACTAGCAAAATAAACAATAAATTGTTCAAATTATATGGCTACAAATCGGCGGAAGATCATGTTGTAGTAAACAAATGGGAAGCATGTTTGTACAGGATAATTAGGGAGGGTCAGGTCGCACTTAATTGTGCTCATAATAATTTTTTTTTATTAGGGTCAGGTCAGGATCATGTTGTCCCTAATAATTTTTTTATTAGGTATTTTTATCACAATAATTTTATTACGTAATACATTTTTACATAATAACTTTAGTAAAAAAATGTTTAAGATAAATTATATAATACAACAATTTAAACAATAATACAAATTTTATACAAAATTACATTAATATTATATACAAATTTAACAAAACACATAAATTTATATTATACATAATAAAACATGTATTTAATTATGTATATTGAACATGTAGGAGTAGGAATAGTCGATTGATATGTATTCATTAAAATTAACAAAATAAAAACTATAATTTTTTAGGGATAGTTGTACTAAATTCATTGGATAGCAATCGTATTTTATCTAGTAATATTCATTTTAAATGAATAATAGGTTTTAACTGTTAATTAAGTTTTGGGTATGAGTTGAATAAAAATACAGGAAGACAAGAGCGATTACATTATACATTATAGGGTTATTATGTACTTTATCCCTTAAGCTAAAAACCAAATTGTGTGGTTCTTGATTAATTTTGAGTTTTTGTTTTGAATTCAAATGATTTTTGATTAATTTTAAAATGTTAATATCACGGGAGGTAAATGTGATAACGATGTCATTCTTACATTGAAAAATAATATTAGATTATGCTCATTCAACTTGAAATTGCCTTCAATTCAAATTTAAAATTGTTTTTTGGAAATATTTTTTATTTAGCTGATATACTCATAAATTACTATGTGTTGAAATAAACTTTTTAGAATATTTACATTAGCTTTCATAAACTTTTATTTTCCCTCAAATATAATGATCAAATTTTGAAAAGGAAACTATAAAACATGCTCCTAAGGATTCCTAAAATAAAATTTTGATATATAAAATAAATATTACTTATTTAGGAATTTATTATTTATTATTTTAAAAAAATTATAATTTTTTATATTTTATTTGACACACAGATTTTTAAATAACTGTAATAAGTAAAAAAGAAAATAAAAATAAAAAATAAGAATATTATTTTAATAGAAATAAAAAATTATAGGAAATGTAATGAAGATTGTTTTTAAAAAATAAGTAACACTTAAGATAAAATTTTAAAATAATTTAAGACAACTAATATGAATGTTCAGATTTAAAAAAAATTGAAATATTTCTGCATAGAGATAATTCGCGCCCAAAAAAAACCGTGGATCAATATTTATTTTACATATTTTTTTCATGCTAAAATGTTCATGAATTTTTTATGATTTTATTTAAAATAAAAGTCAGTCGTTTTTAAAATCTAAAATGAAATCATCATCTACGCTGACGTCCATGGACTTAAAATAAGGCTCACAGAACAACGGCCGAGAATGCCCAAAAAAATGTATCAACGCGTGGCAGATCAAAACCCCAAGCGCGAGAACCAGGAAAAGGGAAAAGAAAGGGAACGCATGGGGACTTCTCTTCTCCGCGTCACTCATACACACCACACCGGCGACGCTCAACTGCCGTCCGATCAGTCATCATCCCATCCCCTCTGATTCTGTACCAACTCAAACCCTAATCTCTCTCTCTCTCTCTTAAATCCTTCGATTCGGTTCTTCCTCTCTCTTCTGGTTTGCCCTATCAAAACCCTAGTTTCCTGAGGCTTCGTTGTTCTGATTCTGGGTCTAATCGGCGTGGTTCGTTTTTTGCTGACATAAAGTTATACTTCTCCGCTCGTTTCAGAAGAACGATCGCTTTTTCTTTGGTAATTCAGCTTCCCTATGCTTTCAATCGAGTCACTATTGATTTGTTGATAATTTAGGGTATTTGATTGTTGCTTCGTTCATGGATTGTGTATATCAGATCACTAATTGCTTGTAGATCCTTTATGTATTGTGTGGTTTAGTAGTTAAGTAGTTTGTGGGGGAAATGCTATTGATTTTGTAGGATGAGGTGGTGATATTGGGAAATGGGTAGTAGTGAAACGGGCAAGTCGGCCAAGGAGAAAGAGCCGAAGACGCCTGCTGCCGCACAGGTAAGCTTGTTTTCACCGTCGTTTCTCTGCAGTGTTAGTGGCTGGTTGTTATTGATATACTTTTTTTTTAATCAGGAGCAGTCTTCTACCACCAGCTCAGGGACTGTCAACCCCGACTGGGCTGGATTCCAGGTTATGTTTTGATAGATATTTTTGTCGCCATTTTTACTTCAACAGTTACATAATTTCTGGATTGTTATGTAGCATTTTTAATTTTATTCATTTTCAACAGGCTTATTCGCCCATGCCTCCGCATGGGTTCCTGGCATCTAGTCCCCAAGCTCACCCCTACATGTGGGGAGTTCAGGTAATATGTTATTATTTATAGTTTTCGGGGGTTCCAGGTTCTTAGACCATTAAATATCACATCACAACAGGGTCGACCCCCACAATCCTTTGATGCCAGCAAAATTTGAAACTGTGGTGAATTGATTTCATATCTTGTTTCTGAAATGGTCTACTCTTGTTCCTTGATCTAGTGATTTCACAACACGCATTAGTTGTTATTTGGAGGTTGATTTTTGCATCCGTTTCTATATCTTTTCAAGATATTTACATGATGGGTGTTGATGAAATTTAATTCGATTGCATATTTTTATTGCTTATATCATTTTTAAGGTCTGAGTCAAATTATTATTTTTTATCTGCAGCAAATCATGCCTCCCTATGGTACCCCCCCACCACCATATGTTGCAATGTATCCCCCTGGTGGTATATATGCTCATCATCCATCTATGCCTCCGGTATCAATTTTGTTAACACTCGAGTGCATTTATGAATTTTGGTATTTCAATATTTATATGATCCTTCAACAATATTTGTGTTTTCAAATAAAACAGGGATCATATCCTTTCAGCCCATTTGCCATGCCTTCCCCAAATGGTATTCCTGATGTTTCTGTGAGTCAACTGTACTGAACTGCTCAACTCGTGTATTTGGCTTGCTGTATTAAAATAGGCAGTGATTGTGGAATCAAAATTTCAATGTAGGCCAACACACCTAACACTACGGAGGTGGATGGTAAGCCATACGAAGGGAAGGAGAAATTGCCCATTAAAAGATCTAAAGGAAGTTTAGGAAGTTTGAATATGCTTACTGGCAAGAACAATGAGCTTGAGAAAACAGCTGGAGCTTCTGCTAATGGAGCCTATTCAAAAAGGTTTGGTGAACATGTAGACATGTGTATTGAATATTCTGCAGTCATAAGCGTGCCTTTATAATTTTCTCTGAAGTAAAGAAAACTTTGTTAGTTTATATAATTATTGGTCATGTTTAAGGACTTTTGTCCTAAAATTGGGGACTCATATCCTTATTGGATTGGGAGTTTTTGGTGGTTGCGAGCACAGGGATGAGCAATCAAGTGCTTAGTTGGAAGGAGGGAAATGAGTCTGCATACCAGGAGAATAAAATCTGGACTTTGTTATAGTTTTTTTCCATCTATACCGTTTGTTTTTTTTTTTGTTTTTCTTGAGTAGAGCTATTATACTCTCCTCCCTAAAAAGGAAGGATGCTTGTTGGCACATAGATCCGTGTTTTTTTTCTCTTATTTATCAAAACTATACCTTATGGGAATTAGTTATTCTGTTTTTTTTTTCCAAACTCCACTGAAAATTTATACTAATTATGATATAATTCTCATCTGTTATGTAGTGGTGATAGTAGAAGTGATGCTTCAAGTGAAGGAAGCGATGAGAATTCTCAGAATGTAAGTATGAAGTGCTATTTTTATACACTTCTAAAGTCTATACCTTTCGTTTTTCTTACTGGAGTGTGTGTCTTATATATGTCGCCATAAATGAATCAGTAACATTTTCATCACTAATTACGTATACCAATTCTTAAATTTGAATGTAGTAATATTTATTTATATGTGGCCAAGGCAGTGCGAGCTTGATGATTGACAACAGTGTCCTATTGTTGAGCCTTTCCCCCCTTATTTATATTGCTAAAGATTTGTTCTTGAGTTTTGTATCAACAAAGTATGCTGTTTGATCTTCCTGATCTCTGTGGTCCTGAGATTCATTTCCAATTTCCTTCTTGGATTCAATAAATTATAAAAAAGTACTCCAAAGTTCAGATATGAAATTTGTTATAAGAAAATTTTAAGTCTAAAAAGGAAGGAAGGGAAGCAAATGCATCAAATATGAAAGGCATTCCAAAGCAAAATGCGGCATTCCAACAAAGAAAAAGGCATTTCTTAAGTGACTCAAAGAAGAGACGAGGAGGTAGAGCAGCATTCCAACAAAGAAAAAGAGCAAAAATGGATTGTAACGGTGGCTTTTTAAATCTCTGACAATAGTTTGTTTGACTTTTACGTTGCCTATACTTTTTAAGAAAGGAATTGTAGCCGGAGAACATAATAATAATAATAATAATAATAATAATAATAATGATAATGATAATGATAATAATATTAATAATTTGAACAAAATAAAAAAAAAACAAAATGGAATCCAGGCAAGCTAGAAATATAAGTTATGCTGCATCTTGGCTAACACATTCAATCATCCATCCCTGTTGTCCCTACCTTTGCCTGGCTCAAGCTCCATATTTGGAGATTAGTTTATCATTGAAGGATTCTTAATATTTCATTGTGCAATCAGTCAATTGCACATAATTACATATTAATGTTGTATCTGCAGTGGTCATTGGTGCCTCAATTAAGCCTAGTCTGTATTAGGTTATTTTTCTAGAAATGTGAAGCTCAGGTTTAGTTCAACAATTTTCAAGTTTGAATCCTAGAAATAGCTTCTTTATTAGGCTGGAAGAGTTGAGTGTGGCAACTTGGGAATTGCTAAATTTCAACTTCAATTTCAATATGCATTTTCATAGCCTGATGCTGAGATAACCTCAAACCTCAACTAATCTTAGATTATTGGGATTTAGGCTTAGTTTTTTGTAATATAAATCAAATTTGGGCAGTCAATTGTGAACACAGTGCAAAATATGTATTCTTCTTGTCAGAGTATGTCATATACCTACTTTGATATGTTCATTTTTGCAGGACTCTCCACTGAAGTCTGGAAGCCGGCAGGATTCTTTTGAAGGTTTGTTAGCGACAATTTTTTTTCCTTTCCAAATGCTGATTCATTTATCAATGATCTCTGAGAAGTGATAAAATGTTTAATGCTTGTTACAGCTGAAGCATCTCAAAACGGTAGTGCTTTGCACTGCCCTCAAAATGGAGGGCCAAGTGCACCTCATACAATGGTGAATCCAATAATGACTATGATGCCACTGTCTGCAGCTGGTACTACTGGAGGTGCTCCTGGACCTGCTACAAACTTAAATATTGGAATGGACTATTGGGGTGCTCCGGGCTCATCATCTGTTCCTGCACTGCAGGGGAAGGTCCCTTCTGCTCCAGTATCGGGAGCAATAGTTCCTCCTGGATCACGAGATGGTGCACAGTCACAGATCTGGGTGCAGGTTTTAGTAGCTTTGACTTTTGCATTTTCGTATTATTTCCCTTGCTTTTATTATCTCAATCAATTATCACTGCATTAATTCTTATGGATTATCAAATGTTTGGTCCATCACTGAGGGTTTTGATTAGAAAATAGTTGATCTGCGCATGAAATTCATAAGCAATATTGCACTGCATAAAGAGGAATTTCCTAATGAATAGGTTTACTGTGAAGGGCCAGCTCTCAACAAGGCAACTTAATAATTACATCGCAGTTGCAATTTTTTGATAAATTGTGTACACACTATACACCATACCACGCACCGTGCAACATGCACCACGCACCGTGCAACATGCACCATGCACCATGCACCTTGTGGTTGATCTTTGGACCGGGTAAGGCATAATGCTGGCGAGGGAAAACAGAGATGAATTCATAATTATATCTTGTTTGTAAGTTATAACATGTCAATGAATCGGTATTGTTTGTACACTCCAACGTATATGGCATGATCCTGGAAATATAGAACACGTAGGATCTCAAAAATTGGACGATTGACAATCAGTTGTCATCATCTCTTTTCTGTGGTTGGAGCCACTTGTAGTTGTAGCCCAGGGTTGGCTGTTTACCACCCTGTGTTTTGTCCAAACCCAATTTATGATTCCTCTTGGACTGGATGACTACCCTGGAGACTGGATTGGATCATGGAGAATTCATAGTCCATTGGATTTGGCTGTATGGAAACTTGATAGACCATTGGACTTAAGTCTACTTTCCTACAGATATGAACCTAGTTCATGGAAAAGTTCTGTCTTCATTTTTCAAAAAATCAATGTGAACATTGAACTCAGTTGTGGTCAAATCCTTTGCCTACTCATACTAGCGCTTTACTATATAAAGTTTTTGCTTGCTGATTATCTTTTGCCTCTGGAACCTTCTGATTACAAAGCCCCTAATCTTTCTTTCAAATTTTCTTCTTTCTTTTCTTTATTTTGCTTTTGTTTTATCATCTCACAATAATAATTTGAAGAAATAGACTTGTGGATTAAAATCCAACAAATTCTCACCATAACTTTATGAATCCACGATTGGCCTTGAAAGGTAAATAGTGCCTTTGATTATTGAATTAGATCAACAATCATACTTTGATCTCAGTTGAGCAAGGCATTTTGGAAGGTAGGGAAATAAACGTTTTTTTAATGATAAATAAAAATAATTAGTTTTTTAACGAATAATTTAATGATCTCTCTTTAGCTACGGGAAAAAACAAGGGTTTTGATTAAACAGTGTTTGGGGCTTTAACTGAGTTAATGATTATTTTAAGAATTGTAAAATCTTGAGCTTTAATTGATTTTGGATAATGATCATTTTTTTGCGAATAAAATTCAGGGCTTTGATGTTGATTATCATGTTTGAGGGGATTGAACTCTATAAAATTTGAATTTTTGGTTTCCCTTGACAAAAATCTTGGCTCCGCTGTTGTTGTCTCTCTCCTCTCCCTCACTTGATTACCCGTCCATTTCCTTGTCCGCTCCCTCTCCCCATGATCACTTTATCTTTGTCGACTTGGATACCATGAGGCAGGCCTTGGAGGGTTTTATAATAAGCAAGGGGATTGGAAAAATCCTTCATACTAGGAGTACGCAGGCCTTTACGCCCAACTAAATTAACGCACATGCGCGCGCGTACACACAAGTGCCACCTGAGAAAGGGGTATTTTACTCAGAATAATTTATTTTACTGTGCTAGCATGTAGTTTTATCAGACTAATATATGTATAGCTTTTTAACATATCCCATAAGTGTCTTACAAATGTTCTTATAATTTAGGATGAAAGAGAGCTGAAGAGGCAGCGAAGAAAGCAGTCAAACCGGGAATCTGCTCGTCGATCCAGGTTGCGTAAGCAGGTATAAATCCATTCTTGACAACCTCACTTCTCATGGCTCCATGACTGATTTAGGTGGGTGTTTACTGATTGGTTTGTTATGAGTCAGGCAGAATGTGATGAGCTGGCCCAGCGTGCTGAAGCCTTAAACGAAGAAAATGTCAGTCTTAGATCAGAAGTAAGCCGCATTAGGAGTGAGTATGAACAGCTTCTTGTGGAGAATGCCTCTCTCAAGGTGAAATCAAAACTAGTTTCAACTACTTTGCATTCCATTTGGTCTTATTTTCGCAGACTACGAGTTCATATGAAAATATATGCTTTGCCAGCTGTTGATTTAGATAATACCCATGTTGATAAAATTGGCTAATGTGAATGATGGCTAATTAAATTGGTATGGTCCATGTAACTAGATTGTAAGAATGATTAACTTATGTATTTTTCTTTAAGTAGCCATCAGCAGGTGCAACTAGCAGTTACAGACAACCATATAAGTAAAACTAGTTTCAACAACTTCTCATTGCATTTTTGGTCTTCTTGTTGCTTTTATGTCTTCATCCCGCTTAATGGCAAATATGTTAAGCATCTATCATATTTTTGTGCAGTTTTTAGGAGTGATCTGATCTTATTATTGTTGTTCCGGATGAGGGGATGGCAATCTGGCCATCATACTGTTTTCTTTTATGGTTTAGAGTTTCTCTGGCATTTGAAGTGTTAATGTAAATGGAAGAAATCTTGAAAAGTGGTTGTCCAATGATGGAAGTAAAACTGCATATTGATTTTGTGATCAACTCAGCGCCTTGAAATGTTGATTATTCACTTTCATGGGGGTTCGTGGACTCATGGTTGCTGCAAACACATGTTTAGGAAAACCTTGTAATATCACCTTACTTACCATGCTCCACATGCAGGAGAGACTTGGAGAAATTCCTGGGCTTGATGATGTAAGGTCTGCCAAGAATGATCAACATCCGTGCAATGATGCCAAACAGGACACTGGACAAACAGACATTACTCCAGGCCGTGGTCAGTGAGCTGGTTTTTCTAAGAATGCTTTACCAGGAGCCATAACCTAACAAATTAGTGACAGTCAGTCAAAGTAGGGTGTAGTTTAGACATGCTGCAGTGGTACTTTTTCTTAGTTGATCCTATATTATCCCAGGGCTTTCCTGGCACGTGCAAGTGTCGTTATTACCCTTGTCTTCATCTCATCCGTATTAAGTCACGGAAGATCAGTAACTAATACGGAGAATAAACAGCTCCTGAAGTTTGCTTGCTCTATACATTCTGGGTCGGGTTGTGTATGTGGCAGACCATTTTTTTTGTTTGCCATTTCCATGTTGATTCACAAAGTTGAATTGGTCAAACTGAACAAGTTACTTGGATATGATGAAGCTTTATATATACATATACATTTACATATTACTTACACCCCCCTGCTCTATTTCTTGTGCTGCTTTCTTTTGGACTTAACGTCCACCGTGTGGGGCGGAGCCGCCCATCCCCGGATATGCGTGTGCTAACTAAGGGTGTCGAATCCGAATTTGCGGCCACAGTGAAAATTTGCAAATGAGGTTGAATAGGAACTAATTTGGAAACAATGATTGCTTGACACAGTGAATAATATAATGTCAAGACTAAAATGTGGGCCTCAGGTCGTGAAAGCAACACCCGACCCAACTCCAAACTTTTTTCACCCTCCTATTATGTCAGGTTGATCGCTCGCCAAACTTTGTCCCCAACACGAGTCACCTGTTGTTATGTTGCTTCAAATCATAGACTGGACGACTTCGTTTTTGAAGGTTTCGTAGTCACGCAACTGTCTAATGGCCCAATATAAATGTAAGCTTTCCGGCAATCATTAAATGATCCCTAGACTGGGACTGGGACTCCACAGTCCCAGTAGACTCGGTCGGTCGGGCAATGGAGTTCAAACTGTGGCTTGAAAGCCAACCATTCCAAATTAGTAGGCTACTCATTACTTTATTCTACAAAACATCATTACGTTATCCATAACTTCATTCCAATATAAGCTTTCCGGCAATCATTACATGAACCATAACTCGGTTCCAGAAAACATTATAGGAAAACAAAAAAAAAAAAAACTCATCCGGAGTCGGAGGTGGACATGTTAGTCCAATGCAAGGCTAATGATGAAGCAACGTTGTTTACCTAATTAATACAACGAAGGATTTTATAATTTCAGGGTTACTTTGTACAAACGTAATAGAGGTTACAACAAAATCAAAATATATAACATAAAACAAATTATATATTTTTTATATTATTATATCGGTCCGGCTGATATTACATTACGTCATTATCCGATTACGTCATTAAAAGTAGAAATATTTAAAGTTTGATGGCTTGATGTCAAAGTTCAATTAATTACAAACATATTCCCTACATTCAGCCTAACCCATTTTTAAAACATATTATTAATTATTATAAGACAACAATAAACGCATAGGGAAGCCTGGCAATTTAACGTCTCATTCATTTCACGTAAATTGACAGCTCATTTTAACTTCAAATAATAAATGCAACCAGAGATTTTGAGAAAGAGGATGACTTTTGTCAGGTTGGGGGACATTCCTGGTGTACATTATATTTCCTCATCATAAATTTATATATATATATATATAATCTATTCAATGTGGACAAAAAAGATGTTCGGGTTTTATGGAATATATTTACTTTTTCATAGGGGATTAACTCTTTTAATTTTTCTTGTTGTTTGACCGGAATTTGATTCGCTCTTCAAAGGTCAAAATAGGTGAGATTTATTTTTTATTATATTTCAATCTTGCCGTAACTATGTTAGAGAACCAAAAATAAATGTGCTCCCCAATCCCTAATCCGATAGAAATTAAAATATATTAGCATTTATTTTAGTATAAAAAAATTGTAATTTATATTATTAATCCTTTTATTTACCAAACAATACTATCGTAGTAGTAAATTAATATTAAATAAATCCCATCATTTATAAAAATCATTGTAAATATTTTTCTATCATATTAGAACCTAGTTAATTATATCTTATTACAACCTAGTTAATTCATATGAAAATTTCCCTCACATAAAATCTCCTTCAAATTAAATTATCAAAAAAAAAAAAAACAGTATTGGAGGATAAAAAATATATCCAGTTCGAATGTTTAATACAACAAATATTCTAACAGATAAGTCAAAAATACAAGTCATAATACACTAATACATAATATTGAGTTTTCCCATAATATATCTAAATCCAATCAAGGCCAACAAATCAATAATTATTTCTGAGTTAAGACTTTGTATTAGAAGATGATGATTTCCGCATCAGTTTTACATTTTGAGTTGTTGGATTCACCTCAACTCATAATTAAACAAAAACAATTAGGCAAAACTATTTAATAAACACAGAAAAGCACAAACGATGCATGAAACTGGTACGCACGATCAACTTTCTTTAAATAGTCTTTGTGATTTATTTTTTGTTGGAACACCGTTAATTTTTTTTTACCCAATTTGTAATATATAAATCTCTTTTGTGTAGGTCTTTCATGTAGATAGTATTTTATTAGCAATTATGAATAAAACTTGATCATTTAATTAGATCAATAAAATACAGTGTGCAAAAATTTGCAAAAAAAAAAAAAACTTACAAATAAAATTTTCTATAAGTGCCATTAATCCAACCACGGTAACCCGTGACCTCTACACTGATAGATTATATGCGAGCGCAATTTCCTAATCATTATCCAAAAAAAAAAGGAGAAAAATAAAATAGGTGATATGCCTAAAATAATAAAAAGTAAAAATAGATTAATACCTTGCGGCTTGCACCCATCATTTAAATTACTATATGGTAACTACATAATATATAGGCAAAGGCAATACATATATATGTATAAACCGGCGTTTAACTACAAATACGCGTTACTAGATAATAATGTATTACTCACGTTACCCACGCCAGATAAATTTGTAATTACAAGAGAAGTAATTAGAAGGGGCCGGATTGTAATTATGTAAGAAAGCAAGGGCATGGCAGCACACGCATGGAAAATTAAAACTGTCACAGCCGGCAGCAGGCAGGACCAGGACCAGGAAACCAACCAAACACGAGACATATGTTTCTTTCTCTCTCTCTCTCTGCCTCGGTTTGTAGCCGTTGTGGACGAGAGGTGGTCGTCCGTTGTATATAAATACCCACAAATCAACGCACAGAAACAGGCTTAGAGGGGGAGGGAGAGAGATAAATATAGACAGGGCTACTAGAAACAAAGGAACACCCAAAGAAGAAAACACACAAGACAGTCATGGATGGTTATCGTCGACGTTGTTATCCGGCGGCGGCGGCGGCGGCGACAGCGCTCCTTCTCTGTCTCTCCATCGCCACCGCCGTGCCGTTCGATCTCAAGACCGTCTCCTTCGACGAGGCCTACACGCCGCTTTTCGGAGATGCTAACGTTGTTAAATCTCCCGCCGGCGACGGCGTCCGCCTCCTCCTCGACCGATACACCGGTAATCAACCCCTCTCTCGATTCAATTATGAATCTATTAAATTAATAAAGATATATATATATATATATATGTATATAATCGATTTGTTAATGTATTGACTGATTCAACATCGTTGTTTAGGTTCTGGATTTATTTCGTCAAACATGTACAACCATGGATTCTTCAGTGCCAACCTAAAGCTCCCGGGAAATTATACCGCCGGCATCGTCGTCGCTTTTTATGTAAGTCGATTATGAAGCTCTTGCCCCCTCTCTCTTTTTTTTTTTTTTAGTCTCCTCTAAGTTCGGTTTGTGTTGATCAATTTGGTCCCCTAATTATGGGTCAAACCAACATAATCTCTATTGTTATGATGTTGCAGCCATACATTAATAACTTCCCGATCAAGCCCTTTGGATTGTGTGTGTATATATATATGATGAGAAGGATATATACATACACACACACATAGGAATCCTGTATTTTTCTTGATAACAAGTTGATGATTGTCTTATATTGTATCGTTCTATATATATTTTTTCATCAAAAAAAAAATTAACATCAGGGATTCATTAATTATGCTGGAGAGGTTGATTCTAATTAAAGTAGATGAAATTAATTATGAATAATGATGATGAGGAAGAAGAAATAACATGAGGGTATAATAACATGTGGGTATATGATGAGAAGGAATCCTGTAATTTTCTTGATGACAAGTTGATGATTGTGTTATCGTATAGTTCATATATATATATATAAGTTCTATGTATATTTTTTTCGTCAAAAAAATTGACATCAGGGATTCATTAATTGTGAATATTACTGATGATGAGGAAGAAGAAATTAATAATAAATTGTGGGTAACGTGAATATTGGGCATGCAGACGTCAAACGGCGACGTATTCGAGAAGACGCACGACGAGTTGGACATAGAGTTTTTGGGTAACGTGAGGGGGAAGCCATGGAGGTTCCAGACCAACTTGTACGGCAACGGAAGCACCAACCGGGGGAGGGAGGAGCGATACACCCTCTGGTTCGACCCCACTAAGGCCTCCCACCGTTACAGCATCCTCTGGACCGCCCACAACATCATGTATGCATCGCATTCGCTCGCATATTATTTATTATTAATAATTGCTCGCCTCTCCTCCTATATATATATATATATATATTTCTCATTTATATATATATATATATAATCTTATCGTGCTGTTTTATTTTATTTTATTTTATTTTATCTCGATAATTAATTAAATTATCGTTACTTTTACTTTTCCGTCACCCACTGGCAGCTTTAGCGTGCGGTTGCAAGTTTGACGTGAGATTATTTTTATATGATTTTATGTGTGACAACGAATTATCTTCGAAGCTCAAGCTGCCTATATATTATTAATTAATGCTTAATTTATAATAAGTGTATTACTTACTCATTTTACGAGCATGTTTCAAACTTTAGTTACTTCATTGATTGTTTTTGCTTAACGCACCAGATGAGTGTGGCATATCATATTTGTATTAAAGTAATCGAAATTAGGCCTTACTGTATTCAAATTCTTATGCATATGATCAATTATGATGCATGAATGGGTTATAGTTGGACGAACATTGAAACTTGAAATTTGACAAGCAGCCCGGTAGGTGTGCCAGCTGTGTACGGCTTATATTTTGTTCATTAGAGAGTGCATATTCTCGAGGCATTAATATAAATATATATATATATATAGCATTTATAGGCATAGGGTCATCTATCCTTTCTTTTTTATTTTCTTGTTTCCTGTAATATAAACAAAACATATCACAGCTGACAACTGTTGGGGCATGTGTATGAATGATTGATGTCATTTTCTGTAAAGTTGCTTGGGATACAAGTTACAGAGCCACACGCAATTATTTTGAAGCCATAATGTTAACACTTTAGTCCACTTACGTGAAATTTAGTGTTGTCAATATTGTCACCTTGCTGGTAAACCTTAAATCTTAAATCCAAAACGTACTCGTTTTCACTTTTGTTGTTGAAATGGAGCAGATTCTATGTGGATGATGTTCCAATCAGAGAGGTGATGCACAGCGCGGAGATGGGCAGTGACTACCCCGCCAAGCCCATGTCACTATATGCCACCATCTGGGACGCCTCCAACTGGGCCACCGCAGGTGGCAAGTACAAGGTCAACTACAAGTACGCCCCTTTTGTCGCCCAGTTCACCGACCTCGCCATCCACGGTTGCGTTGCCGACCCCATCCAGCAGCTCCCAGGCGCCGCGGCTAGCTGCGCGGAGAAGAAAGCTGAGCTGGAGGCCAAGAACTACGCTGCTGTCACCCCGGCCCGCCGGAAGGCTATGGCCAAGTTCCGACAGCGCTACATGTACTACTCCTACTGCTACGACACCCTGCGGTACCCGGTTCCACCACCAGAGTGCGTCGTTGAACCCGACTTGAAGAAGCGGTTCAAGGACACGGGGAGGCTCAAGTTCGGCGGCAGCCACCACCGGCGCTCCAGGCGTAGGGGCCACGTGGCCTCCGAGAATGAGGCAGCTGCCATGTGACGATTTGATTTTAATTGATGTGTATTATATTGTGGGTGATATATATATATATATATACATATTTATATATATACAGATATAAATATTTGATGCTGCCGATAATCTATTATTTCATTTTTTTAAAATAAGTCTTTACGTTTGTCATGTAGAGTTAGAATAAGCTGATACGGGTTTGGTTTGATCTTATTTCACCATGTACTTTCACACTCTTGCTGTATATGTTACTTCGCTTCTTACTCAATTAAGCCTTCGCACGTATGTCCGAAAAATGAATTTTTGCCATGGGATTGAGAATGAAATGCGGACAGGTGTATAAATATCAAAATACTTTCATTAATTTGTATAAATAATATTATATTAATTATAGTATTTTGGTTTTTATACTGTATAACTACACATACCAATATCTCATTCTAAAATCCTATGGAATTCCCCCAAAAAAAAAAATCACTTACAATAGTAAGGCTATGTAATCCACAATACACATTTGTGGTAAATAAATAAGATATTTTAAACTTTTAAGAACTTTCTCAACTCTATATCACTATGGCAATAAATAATAGATGGGAGCAGTTAAAATTTCAAATAATCTAAGTTGCATTAAAAGATCATATCATAATACATAGCATTATCATTTATGTTGAAAAAATTAGTATGATTGGATAATGTATAGAATTTTGATGATTTGCACATTTTTAGACTTTTTCATTCCTGCGTGGTAACGATCAAATTAAATTTACACTTTTAGTTATTTTTTAAGTTTTTTTTATTATATAAAGTTGATAGTTTTGCTGAAGATGGGAACGGCCTAAAGATCTAATGTGCATGTTTTTTTTTTTTGGCAATCTTTAAAACAAAGTCAGACTTGCCTTTCGTGAGGATAAACAGTCAACTTGCTATTCTGATGGAACAGCCACATGGGGATGGTGTAGTGTTATAACCTAAAATAGTAAAGTAAATTTAATAAAAAAAAAGGGTCAGAGTTGCCTTTCTTGAAGGTTAACCTTCCTACTTTCAGAGTTGCCTTTCATTGGTTAATTAATTGCAAGTCTTCATACTTTCTGTGTGGGATAAATTTTATTAGGTTTCTGGAATCATGGTGTTGTGAATTATGCTTGTGACTATGGGCTCCACCCCAATTTACCTCAACATATGTAAAGTCAATTTATTTTTCCAATTTTGCACGGAGTGATATTTGATTCTAATTGGGTAAAAGAAAATTTACCTCTGCATTTTCAGGTCGAATATGAAATTAACCCCCTACAGTAATCTTCACTGTAACTATCTTTAACGGTTTTTTAACTATTTATTATGGTTAAAAGTGATTTTTTAAAGAAAAGCAAAAAGTGATTTTTATGGAGCAAAGTGCATTAATTATTTATTATGGTTTGAGCAGTGCAATATTACTGGCTGCCTGTATATATTAATTTAACAAAATATGGATGATTACATGTTTGATGGACGTTAGAAACGGTGGTTCACTTCTCCCAAAGTCAGACGGATCGCGGGCGTGTCACGCGAACGGAGGGTCTAATTTTAAATGAGCTGCGTTTTAATTAGTGTCGTAATGCGTGCGTTTGAAGAAGCCGAGTCGAGGGTGACTTCAAATTAACTAATAACCTATTGGTCGTGTAGGTTTTAATTGAATGTTTGTTGTGACATATTCATATTCTATGAAATTAACTATATTCAAATTGTTTGATTTATTGTTAGACTTTTATTTAATTATTTCAAATTTAATATTACATGACTAAAAATAATACATATAACAGATCAGGTTAAGTATTATATTTCATACAATATTTTTGGTATTTTATAGAATAATATAATATTTGAGAATTATTTAAAATTATTATTATATATATAATAAAAATAGCCTTCCACTTACATGCATGAATTTAATTCTCAAACTTGTCACAAGATAATGACAGTGCCGCAAATCTCCCCCTGGTTATTAAAACTAAATACAAAAATAATTAATATAGTATAATACAAAATTAAGTCATTTTATTTTATAAATCGTTATTCAAGTACAGTTTCAAAGTCCTGCAAAACACCGTTTTAGATTTGCTAAAATATAAGGCTATGTTTGGCACCGATACCCGATATTCAGTTTCCGAAAATCAATACTCGGGTATTCTCAAAATCTTTCGAAAACATTTTTTGTTGTTTGGTTGCTGTTTTTTGTTTTTGTTCTTCATTCGCCGGAAGTGGCACAGCAGGGCAGGGGGAGGAGGAGGTCGTCACAGGGAGATCTAGCAGCGAGAGCGTTGCGCTGGGAGGAAGGTCGTGCGAGATCTGGAAGCGCAGGGGTGGGTGTCGCTCGGTCGCTGTGGTCGCGTCGGGGGAGGAGCAGCGGTTGCGTCCGGGCTGGGGGGGGATGCTATGGTCGCGTCAGGGGGAGGGATGGCGTTGGCAGGGCGGGAGGAATGACAGCGCAGTGGGCGAGGAGGGTGGGAGGGATGGCATCGCACCGGGCGAGGGGCAGCGTGTTGACCGAAAACAAAACGAGAACAAGCGAAAACATCGTAAAGATGTTTTCGTTTTTCCGTTCTCAAAATCATTTGTTTTTAAAAATCAAAAACGAATACGTGAACCAAACAAAAAAACGGAGAATTAAAATACAGAAAACCAAAAATAAAAAGAGCAACCAAACATGCTCTAAGAATTTGAAACAACTTTGAGTAATCTGAATTCAATTTTTTTTTCATATACTTTCACATTAAACATTAATTTTAGTAATTATTTTTTAAAATAAAATTATTTTTAAAAACTGTACGTGATGAATTTATAATTAAATTATCTGAATTCATTCTTTTTAAAAACAACATCATCCTCCTCCAATGCCTCTTCACGCAAGGGAAAAAACTCGAAATTTGAAAAGTAGAGTAAACGAAAAGCATTATCATACCAAACAGCTATGATTTTTACAGTCAATTAATAAAATTACAAAAGAATCCAATGCTATGTAAAGGTCCCTAAAAACGTCCACATCCATGCAAAAAAGGATAGAATTTTACCTAGACAAGTGAAATAAAAATCATGGAAATTGGAATGACCCACCAATTTGGGTGCTTCCAGAGGGGGGGCTAATGGCCACCCACAGAAGGGAAATGGTGATTGCAATGAGGCCAGACCAGACAAACACAATGGTGGGTGTCCTCCCCCTCCTTCCCATCAGCCCCTTTGCAAAAGGGTAAAGATGAGCCAGGACCCAGAAGCTGAAGAACACCCCTCCTATCAACCGGCTCCACTGTGGGATTGTGCTGTATATTGTTCGGCTAAAGCCCACCGCTATTGCAATCAGGTTGGTCATCATGATGACGATGGGAGGTATCATGAGGGATGTCCACTTGATGATGTACAGGTCAGCAAACTCATCATCATCCTCTCCGCCAGATTTTGAAGTCAATGTGAATGAAATCTCGATCCCGGCAACAACCTTGAGCAGCCCCTGAAGCACAGCTGCGAGATGAGCACTTGTACCGCCGATTAGCCAAAACTGCTCATTACGCCACCACTCCTCGAGCTCAATCCCTGACCACTTGATCTCAAGCACAGCAAGCATGCAGAGAGTAATTGTAATGGAGAGGAGGTAGGTGAGGAAAGTGACATTAAGGGTCTGGACTATGAACTGCCCGGAGAAGAGGGAGAGTGCCGGGAGGAAGCAATACACAATGAGGAAGATGGAGGTGAAGGGGTATATCCCAACGTTGAGGTAGGCCACTCTCTGGAGGACCTTCATCCTTGGGCTAGCAAGTAAGGCATTGTTGCGGGAGAAGAATATCTCAACTGAGCCAGTAGCCCAGCGCAGCACCTGGTGGAGCCGGTCAGTCAGGTTGATCGGAGCAGACCCACGGAAAGCATCCCTTTTGGTCACGCAATAGACAGATCTCCATCCACGGTTGTGCATCCTATAGCCAGTGACTACATCTTCAGTCACCGACCCATAAATCCAGCCTATCCTGCGTCCCCATTCTGTCTTGTCCTCGTACCAACATGAGATGGCACCAATTGCCTCTGCCACTGTTGGTGCGTCAAGAAGCTCCCGGGGAATTGTGAGAGCACCAGGCGGCCTCCCATTCTTCACAGATGGATGATCAGCAATGGGCCGTCCTTGAAACTCTGCCACTGGGATTGAATCAACAAGGTAACTTGAGTTCCCAAACCTTTTAGGGAGGACAGAGAGGTTCATTTCCTCATCATCAGAGTCTCCCATCCGAAGTGACCTGTTCTCTTCAGGGGCAGAAGCAACTGCCGTACGCTTCTTGCTGCGACCGAAGCAGCAGCTGCAGCAGCCTGGGGAATGCTCTTTTGATCGGGGAGGATCAAAACCATAAAGAGCAGTCCGGCGGAAGAGGCACCCAGTCCCAACATAAACTGGGCCTTGAAGGCCATCAAGAGCCCGCATGTTCCCATCGAAGAAAACCGTGTTGTGGTTGGCATACCGATCAGAGGGATCAATCCCTTCAAACCGCTGAGGAAACTGGACATAGCAAATGCGATCCCCGCCGCGGTCCATCATGAAGCACATGCCTTCTCTTAGTGCCTGGGAGTTGTATATGTAGTGGTCACAGTCGAGGTTGAGGATGAACGGGCCATTGGACATGATAGCTGAGGCACGAACAAGAGCATTCATGGCGCCTGCCTTCTTGTTATGGTCATAACCAGGGCGCTTCTCACGGGACACATAAACAAGCATCGGAAGACGGATGTCAACTTCAGTAAAATCAATCAGATTATCTTCACTTTCCACGCCCTGCAATGGTTCGTCACTGGGAGGCTTTAACATAACCTGCAGACAACAGGGTACAAAAATACTCTTCAGCATATTTGCAGAATAGTTCAAATTACCAAAAAGAAAGCCATCTTTAATTTCTAAAACCAGAAATTGGGATCAAATAGCAGTTCATGTAAAAAATTGAATTCCCTGGCAAAATCAAACTTATGCATAACAAACCTGTATGATTCCAGCATGATCACCCTTAGAGTGTTCGGAGGCAGGAACACTCCAAGTTCCAGGCCAGTGAGTCCCATCAGCCATCCATGTAGCTTTTACAATCTTTACACTTTCCACGGGTTCTTCACTTTTGTTTTCTCTCTGAAGCTTCATAGCCTTGATCTCCTCTCGAGCATTATAGGCATCAGAACGTCGCCTGATCGAATCAGGAAGGCCATTGATCCGAACCTTGAACTCATCATACTCACGCTTCACCCTTCTCCGATCCTTGACAAAGTCCTGGCGCACCTTGTTCTTGTAAGGGTCTCTCTTCATATTGAAATATGACTCTGGATTCCTTGGTTCAATGTCATGTTTCCGGCAAAATGGGACCCACAAATCAGCAAAGCTTGCAGCTTCAGCCATTGCCTCGAATGTTAGAAGGGCACCTCCATCGTCAGAAACATAGCAGGCAAGCTTCTCCACAGGATAATTAGCTGCTAGAATGGACAAAATGGTGTTTGCTGTGACCAGGGGTGGCTCCTTCTCAGGATCAGCAGTAGATACAAACATGTCAACTCCAGGGAGATCTGATTTCCCAGTGGGATTGTTGACTGTTGGAGTTTCAAACTTTTCTTTCAAAACATTGAGGTCGGTGGAGCGATTAACAGGGCAGAGCTTGGGGAGCTGATCTAGAATCCAAGAAAATGCAAACCAAATTTCACAGACAATGGACATACCCCATAGCCACATTGCATCGGTGTTGGGATGCGAGACCCTCCATGCAAGAAACAATCCTAGAACGATCAGTCGGACAAAGACTAGGAGCCTAAGAGAACAAACAGATAGAGAAAATGAGACACGAACTCAAGAAGTGCTCAAATAATGAGCAACAGTGCTGGTAAGCAATTTAAAATCATTATAATTTTCAAAATTCAAATGAATTCAAAAGGTGAAAAAAAAGGAACACATTCAGAGCCAAGGTTTTATATCGTACAATGATCAAGAAACCACTAAGTTGTTTATCATCTACAACCATGAAGCAGTCAAAGACATAAGAACCAAAGAGCAAGTAAAGATCTAAATGAATGAATGAATGAATACATCTGCTACTATTAAATACCAAAAAAAAAAAAGTGAAGTAAATGACAATTTTTTGGGCTTGGATAAGGAAAAGCAAGGTTGAAGACAAGATCATCATTATTGATGCAGTAAAAGTTGTTAGATTCTATATGGGAGAAATGCAACTTGTGAGGCCTCATGATTGAAGTGTTCATTACAATCTACATGATTCGTAATTGCAATAAGAAAATTAAAAATGGGATTTATGCAGATACTTTATCCAACAAGCAAAAATCAATCATGTCAAGCTTAAGTCTTAGGAAATGTAAATAGGAATTAGGAAACCACGCAAAAATCATTATTCCAAGCGTTCTCCAATCATAAATAATTCCAGGCATTAAAAGAAAACAGACCCATGAAGGAGATTATTTACCGATATGGGCTGATGATTGCAGCCGGTATCTTTAATTTGCGTGTAAGAGGCCTCCATGGCTTGCTAAGAAGCTCTGATGGTCCAGTAACACCACTGCCCCCATTGCTCTTACCATTCTCAAAAACCACTTCATCTGGCCATATGGCATTTCCATACCCGTAAGTCCCCTTTGTCTCAAACAGCCACCGGTTATGATCGAATTCCCCAGTCTGGCTCCTTGTCAGCACGGACTTAGTAGACTTCATAATTGACAACCTCCTTTCCATCCTCGACATCCCCACAGTGGATGTGAGCGGCAGCAACGGCTTCCCATCCTCCACACGAGGCGATGATGATAACTCCTCCAAATCAGCATTCTTATAAGACTCCTTGCACCCAGGACATATCCCATCATTCTTAACTGCATCAACATAGCAATCACGGCATATCTTGAAACCGCATACGCAAGGGAGAATGTCCTCTCCCCTTTCATCACTCATGACCTTCCCGTCACAGCCTGGGATAGCACAGGAGGACCCCTTTGCACCGGCCATTTGGGGATGGCTTGCCTCAGACTCGATCACTTTGTCCATCAAATGGGCGCGGGTAACACTATTGAACCCGCCCGTGAAGAGGGAATTGGAGACATATTGCTCTTCCACTTTCTGGGAAACGGATGGGTCCATGGGTTGGTTATCTGGGGTGGGTGGAATTTGGACAGTGTAGTTCATGTACTCAGCAGCACTGAGCTCACTGTCGAGGTCATCCCTAGAGTAGTTGACATAGCGACCAGACGATGTTCGCCGGGCAAAGGTCACTGTCACAGGAGCAGCTCCGGGGATCCCCGACTGAGAATCAGCAGCATCCGAGCTTGCAGACAGAGCAGATCGGCTCTGCTTCAGGAATCTTGAAGCCATGGGTATGAAACTTAACCAAATAGATGTAAGCCCCACCCAGATCCTGAAATTAATAAAACAAACTACAAAACCCAGAAGTTATAAATCAACATTCAACCATAATCCAAGTCCAGATTATGAACTCCCTCTCTCTCTCTCTCTCTCTCTCTCTCTCTCTCTCTCTCTCTCCAGATTCAAAAAGCTTCCCGTCAAAAGCCCCCCCAAAAATTCGAAGTCTGCTAAACTAGAGTATTTGGCTACAATGCAACTACTGAAAACAAACCAAGAAAAAGGATATCATCAAACAGATCAAACAGACCCAAGCCCCAAATCTCTAAATATTGTTAGAAAAACAACAGTTCTCGGCCAAATCCAAGGGAATGGAAAAGATTAAAAAAAAAAAAAAAGTACATACCGTTCACATATGCTAACTCTGATGGAATGGGAGTCTTATTAAACAGAATGGTTCAGGAATCCAGCAATTGTACAGATCAAAACGCGTCTGGGTTGACGCTTTCCAAGACAGCAGATATGATCAAGCAGACTCGGTCCTGGTCTGTGAATGAAAAAAAAAAACACATCACACACACAAACACAAAATTGGGGATCTAGTTTTCCTCCCACTAGTAGAACAAAAGTTGAAGGGTCATCGATCGGGCTGTCTCAACTCTCACAGCGATTCAACCGAGGACTGAGTTAGTAGCATACCAACTCTCAAGTGAAATGGCCAAAGCCCGCATTCATACGTCCCATAAATTTGAACTCTTCACGCTTCGGTGAGAAAAGCGACTGAGGCCTGCCCGAGCGCGTGACAGCTGACGTTGCGTTGCCCGCTTTGTCTTCGACTCTTTTTTTTTTTTTTTTTGTGCAATCACACTGATTTGGAATTTATTTAAAAAATAAAATAAAATAAAAAAGACCGCTTTAGCTGTAAAAGTGGTGAACCGCCCACATGGTCAAAAACGATGACAAAAACAAACACAAAAATACTAAAAACTACGTCGAGTCGACAGGACAACAATAATGATGATACCATGTAGCCATACATCCGCGTGGCGCCGGTGCTTAACAGGGACGAATCAATTTTAGACGATTTGTGTCATTGTGTGTGCGCGCGCACGAGACAACGACATAAATGCATGTTTAATATTTATCCAAAACTACTCTTTGATGCTAAGCTGTCCTCATATCTTGGTGTATATAGTAGCATTAATTGGTGTTTAGTCACAGAAATTTAAAAAAAAACACACACACAGCAGCAGCAGCAGCAGGAGGCAGCAGTAAATGTAATTTGGGTTTTTAATTGGTGTGTGTAAGCTTGGCCGTAAAAACCCACATAAGCGAAAACAAAAACAACGGCTAAAACAGTGTTCAACGTAAACAACCAACGGGTGGGTGGTGTGGGTGGTAGGGTAGGGAGGAAAATTTTAAAGAGACAAGTGAAAAATGGTGGCGAATTAGGCGGGGCCGACCGAGAGGCGCCGTAATGAGCGCTTGTGTGTGTGTGTGTGGTCAGAGAGGGAGAGAGAGAGAGAGGGTGAAGGGTTGGGTTCGTGTGCAGTGGAGACAGCTGTGATTGCGTGCAATCGGGTGGGTTCTCCCTCTCCCCTAATCCCTATATAAGAATATAAAGAAGATACACTGCCGTGCTTCTCCCTCCTACCGACCGTCCACGACGCGTGTTTCCGGTGGAAGAGGGTATGTTTTTTAGCATGTTTTTTTTTGGTTCCCCGTGTTAAATTTGGTCACCAAAATTTTCAAGATTTTATTTACTTTATGAGCACCATTGAATTGAGTAATTAACAAAATCGTTATTTTCTACTTTCCAAAAAAAAAAATGTTGCTTTTCTGGCTCTCATCTCGCCCTTATTATGTTATAGAATTAGACAAAGGTTCCATTTGTTACATTAAAAGATGATAATTATTTCAAAAATAATTTTCAGGATTTTTTTGCGCATTATAAAGTTTTATGAACAATATTTTTAAATATTTTAAGAATAATTTATTGAAAAGTATAGAAGGGCATGAAAAAGAGCGCCAAAAAAGAGCTTTTAGGTTTTAAGTAAATAAATCATTTTCCATAATGCATATATAAGAATATACAGACAACATCAATAATTTGTTAAAAAATATATATTATTTTATATTTATATAATCTGAAATAACAACAACAACAACAAATATATAGATAAACTGATTTTATATTTATCATTTTCATAATTTTATGAAACACTTACAAGTTACAGATGATTTTTTTTTTGAAGCTTATTTTGCATGAAAAAACAGAGCTTACATTTTGGGGCAAGCTTCAAATTGTATTTGAGTTTATGGGTCTATAAGTTTAACTAGTGAGTGATGATCGATTACTCCAATTAATTATTTCAAACTAAAACTATTTGTTTTTACATAAATGTTAAAAACCATTATTAATTAGTCGAGATACTCTACTACTCAAAATTGTTTAATTATTAGTTTATTAGATTAACATAAATTAAACAATTTGTGTGGAAGACATTGTTTCCGATTTTCGTGATACATTAAAACTTTCCCTGTATGTGTATAAAATATTTTAAAATTTAAAAACTTGTATGTGAGACACTGTTTTAATACAATTATGATATTTTAGGATCATGCTTCTTTTTTTTTAATGTGTGCGTGATACTCTAAAATTGAACGTGCGTGCATGTAAGACATTGTTTTAAGAAATTTTCGATGGTGTATTAAAACCATGCTTATATATCCTTATTGAGTTACACCATGTTTTAAAGGATCTTAGTGCCCCGTCCTATAATTGCCATCTACAATTTATTCATATATATATATATATAATGACTATATTTTATCATATAGCTAGTTTATTGGGATAAAAGGTTGCTTTACATGGATAATAACTTGTATGTATTGTGGGAAAAAAATTAAAATGTAAAATTTACTATTTGTTTCATGACAATAATTCTCAAGTCGGCTCTCTTGATGCCCCCTTAATTTTCACTCTCTTTGCTTGCAACATGGTGGTCAGGACACCCCAATTTCAACGGGTCGTGGGTTTGATATTAGGCCTCCGTGGGAAAGGAAAATTTCAGGAGGTAGAAGTAGAATGGAATGGGTGGGGTTTAAGAGTATTATTATAGAATAAAAAGTTTATCTCCATATACATGACTAAAATTTTGCTGATATAAACTGTATCTTTATATCGATACATGTGTTAATTAATGTATATTTAGTTGAATTGTTTTTTGTTTCTTTAAGTAAAATACTTATTTCTGAAAATAAAAAATTATAAAATTATAAAATATTTTAAATTTAGAGGTCATTTAAATTTAGAATAAGCTTTTATTATTTTTAGTTTTTTTTATATATAAAAAATAGTTATCGTATTTATTAGATATCAGGTATATTACGATATATTGCCAAATAAATACGAGATATTGCCAAATAATGATTTAAATGTATGGCCCTACCTTTAATTAGGTAATAATTAAATTATAGTTCAGCAAAATAAATAAGCCAGTCGTTTCAAATTTCTCGATCAAGTTACTTTTAAGGAAAGTATATATATCAATCTTTCGAATAAATGAACGAAATATCACTTTGCGAGGAAGGTAATTACAAAATAAAATGCATCGGGATACGTGGCAACTGTGCATATAAATAATAATTTTTCTAAAGAATCATTTTGAGTGATTTTTAAAATTATAGGATTGGAATTAACATGCATAATAGGTGTTTTAGAAACACGTATTATGTTCAAAAATTATTACATGCATAATAGGTGTTCAAAAATTTTCTTAAACACCCTCACCTGCATGTATTTTTTATAATGTTCAAGTTCAGAGGTATTCATATATTTTTATGGTGAAAACAAATTATATAAAAAGTGTTCTCTTTAATTTTTAACAATTTTAGTATGTTCAGCTGCACACCTGCATGTAGAGCCGATGTAGCATTGGCCTTATTAGAATATTTATATCATTATGATTTAGTTAGGCACGTAATTTGGGTCAACAAGATGAAGCTAGTAATGGGTAGCATTGTCGGTCAGTCGGTTTGGGCATGTTAAATTAAATTTTTTATTTTTAATCGAATTGATAGAATTATTTAATCTGTTTAAATCAACTTATTTGGTTTTCGATCGATCGATTTATCAGATTAATAGTTTTCATGCTCAATCATAATATCGCTAATTTCTCATCTTTAATTCACAATATCAACACAAACTATAATACATAATCTAATATCTAATCTCAATAAACTAATTCAAATAAATTATCATAATCAAAAATATCTTTGAATTAAACCCTTGAAGTCCGCAATTAGTAAACTTTCACTTTTAATTCATAAAAATTTTATATTTCTTACCATATATATAAGAAAATTTCTCATCCAGAAAGACTCGTCAGTCGGTTGGAGCGGGTTACATCATTTATCTAATCAGTTTATTTGATTTTTAATTTAATTTTGGATTTATTCGATAGTTTGATTTATAGGTTTTTTTTTGTTCAGTCCTAAGCGTAATGCAAGTTCATATGGATCGGTAGACAAACCAAGCAGAATTTTGACAAACTCACGCATTAAAAAAGAAAAAAAAATATTTAGCCAAGTTTTTGACAAATTCATCTTGACTCATTAAAGAAAAAAAATATTTAACCAGTTTGAAATCTTTAACTTAAGTTCAATTCGTTTAATACTTTATCAAATTCGAACTCTAAAATTAACTTATATGTACGTTATTATAATCCTAATTATTAACATATCACTAAAAAAATAATAAAAGAAATAACACATCAATTATAATTCACAAGTATAGAATTACATTACATGTTTCATAAATCACACAAATTTTTAAACGAGCCTCGAGCTCCCAAACGTAATGAAGCGATATATGTAATTAATTAATAGAGCAAACTTCAATAATAACAAAGCTTACTTTCACAGTATTAAACTTGAATTAGATTGATCTTAGTCGAGCGGATTGAGATGTAGGCAAACCAAGAACAGATATGCGATGCCTGAACTACCGAAAAGAAGGCTTGCACTAATGATTAAAGCCAACAGCCGACTAGCCGTTCCTGCAAACCGTTGTAGCTAACGCACTTTTGAATCTCAGCTGCTCTTCCACAATAAAAAATTTTAATAATAAGAATACTACATTGTTGTGAATTGTTTTTCCTACCGTCCTAAAATCTTTAATTAATCACTTACTATTTCCCCACACAGCACTGCACAACTTTGGAATGGGGCCGGGGTGATGTGTTTTGCAATCTATACACTACAAATCAGGACTGGCCATCCTGTCTCCCATCATCATTCCCATTACATGACCCCCCAAAACACCCACAGGGCAAGCATTTCTGTATGCAGCAGCAACACTTGGAACACTTGGGCCTTGAGCAACCGGAGCAATTGGGTCTCAAGCATTCTAGGCATTTCAGCTTGCAGAAACATTTGAGTCTCCGCGGGCAGCAACTTCCACAGCTGCAGCTGGGTCTCAAGCATTCTGGGCATTTGGGTCTCACGCATTCCAGGCATCTCGGCTTGCAGAAACATTTGGGTCTCCACGGGCAGCAACTTCCACAGCTGCAGCTGCAGCTGGGTCTCAAGCATTCTGGGCATTTGGGTCTCAAGCATTCCAGGCATCTCGGCTTGCAGAGACATTTGGGTCTCCACGGGCAGCAACTTCCACAGCTGCAGCTGCAGCCGGGTCTCAAGCATTCTGGCCGGTTCAGCTCGCAGAAACATTTACTGCAGCATTTTGGGCATTTCAGTTTCCACAAGCAACTCCCACAACTGAAGCAGCTGCAGCTGAATTTCAAGTATTCTGGCCATTTTGGCTTGTAGAAACATTTAGTGGGGCAACCAGGGAATTTCAGTCCCCACAAACATTTGGGGCAGCAACTTCCACAGCTGCAGCTGGGTCTCAAGCATTCCGGCCATTTTGGCTGACAGAAACATTTGGGGCAGCTTGGTGCTGCTGAGCATTTTGGGTAGCTGGGTCGGCAAAATTTGACCCTGCAGCAGTACCAACTTGATGTAGCTTGGTTCTGAATCCTCGGCCAGACCTTCTTGAGCCTAATGGATGTGGTAACGTTCTCCATCTCAATGACAAACCTTCGAAGGTGGCGAATGTAGTCTGGGTAGATCTCAAGGTTGCAGTGTCCTCCCCCCTTGATCCAAAGTGGGTCATATGGTTCACGTGACAATTTCCACAATTTGTTGCCATGCCGCCAGCTCACTACATCATCATCCGTGCCCTGTGATTGTTGATCCATCCCACTTCAGCAATTACATTGTACAAAGTAATACTATATAGGAAAGAATTTTATTTTAGCATGCTTCTTCTAGGAGCAAAAGATCAAGATACTCGCCTAGAACAGAAAAGGAAAGGTACACTTACAACACATGTTCAAAGCACATGCATTGTCAATGCCCCACTCAAACAAAAAAGAATTTTGACACCCTCCATTATTCATTAACGTTATAGGATGGAGATCGTCAATCCATTGGTATTTAGACAGAATTATGATTTTGCTTGAGGCGAAGGTACAAAGAGAACAGAGAAAATTGGGCTAGCCTATATAATTAGCACAAAAGGCGGCTAAAAAATAATTGGGGGGAAAAGGTGGGCTTTTTTTTGGCGTTGTATGTACGATATGAACATTCCTATAAAGTAAAGCCAAATCAAGATAATATAAAATAATATTTCAGTGTGGCAGATAAAACAAATCACTACGCATGCATGATAAAAAATGACAAAAGGTCATGATAATAAGGGGGAAAAGCATCTTAGCACTTTAGTTTCTCACCATAATGTCATTGACTAGGTAGATTAGGAATTCAAAACATTTGATTTATAGAGCATTTTTTTATTAGTATATGTAGGAACCAACTTTTAAGTATCAAAAGTTAGTGGGACAAAAATTTCAATTAGAATCATGAGATTCACGACTTTAACTTTAAAACAAAAAAAAAACAGAACTGCTTTTTGAATTTTCAACATTATAGACTTGAAATGTAATAGGCACATATTTATTTTATTAAATAAAATTCATTCACACAACGGGGCATATCTATTGGTTAAAAAGCAAAGACCAGGACTTATCAAAAAAAGAAAAAAGAAAAAAGACCAGGACTAGGCTAAAATCCTCCACGCAACACAATCAAAATACTTGCGTGAAGAACATATTGATCAATTTTTTGAGTGTTAATAAAAGCCAGTCCTTGGAACCTTCGGTTTGATTGATGCACCCAAACCATGTGTATGTAAACATTCTTAGCTATCATTCACTATCATAGTCATAAAATTATCATATAAATTGTATAATTACAATAACTCCATACCAATTAGACACCACGGTGATAAAATATAAGCAAACGAATGTGCCTTGAGCACTAAGTTATTGTCATCCAATATGCAAACAAAGGCAATAACTTCTCTTCCAACTCCTTACAATCATGGATGTTGAGCCAAGGTATACCTAACGCTAAAGCTGCTTTATTGTGAGCCAACGATTGTACATCAATCATATAGCATGCCCTCTAACTGTGTCAAAAACACAGAGAAAGCAAAACTAATTAACTGAACTAAAACAAGGGCATTATATCAAACAGAGAGAAATGAGGTTGTGGATGAAATCGCATAGTTATATAAACCAAGCTATTCAAAACAAGGTCCAGTTGGTGAAGGCTGTTCTAATCCAAGTTTTTTTCTACTCTAACTCCCACTTCATCCTACACCATTATAGGATAGTACATTGCAAAAGTAGCACCAGTACTGTCGCCTAACGGTCACTGAAATAATGTTCACTGAGAAATTGGTTGAAATTAATTGAAGATCAAATTTCTGAAAACATCATAGCTCTGTAATGCTAAGTATCTCAAAAAATACTTACATGTATCACTAGCACCGGGGACTTCACCTTCCGGATTTTGTTCACATTCTGCAAGTACCAAAGTAAATAATAATTAGGAAATGCAAACAAAAAAAAAGCTTTAAGTTTGCACGACTAACATTAAGACCATTTTAGCAGCTTACAATGTTCAGATGACAATTTAAATATTAATGGCACAGATCAAGAAATTTGCAATTCTAGCAATTTGTTAAGGCAAAATATTGAAATATGAAAAATCCAATCCAAACCAATTGCAACATCGAAAAGTTATGCATGTTTTACTCAAGGTTTTATCCTAGTTTTTGGTAGTTGATGAAAATTGATACAAATAAAGACACCATGCCCACCATCCATGATCACAAGGGTCAGAGTAGAAGGAAAACTCACAACACCAACAAACTGATTCTCCAGCCCACCTCATGAGCAAATTTTGCAAACGCATTCGCAAGAGAAAGCCAATTCCCAAGGGTCAAGAACTTAAACTTCTGAAGAAACCATATGCTTGGCACACCATTTCAAATTTTCATATGTATCATGGAGGTGTTGTCTTCCACTAATGCAATGAAGGACCTCAATTTCCACGAGAAGCACTTCAAATTTAAAAGGAATATAACAAAATGAAAATTGAAGTATCAAAGCCATAGCCAATTAGTTTGCCCAGAGCATATGAAATTCTGGCACATTATTTTGAAAAAATGAACATAGCAAAGTAACTCAGTGACAGTTTTAGTTGATATCAAATCTCACCTTGTACATATCCAAGCAAAACATGCACTTCACATGACAGACGACGCGGAGGCCAGAAAGAATAGCACTATGTAGAACTACACCCCTAAGCCTTGGCAACTGAGCCGCCAAGTGAAGAGTAGGCCCACTTCCAACAGACTGTCCATATAAAATTAGGTCTTCTTGGCTAACTCCATACTCAGTTTCAAGGCACTGATACACAGCCTCTATGTCTGCATATGTGTTGGACTCACTAGGCTGATCCACGAAAACATACAAAAAAATATTACTTCCTAGTAAATTAATGCCATTTCAAATAATTGAAGTTAAACTATAAAAAATACATCATAAGACCACCCTGATGAACTGAGTACTTGGTGTGCAAAACAGAAGCCAATTAATTATTCGTTAGGACTTTCAATTGTTATTGAACAGCCACTGGGCACAAACCCCCGGGTAGGGCACTTTGAAGCATAATGCTGACAGCCAACGGTTTATACTGCTGGTGTGAAGTCCTTGTTTGGACTCACAGGGATATGTCAGAACAAGTGTTATTCACATTTCACAATGTGAAAAATAAGAGCACACCAAATGATGTTCCAAAAAAAGGGTCAGAAAAACAGCTTCAATCCAACTCCACTGTTTGGTAGACCATAAGTTGTAGGGAATTACTTCTAAATATAAACCATTGCTGCTTCATGGTGTTAAAGTTATTTGACCATCATTGGATAATAAAAATTAACACTTCTTCAACAAACATATGATACGCCATCCATCAATCTGTTAATGGAATGGGACCATCCAATCAACCAAAAATAAAGGGATAGAACTACAATTGCTCAGATGAAGCAGGCATAAGCTGGTGGGACAAAAATGGACTGAAGGCCCCAGTAACAAGAACGAACTTACCTTACCTGTGGAGGCTCCATATCCCGAGTAGTCGTATCTGCATAACAAAATTACATGGGGGCGTCAGATATTGTCAAGTTAAAAATGAGAGCGCATGATAATGTATTATGAATGGTAAGACGAGAAAATTGAAAAATAAAGGGATGCAGAGGGAAGGAATAATTTGGGTGTCTTAACATATTAAGTTGCATTTAAAAGGAGTGGGTAAAAGGGAAAACACGCAGAAGGGAGAGAACTATTCGTTCTTGCGGTGTCACTTTACTGTTTTACAGGCTCACATAACCACAATTTGAAGAAAAATGGGCAGACCTTAAGCAAAAGGTTAATCTGTCATAAAATAGATGGGTAGGGCACCTTTAATTGACGAATTATGTTAATAAGTAACACATAGGAGTAAAATGTGTTCTTCTCATACATATCTACCGCTTTTGCATGATTAGATCGACAAAAGAGGGAAAGTGCTCTGAGGACATTATTGCGAGGCCGAGCTATGGAAAGCGTGACCCAGAAACGACAAGCATAACCAAAAATTGAACGCTTTGAGAGACTACAAGGTCGTGGAGGAAAGCATGAGAGTGTGAGCCATGACTCGTTCTGAGTGCATCAGTAAATTTCGTCACTTCATACCAAAAGTAGAAATTAAAGGTGAAGAGGGCATGAAAAAGTGAGAATTAAACGACTGTTCAGCGACATGGAATCGCTAAAGTTCACCTCCTTTTCTTTTTCTTTTTTTCCCTCTCTCCCTTCACTGTTAAAAGCAAAACCCATGTGAATATCAGTTCAGATCCACAAGTAGAACCATGAACACTGAAAATATGTACGTGTACAGTACAGTTAGTATACAGTCGAATCTTGATGAAACCCAACGCCAAAAAATGAAAATATCAGATAAAGATAAGTTTCGTATCCAAGAGTTCACCAAAAATGAAAGATTGGTCTAACAACCCCACAACATCGAAAAAGACAACAAACAATAACACTTGAAAATAACCATCTACAACACAATATATATAATTTCGATTTTAAAAAAAAGCACTAAACCCATGAGCAGATAACAAGCATAAAATTTAAGATCTCCAGAAAAACAAAAACAAAACAAACAAACATGTAAGATAGAGACAAAGAGACGTGATGTATTGAGACAAAATTAACTTTCACTTAGAACAGCACAGGGAAACAACAATAAAACAAAACAAAAATACTAACCCCATGAGATTCACTCTGAGATTGACCTTGAGCTGGGTGAAGAGATCATAGAGTTGACCCAAATCGGCGGCATTGCCGTGCGAGTAAAGCAGAGTGAGCCTCGCGTACGGGTTCCTCATGTAGAAAGCCACCACCTTGTTCCCGCTTTTAGTGTCCAAAACCCAGACATCCATGGAGCTCTCCTCGTAAGGGGTGGAATTTCCACCGGGGCCCACCGACGGAACTGCCACTTGGCGGCCGCTGTCGTTCTGCCTCACGGCGTACGTCGGCGGCGTCGGTGGAAAGAAGGCGAACTTCGCCACCAGGGAAGACAGCACACACCCCATTTCCAAAGCCCACAAAAAATTAAAAAAAAATGATCCCCCTGCCTACAGACCCGACTCATTGATTGCCTCCACAAACATGACCAGACAGAGCGTTGTGGGGAGGGGGAGAAAGACGGATGGGTCTGGGTAAATTAGCTGGTTTAGGTGATGAAATTGGAGGGAGAGGTAAGTGGGTTGCCGAAGCCGCTGTTAGTTTTAATATACTGTGTGGCTACACAAATTACAGAGAGTGATGAATGGAGATTGGAGGAGGACAAAGCCTGGAAAAGAGCAACACTTGTGTTTTACTTCCTATTATAGCATGTTTTGGCTGAAGAGAGGAGGGAGAAGAGAGCAGAGTCGGACAGAGCGAAGAGGGGATGGATTCAAATATTTTAATGTGTGTCAGAAGAGAGGGACTGGAGCGAGGGCCCAACGAGGAAGCGAGAGATAAGGATAAAAGTGTCAACATGAGGAGTGAGTTCTTCTAGTAAATGCCAAGGAGGACTATTTTATTTGCTCTCTCTTTTTTTAATAATTTATTTCAATCGGATGATATAATGCGTTCATATGAATTTTACTTTTTATATTTTATTTAAATTTGTAATAAATTATAATTTAAAAATAATTTTTATTTGACAGCTAAAAATATTTTTAAAAATTTAATAAAAAAAATTTAATAAGCTTAACTAATAAAAAAATATTTGAAACTTCTGATAAGATTTGTAAAAATAGAAAATAGTTATAAAACTCATCTATTTAATAATTTTAATTTAAAAATTAAATAATTTTAAATTTATATAAATTTATTATTTTTAAAATAATGTTATTTTTAAAAATAATTTGAGTGTGTTTGTGCGACTCTACACAAAAAATAATCTGGTTTTTTTTTTGTCTCCTCTAGTTTTCTTTTATTAGTTTGGCTGCTTTTTCACTTCTTTCTTAAAAACAAAATTGTGATAAATCTTCCACCTCTGTTTCTATCTCTTATTTTATTTTTTTAGTTTTGGGCACTCGTGTTGTTGCTTGGTGTGGTAGTGCTTCTTCTTCTATTGGCACCATGTTTTTTCACAATTTGGGTTCACCTCCCCTCCCCTCCCCACTCCTCTCTCCCTCCCCTCTCTCTCTCTCTCTCTCTCTCTCTCTCTCTCCAGAAACCTCCCTACATTTGCCTATATATTTGTCGTCATTCTGATGCAGCAGCTACCCTAGGAAGTAGGAACTGGTATTTTTACTGACGCAAGTAACTCTCTATTGGGGTGTGTCGGATGTCACCTTGATATCGTATCCCGACCCACCCAATAAAGCACACTTTAATTTTTTCCTCTGAATATACATATACTGTTTTTCTTAAAATTTTATTTATTTTTTGCTTCGAGTCTTTCGACCCAGCCGAGCCGACCGTTAGTTTTTTCTCAGGGTCCGATATTATTACTGTATCTCTTTATCCATAATGAACCACGCTTTCTATGGGTGAGCATCATTACTCGTTTGTAATTAATTACTTCTCATTACGTCATCCACCACCGACTATTTGTACGCGAAATATGTACTCTGCATGAAAATTCAAATTTGTTCAAAACAACTTAGGGAAAGTGATCATAGGAAGATTGTGAATATATAAACCAGTATCAACGGTCTAAATTAAATTTTTTTACAACTACGAAGCATGAATATGAGGCAGAAACAGGGACACATAAATTATTTTGTAATAATAATTAATAATCACCCGAATAAATAATAATAATACCAAAGTTTACGTACTGTTCTATACGCGTCGCGTTGACATGAAAATAATAATATAATATATATATTAAAAATGAAAATAATAAAATAATAGAATTCATCAAAATCATTATATTGAATTACGGCCAAAAAAAATCGTGGAAAAATCAATGATTTTACTTTTAAATGTTATTATAAACAAAAGTTTCCCGCATTTCAAAAGTTATTATACATGGAGTTTATAAAAAAAAATTGTGTTTTTATACGTAACAACAACCCAAAAAAAAAAAAACATTGCGTATGACTAGTGGCCAGTACAATATCAATAAAATTGTATATATATTCACAAAATCAAACATATATACTCTAACAATGTGCAGTTGATATTGTATATGAAGACTCTTAACCATGCTTTTGGACTTGATGAAACTTTCAAACAACCCAGGCTAGCGTGATAGTTAGTGATCTTCCCAAGCATATTCAATATGTTAAAGAGGATGTCAGCATGAATTAGAGAAAACAAATGCTAAACACAAGGTGCAAGCATAAACGATTTTAGGTATTTACTGCCGGATATAAAGCCATGATATTTCCTGGCAAAAAAAAAAAAAAAAAAAAGAGCGTAAGGTGATACTAATAGCAAACTTAAATAAAATAATGGAAGTATGAATATTTTAAAGAAAATCAACCGGCATCGCTTTATGTTATGAATTTACCTAATTGTTATATGAGTATTTTCAAGATATTTAATGTTACTAATCTATATATGAGCATAATATATTTTAAAGATAGATCGATGATGAGTTATTTACATGTAAAAGTAAACAATAAAAAACTAGATTCCAATATTACCAAATCAATCTCAAGTCTCAAACGAACACATTCAAACTGGAGATAATTATAGATATATAGATTTGAATGTGAGCTTCGAATCCGCAGATTCAAATGAAGAGAATCAAACAGTGGAGAGATATTCTAAGATTTTATGAAGGAGATAGCTTCTATGCAAATGATTTTGATTTGAATATGAAAATTCAAAATAAAGGTTCGTATGTATAACATGGCATTACGACGAAGCGAGCGTGACAATAATAATAGCCTTTAACTTTTAGATTTCTTTTCATTTTTTTCCTTTATTTTAAAAAACTTATTAATTAGTTTCTTTTTAATTTAAATTCTATCCTAACTCTAACAAAGGATTATATAAATATATATTAGGGTTTTGTAAGGAACAACACATAATTATTTCAATTAAAATTACGAATTCCATTTAGAATCTTACTTTGCATATCCATGTCATCCCACTTAAATCTTGAATTTTATTTTTACATTTCTAAATATATTTTCTCTTTTCCTACTTTTTAGCAAAGTGCTACTAGTTCTATAATCTATTGGTGCACTTGTCTCTTTTGCCTCTTTAATCTTCGTACGTTTAGATCATTTTAACACCACCACAACGGCCCGGGCTAGACTTGCTCTTGCTCTTGGTCCTGTCCATGATCAAAGAAAGTGGAGCCTTTTATTTTATTACCACGAGTTTGCCGTGAACGGTTAAAATAATAAATATTTGTGCAATCGGTTCGCGACATTTTTACGTAACCGTGAGAGATTAAACGGTTATGATTTTTTTTTCTCTCTCTCTTCCAATGAATTTGTAAGCTATCACATCATCACGATTATCCAAAAATTATCCAACCCTGATTGTACCTAAAATTGCTCATTAGAAAAACCCACTACATCGATCCCATGCTTCGTTCAGCCTTTCCTTTTTTGTATATTATTAATGATATGAGATTTGATATTGAACGAAAGTCACCATTGATTTGGCAAGTAGTCAGCATATTTCTCACCAAACTTCAACACTCACTCATCATAAAACGTGGAATTGTTTTATGTGAAAGGCAACAAAAATGGCATATATACAACTTTAAATTATAATATTTTGTTTTGAAATAATGAATCAATGACGTAGGGGCATTTTTTTTTGTTTCATTCATTAATTAATGTGTACCCATCAGGAGTTTTGGTGTATTTTTTCCTTAATTTTATTTTAGTCACCCATCATAAATAAATGTAAAATATAAAATTTTCAAATAATAAAAATATTATACCACCAAAGTGATTATTTATTTATATTGTAACCATTAAATTTCATACGGATTGGAATAACTGAAATGACAATACGATTTCCCATAGCCGCATGGATGGGATATCCAAGGGAGACATTGGGGTGTAATTGTATGCCCCTATTTTTTTATACCTAATTAAGGCGCAATCTAATTTTCTTTTTCTAAATTTTCTGTATAATTAAACTCTATATTTGTATGGGAAAAAGAGGTTAAGGAGCGAATGCAACCATTTATTCGTAGGTGTGCAAAAATTGATTTAGATCGCGAATACTAATGGTAAACTATTTTTAAAAAAACTTTGTATCTTACCTGTAATCCTCCCACATTAAAGTTGGGTGGATCAATTATAATGGTAAAAAATTCACCCACCTTGCGACAAATCCAACTCTTATATATATTATAACTTTACTACGTATATATCAACAAGTCAACGTGTTATTAAATACATACACATACAAAAAGATAACCACTTCTCATTAAAATTTTAAAAATTGAAAAGAAAAATTATTTACTGAAAAGCTGACATTACAAAAAGCAGAATATAACAAAATAGATTATTATAAAAAATCAATGCTACTTACCGCTGTACTTTGTATTTTAATGAAATAAATTTCGGTACTTACTGAATTTTGGATTTTTTTTAAATAAAAAATATTTAATTTATTCAATGCATCAGGAAAACATTAAACATGCGAGAGATGATAAAAACATTTCTGTTATAGTTTTTTAAAATATTTCTATCATATCATGTGCATTTTGATTTGATATTTTTATTCATGAGGATGAATAGTATATTTATCCATTAAAAGTTAATTATTTTTTAAAAATATATTATTCTTTATTTTTATTTTTATTATTTTTTATTTCTCTTTCGTTTATTACAATCAAATAAAAATTTATATGTATAAAAATATATATTAAAAAAATATTAAAAGAAGTATTTGAGGAGAATTTATTACTTATCCTCTCCGGTATCTCATTTTAAGAAAACTGTTATAAATACTTTTTTATAAATATGTACTTTTTTTTCTCATAAGAAAAGTTGAATTATATTAAAAATAATGTGAATGCTCGTAGACTCTGTGTTCTCTAATTCGAATATAATAGATCGGTAGGGTTATGTACACAGGAATACAGGATTGACAGACATATCATTGAATAATTAGATATCAAATTTAAAAAATGTCAATTATTTAAAATATTTTAATAAGACCGTTGGTTTGCTTACGCAGATAACATTATTGGTCCATATTTTATATATAAAACAGAATATAAATTATTATCTCGCACAACATTGCCACCAAGCAAAGGCAATATTCGAAATAGCATGACAAAATATATATATAAAAAATCCTAATTCGCTTCTCCTATTGCGGCGGTCCCAGTGGAGCAATGATGAAAATATTAAAATACTGGTGGCGTGAGAAATCACGGCAGCCGCGTCGCCCCCACACACACACACATACACACACACACACGGGGCCCTAAAAAGAGTCCGATTGGATCATCATCTCACTACGTGTCTAGTCTTGTTGCCATCTTAAAAGTGTGTCCCAGGTATCAACGGCGTTGGGAGGGCCAGGGAGGGGTGCATTTTATGTAGCATGCCCCCTCGTCAACCCCATTTTCCGATAAAGTCTTATTAATGCATGCGGTTATGCACCAATTGTGCGCGCATCGTGTACATGTGGAAACTTTAAAAAAAAAAAAAACTAATTAGTATCACTCCACTCCACCTGCCTTTATTGGTGCCAGTACGTGGGTATAGCGATTGCATTAGGATCCTAACTTGAGCTCTTATAATGTGATCCTTTTATGATAAATAACAGTTCTCGAGTTGGTAAAACAGGACATGAGGACAAGCCTTTTTTAGGAGAGGTGTCGAGTTGGAGTCTCAATCCTTGGTTGCATCGAATTGGTGCCTTGTTTTATTATCTCGTGTCTTATAAGTTTGGTAATGTAATTAGTGATTATCGTGTGTATGTTTGGTATATTTATATTTTTTTTATAGTTTAAGAAAAATATATATATAATTATTAAAAACTCATCAAATTCATCAAATATAATTTATAAATAAGGAATTAATAGTAAATTCAGAGATAGATCATGATGTTTGGGGACCGAAATACAAAATTATTACAAAATCGTATAGTTTATTTACCATAGCATAATGTTCATCACAAATATTTAAAATAATAATTAATATTATTAATTAATTAAAATTATATATATACACACTATTTCATTTTGTATTTTCCCATTGATGCTTATACTATGATTCTATACAGCAAAACACACTAATGATTACATTACATGAATAATGTGATGTAAACGTATTTCTTGTATATATTAATTATGTTAGTTTCACGACAAGTAATGATAAACAACCAAATAAATATAATATAATAATTAGTATATATAGCCATAAAATTGTATTATATATATTTATAGTAATAATAATCATATATTAATACAGCAATATCGTGGCTATTATTACATATATAAAGAAAAAGTATATTATATATTACATTACATATATAAACATAATTTCTTATATGACCATAGTATGTGAATAAAGCAATGTTTAAATAGTTGTTATATATATAATGTCGTAGATATAGATGATATATGCAATAATGACCATATTCTTTAATTTTACTCCCAGCGTGAAGTATATAATATATATGCTCTCATGTACGGTATATATAAATTTAAAATTTTGGGAGGGTTGGAAACATAGTTATCAGAACCGGACCGGACATCGATTCGGCTAAAGCACCGGGTGGTCGGATCACTGGTTCAACCGTCGAGTCAATGGTCGAACCGGTCATATAATTAATAATTATATATAAATATATATTAATAAAAAATAGATATTTTAAACTAACATATTAAAATTATGTTTATAAAATAACACTCTTTATTTTTAATATGTATTTCTAATATAAATTCTTAATAAATTTTAAAGTTTAGCGACATAAATTCATAGTAAAAGAAAATTTAAATAAAGTTTGGAAGGATATTGAAGTGAAATGTCAATATTAATCATTAATTTTCAATTAAAATTGTGTTATAAAATAAATTAAATAATATTTTATAGTTTTTTAAAAAACCGGCCGGTTCTGTAAAACCCGGCCGGGTCAACAGGGTTTCTCCGGATTTTTTTGCAGAAACGGTCCAATTAAAAAACAGGACCGGTTAAGTGCCCGGGTCACCGGTCCGACCGACCGGTCCGGTCCGGTTCTGATAACTATGGTTGGAAGGGCATGGCTCCGCCAACCCCCCATAAAAATGTTATTGAGTAAATCAATATATTTAGAAATGTATTATTTATTCATAATTATTTTTTAATAATTTTTTAATATATATTATTATATTCATAATTTTTTAATTGATGTTAAGAAATGAAAGAAGAATAAAGAAAATAATATAAATTAAATTAAATAATAAATAGATATAAAAATGTGAAATGAGATGTTTAATTTTTTTAAAAAAATAAGTAAATTATTTACTATTTATTCATGAGGAATAAATTTCAAAATTGATGTAGAAGCTATTAGAATTGTTTCCTTTTCTCTAATTAGAGCGCTCGTATCTGGTCATATTTGTAATTATTTTCTTTTTATTTGCAAGTGATTGGTGACTGTTACTATATTTTAAGATCACAATTGAATGGAAATTTAATTTGAATCAATAAACGTAAATTTGATAAATTAAATTAAAAGTATTACACGTATTACATGATACAAATTCCAAAATTTCTCATCATAATCACAAGGGACATGCGGTTTTAGTATGAAATTGTGCGTGACTACCAGTATTCATATTGGTTTTTTAATATTTTTTTATTATAAATTATAGCTAAAAAAATTAATTACTAATCTTGTAAAAAATCTTATACATCTCATTCTTTATTATTATTTATCTATTACATTAAAATAATATTAAATTATCATTATTATATTTTTTATTTACTATAACCATTTAAAAATATACATGTATAAAAAAGATTTTTATAAATAAACAATAACTTCACAAATATAGAAAATTATTATTTATTTTTCTATTTCTAAGTTTTGTTTTTTAAAAAGCTAAAACTATTTTTTAAATTATAAAAAAATTTGCATATAAAAATTGCAATATGAATGCTACGCATCTCCTGTCACTATGTCAGATTCTTATTTGAGTTTGGTATACTAATTATTTTAAAATAAATTTGTGTAATAATTTGTCTTCTTGCTCCTATTATTAGAACAATGAGTTTGGCTTCTTTTTTTTTTTTTTCTTTATTTCTTTTCTTAATCATGTCGATCGCGCCATGCTCGTACGAGCTTCAATCGTAACTGTTTTAAATCTGCGAACGGTAGAGGTGGCAGGTGCGTGTGCGGTCACGGATCGTGCAGCGGCAACCCAAAATGACGTGATGACGTGATCTTGCAAGTTGATTAATCCCGTGAAAATAGGATAATCGGATTCCACGCGAATTGGATCACAGCATCGCTGATTCCACACGGATTGGATTATCATGAACAGAGAACGATAGTATGAAAATATTTTTAATTTTTTTATTTAAAATTTAAAATTTAAAATTTTTATGATTCAATTTATTTAATTTATTATTTTATTCTCTGTTACTTTATTACCTGTTCTCCCAGTATTCATTAAAAATATTATTTTTTAAAATACATTCAATTTTATCAAACATATTATATATATATATATCAAGTATTCAAAATTTAACTTTAATAAAATAAAAATTATGAAATTAAATATATAGAAACAAAAACAGCCTTTGTAAATTTATTAATTTTATTTTAATATTTAATTGTATTTATTTGAACCAATAATAATTATGGCTTTGGTCACCATCTTTTAGAGAACAATTATCCATTATCAAAAGTCATTCTTTCCATGTTTTATAAAAAAAAAATTAATCAAAATAAAATAAGAATAAATTAATTTACTTTTCTAAAATATGTATCAGTTTAATTTTGAGTGTTATGGAAATGCTTATCATTTCCTATAACTTATGAACTCAACTATGAATAGCAGAACATTACATTAGATGTTCAATCACTTATTTAATTGGTGATCACTCTAACCCTCTACTTTGTAAAAGGTGAAAAACGGGTTAAAAAGACGTGAAAATTTAGTGGAAATGAAAATAAATGGAGAGAAAAACCGTGTAAATTTGTTTTTCTATGTAATGATTAGTTGACAGAGGTGAAAAAATATATATAATATAATTTTCTACCATTGTCATGTTGAAAGCTCTATTTTCTTGTGACCGTCTCTAACCCATATATATATGCCCAAAAATGCGTATTAATTAGCTTGCATTCTGATTTTATCGGGAAAACAACTCGAAAACCCAGCCTTGCCTGCTTTCATTTTCTTTTCCATATCCACGGCCTGCAATAATGAAGCAGGCGTTCACGGTACGTAGGAAAGGGAAAGCTAATGAATAAATTGTCGGTGACCCATATTTCATAGGCCAGCTATGGAAGAGTACTGGGTTCATCTTTGCTGTGAAAGGCGACGGATCAGTCGTGAAAGACGTGGATTCTATGTGTGGAAGACGACAAATCTGGGATGAATCGTTGGCCACAAAATTACCTTTTATTTTCCATATATTTTTACGTCGTTTTGGTGCGAAAAAAGTTACACAAATATCAATAGCAAGTTTTCATACTTCATATATATATATATATATATATATATATAATATGATATCAACAAAGCAATAGAAATTCAAACTTCAACATCTTTTCATCCCCTTCCTTCATTTTTCATAGATTTTCTGCCAAGGATAAAAATAACTAGATAAAATTTTCTTGACCCATTGCGAGAATGACTTTCAGACCATCACCTACAAAGAAGGATTCAAAATATGTACTTATTTTATGTTCTACTCTCTAATCCTTTGTTAATGCATGGGTATATAAGAGTGTAAAATATATCACTAGAAATCGGTTTGAAAATTAAATCGTGTAGGCTTTGCTTTGTTATTCACGTGGCCTATCATAAGAATCAATTAATTGTCCATAATAAAATGCCAATATTTTTTAATTATCGTAATAAATTAATATATTTAACAATTTCATGAATTTAACATGCACTATCTTGTTATAAAAATAATAATTTTAATAAATATTTTAATTTCAGTGCAGCAATGTATTAATATGTAATAAGATAAAATAATTAAATATTAAATAATATTATATATTATTACAAATTTAATTTATTATTTAATGTTAATGATTATTTAAAATTTATAATGTAATTGCAATGCAATATATATTAATTTTACGAGTGAAATAAATAGTTTCAGATTTTTTAAAAAGCAAATACTAAAAATAACAAATTTTGAAGATACGATTATTTTGGTATGCAATTATGTTTTTTTTTAAATTAAGTTTTAGTGTATTCTACCCTACAATTATGGCAAATGATCACGGTATCATAGTATTATAATATGATTAATTTGTTAATTATATTTTAAAATGGTACTTACTTTTAAAAATTATTTCTAATTATTATTTTTTTCAAATTTAAATATAATTTAAAAAATTTTTATCTATCGTAATAAATAAAATTTATTTTTAAAATTTAAAATTTAAATATTAATAAAAAATCAAATCACAAAATCAGAACATTAAAAAATTATAAAAATACGGGCTCGATGAAGCACGAATTAAAAGTTTAACAAATATTGAAATCACATTTGTATATTATTTAAAACGGAAAATATCATAATATGTGACGGACCCAAGATCTTTGTCCCCCCTTTATTCTTTGATTGATGTAATTTCAATATTTGTGTTTTTTAGCCATCAATTCTAAAAAGCAACTTAATTAGCAACAAAGGACAAAATATGATAGCAGTGTTTCGTGGTGGAGTTGAGGCCTAGCGGTTAAATCAAGTCACTTTATCAAGTATAATATTTTATTCGAGAGATTAGTATCGTTAAACGTTAATCGAGGAACCTAATATTGCTTCAATAAATACATAAATAAATTTATTTTGATAAATAATAACATACACAAATTTTAAAATAACCATGGTTTAATTAGGGATAATATCTGTTGGCTGGTAATGATTAATATAGTGTCCATAAAACGGAAAAGATCGTGATGGTGCATCATGAGTCTGGATCCATAGTGATTAGTGAAGTTGAACCACGGATGCTCACATAATCACATTCGGTCAGTGTGTTATGAAAACTACTAAAACAATTTGAAAATTTAAAAAAATAAAAAAGTTGTCAATTAGAACTAACTAGGAGTGTCCCCTAAAAGGAGAAACCAAAGCACGAGCAATGAGATGATCATGAGGTATTGTGGCCTATGTTTTTTTGTCCTTGTCACACCACCTTCACTCCTTTTTATATAAGATGATCGATTTGGCTAATTTTAACCCAAGTGGGTAATTAGTCATCATGAAAGTTCATCTGAAAGGAATAATTAGCGTTTAAAAGGTAGAAGCGAATTAGACACCTTCCTTGATTCGAACTTGAAACGTGGTACAGAGGCAGTAGTGTAGGAGTCAAGGATGGCGGGAGAAGAAAGCCTTCTAGTAGGGATCCAATGGTAGTGCCAACGTTAGGTGGGACGCAGTGTTCAGACGCTGATGTTAATTAGGATCTATCTAATTCACTGGACCAAACTAATCTGGTGGATTTTTATTATTTTTATTAATCAGACGCAGTGTTCCAACGTTAGGTGGATTTTTATTATTTTTTCTAGTGGTAAAATAAAATGCTGGCAAAATAATAATAATAATAATCTGCCTCTTCTTATCTACTAGAAGACTTTAGACCTAATCATGTTTTGCTATGCGAATTATTTTTAAAAATTATGTATTCAAATTAATTTATATAATTTATAAATAATTTTAAATTATTTAAATTTATTATTTTCAAAAATAATCATGGAGTTCATTAATTCAGTACTATCATCGATGGCTACATTAAATAATTTTTTATTTTTTAGTAAAATAAACTAAAATAAATAAATGGGCTTTAGAGCATTTACAATAATTTTTTTATAATTTTTTTAAAAATTATAAATTTATAAGGAAAATATCTAAATAGAAAATGAATACTAAAGTATCATATTTAAGAATTTATTACTTATTTTAAAATATTATTTTTATAATTTTTTAATATATATTTTTATACTTTTTAAATTTTAATTAGTTATAATAAATAAAAATAGAGAAAAAGTATTAAATAAAAAATAAAATATTTTTTAAAAAATAAAAATAAGATACGTATAAAGTTTTTAAAAAATAATAAAAAAAATCATTCCAGAAACCAGAACGACGAAACAAGATAGGCGCCGGCTTTTAGCTTAACTAAGTAGCCCACTTGGTCTTGGATGGACCATATGGATGAAATTACTGTTATGCTCCTTGTCACGTAAGCAGTTGACATTTTACCCCAACGCACATGGTGCCGGCACTTCGGCACTGACTCCTTCTAGCTCAATTCCCACAAATCCAATCACCGAAGCTCACAACAGCCAATCTATTTTCTGCTTTGGAGAGGTGAGTTTTCTTATGTACATTTCGATGCATGCAATTGTTTATATATACAAACACACACACACACACACACACATATATGTGTAATGTCTGGCATCATCTGCGTGTTCTTTCATCAATCTCCAGTTTTTGGGTGTTTTGTGCTGTTCACGAGGGTTAAGGGTTCACTGGGTGTCAGCGTTTTTTGGAATTCCTGGAGTGTGAGCGTCTCTGTGTTGTAACCATTCATGACTATAATCTGTTTGATGAAACGCATCATGTTGGGTTTTGATAAACTATGCTCTATAAGTATAGTTCGATTGTTGAGAATTAATGGGCATATTTTATTTTATTTATTTTTGGATAATTTCAAGGTTGAATGCTTGAATTTTCTCCCGAATAATGTGTTCTAGCACGATTAAGAGGGGAAACCTTCTTCTGTTTATAAACCCATGTCGAAAAGCCTAAGGTTTGTGGACGAACTTATTTTTGTTTATAGACACGTGTTTCTGTTTTTAAAAAAACTGTTGTCTCTGTATCTCTCAAGACGTTCAATATCCCTTTGAGCCACAATCCGTTTTGAGCAACACAAAATTGAATTGTGTTTCTGTTTTGAGAAGGTTTCCAACCTCCATTGGGGCGGGAACTTGCCTGAGTGATTGGAAATGGGTAGTTATAAATAGAAGTCCTTGTTGTTATCCACAGCGGTATTTAATTATTTGGTATTCTGGAGCCATCTCCTTGGGTTTTCAGGCAATATTAGTTGTTCACTGCGCTCGGTTAAATACGTTTAGATGGTTAAAAATTGATGGGAACTTTTCAGTTTTCAACTATTTCATTGTCAAGGCTGAATTTTCTCTCGAATAATGTGTCTAGGGTATCAGTGCTGTCAAATAAAAATCGATGGAGTGCGTTCATTTTGTTTCTCACTGGGTATCAGTGCTGCTTTGAATTTCTGAGGTACTCATAGTATCTGCGTATTGAAGCAATGTGATTGACAAACTGTGATGTGAAGTACAGTTAATCTGTTAGAAATTATAAATTAACGGGGAGTTGTAAATTTTGAATACTTCTATTATTTGAGCTGAATTTCTATGGTGTAATGCGTTCTAGCACAGTTAAATATGAAAAGTTCTTTCTTTGTTTATCTCAACAATTACATTATGATGGTGCTCTGATTTCCTACTGCACAGATGTCTTCCTTTATGACTGCCACTGCCATATCCACACCTCTGCCTGCTTGTAGAAGTAGAAAAGTATGGTTTCCATCTCATTCTGGACCCAAGTCCTGTCTTGCCCACCTTCCTGATACTCGGTCTGTCTGTCTGTCTCTCTCTTGTGCACATATGTATTTTGCTGGCTTTTGTGAATTCGATGCATATTCCTGCAAGTTTTAGACAAAGATAGATTAATGTTTATGTGGTTCATTAATGTCTTATCAAGGCAAAAAAGGATAGGATTAACTTATTAAAGCAACTATAGTATGATTTGTTCCCGTCTTGTTCTAATTCACTGTTGCTGTTTATGTTTGGTGGCATGATTTTGAAACCAATGTTGTTTATTTCTGGAAATTGAAATATGATGGGAAGTTGATTTGAAAGGGAAAGCATGTAATATTGACTTATATAATGATATTTACGGAGTTAAAAAGTTTTTAAAATATTATTTTCCTAAAATAAATTTAAGTTTCATGCAGGATGATGCCTGACTTGAAATTCAAAGAAAAGCTATTGCATCAAGGATTCAATTTGTTTCTAAGAATGTGATTTATAAAAAGAATGATGAACTGTTGATTATTGTGCGACATTGTATATTTTTGAAGTTGAATGAATGGAATTGTTTCATAAAACTTGCAATGGCAGTTGCATTAGAGAACAAATCTATAGGTATAAGAGATGATAGAAGGGCTGCTCACACATCAGGACCAAGCTTTTCTTGTTAAATTGAAAGGAGAAAAAAAGATAAAAATGTATTAAAAAGGTGGAAAGTTGGAGAAAATTGTGCAGTTGTAACTTATAACAGTATTTGTCCAATTTAGCTTCTGCATACTTGACGCTTTAAAAATTTTTAATTCAATATTTTTTACTATTATTTTAGAATTACTTTTATATTTTATATTTGACTTGTTCAAGCTGGGCCTACATTCTATGGCCTATATCTATGTAAACGCTAATACTTGGTCGGTATCTGGCTGAATGCCTTTATTGAGTTTATGGTAACTTATGTAACTCTGCAAACTCTGCTGTGGGGTTGTATGGTTGATTCAATGAAATGTTTATTTATTATATATCTTTCTGCTCATGTTATTCGAGCTAGATGTGCTATTGATTATACTTTATGATACATTAGAGGACCAACTAGCAAATGTTTTCAAGCCAATTCTGCGTAATTGTGTGTTATACATTAATTTTTTTTTATGTCTATTCCAACTTGAGGCGGATATATATATAATTTGTTCAAGTTGGACCTACATTCTCTGGTCCATATCTATGTGAACACTAATACTCGGTCTATATATATAGCCGAGTCTCATTAAAATTTAGACAATAATTACAGGTTTCATTTACTAATTGATTGATCAAGTTGTGTTTTGCACACGTACAATCTCTTGTGACTGAAATCCATGGTCTCTGATATATTCTCTTGACAATATAGATCTTTCAGGATTGGTGTCAAATGCAGTTATGCAGGAGCAAGTGCCAAGGAAGATTCCAGATCTTTTACAATAGATGTTGCGGCTAAATTTAAGAATGAACGAGTTAGAACTTCTTCGAGTTGTCAATGTTTTTCTTTAAACAGGTTCATCAATTGATTCTACACAGTGCTAGTTTTGTAAACAAACGTCAATCATTTTTTCTTAGTAGGTTGTTGTCCTAGGAGGCAATGGGTTTGTTGGTTCTGCAATATGTGAAGCTGCAGTATCAAAGGGTATAGATGTCATGAGCCTGAGCAGGTACTTCAAATTTTGAAGTAAATGGCCTTCTGTTTTTGTTCGATTGTGATATCTTGCATTATATTTAACTGAGGTAGTGGTCAGGTGCTTTAGGATTCCAAATCCTTAATCAATTTGTAGTTTTGTACAGGTCAGGGCGGCCTTCTAACACAAGTTCATGGACTGATCAGGTCACTTGGACAAAAGGCAAGTTTCATTCTTTCATTTTAGAATTGGCCGATACTCAGCAGAGAAGCATTTAGATGTTTTTTGGTAGTAGATTATGAAGGATTTTGTAGTGATAAATTCATTTGGACCCTTCTCAGTGTGGCTCCTTATATGCATTGTTGTTCCGCATGCGATGTAGGAGATGTTTTCTATGCAAACTGGGATGAAATATTGGTTGGGGCCACTGCTGTAGTTTCCACCCTTGGTGGATTTGGTAGTGACGAACAAATGAAAAGGATTAATGGTGAGGCTAATATTTTAGCGGTGAATGCTGCAAAAGATTATGGTAAGTAAATGTTTCCCTTTTCTTATGGTCTAGTCGTTATTCTGTGAATCTACCCTCCGCCTCTTTCCCTGGGGTGTGGTCTACTAAATTATAGGGTAATTGAACTCCCATCAGCATGAATGATCTTTTCTCTTTTGTGCTACATTTGCTTGAAAGGTTTCTAATGTTGCAGTAGAACACATTTGTCAAATATAATAGACCAACCAAAAAAGCGACAGCTGTAGAATATGGATATCCATTTATCTACGATTGATACACTGGGGTAATAATAAAAGTTGAAGTTGAACAAGTAACGACTTGTGTTATTGGATCGCTGCTACATCTCTGCTGTATACAAAGAAAGTGTCATAGAAAAAACAAACAAGTACTAGCAAGGAAATGAACCTTGGCTTAATTCATTCAGTTGATTTCATTTAATAAAATTGATATAATTAAACAAGCGTACTTCATCCTAGTTTGGAGTTGCTTGCATGAGATATTCTAATCTTATATGTTCGTAGTTGGATTTGCTTGCATGCACTTTTTTAAAGCTTATATGCTCAAAAATGCACTTTCTACTTTCTATAATCCGAAATAGGAGGAATAAAGTTGATTAATTGCCCCCAGCGTTTTGAGTAATTTACTAGAAATATTCATGTTACTTTGTTATATTTCTATTCTCTTCTAAATGACCTTAATATCATTTTTGCTCATAGAAACAGGTATGGGGATTGAAACCATTATGTGATTGGAATTGATTTTAAAAAGCATATATAATCTATCTTCCCAAAATTATATTTATTTTATATGATATGAACGTTAGTCAAGATACAAACGACATTGTTCATTGGCTTCCATATTTATTTCTGAATATAATATGAATTATGAACGTCTATAATTTCTGTTTTTTCATGCAGGAACTCCCAAATTTATATTAATCTCAGTGCACGATTACAATCTGCCATCATTCTTACTTTCATCAGGATACTTCACAGGGAAAAGGAAAGCTGAGTCAGAGGTTCTCTCTAAATTTCCGAACTCTGGTAATTCATGATTTATGAGTCTGCTTTTCAATTTTGCTGATTAAAAAATGAAAGTTTCATCAGTTCTTTTGGGTGGTTGAAAAAATCACAGAATAATTAGGAACAGGCAAACAGTGTAGTAGTTTATGCTGTGAATCAATTAAAAAATTGGGAACCATAGCAGAAGCTGGATAGGTAAATAGACAGTTTTTATTTTTATTAATTATATATATATATTCCATTTTTAAGTAAAAAAAAGTTTCGGATAATTGCAACATCATAAGAGTTTTCCTATTTCAAATTTGTTTTTTTTTTTTAAAATTTCTTATAATCTTTATTTTTATATTCTAGAAAATACAAAAACAACCAATGACAGTACTCAGAGAATCTTACAATGATCTTAATGACATAACACTTGCATGCCACTAGTTATTTAATTATTTAAAATCCACAGGTGTTGTATTTAGACCGGGCTTCATATACGGTAAGAGGCGGGTCGATGGCTTTGAGATCCCATTGGATTTGATTGGGGAACCACTGGAGAAACTTTTGCGTGCAACTGAAAGCTTTACCAAGCCGTTAAGTTCCCTTCCCGCATCTGATCTATTATTGGCTCCGCCTGTCAGTGTCGATGATGTTGCGTTTGCTGTGATTGATGCGGTCCTGGATGATAACGTCTTTGGGATTTTCACAATTGAACAGATCAAGGAAGCTGCAGCCAAAGTGAAGGTCTGATTCAATGTTGTTATGTAGTGACATGTGACTGCTGAATTAGAGTAGAATTTTTGCCTGGCTCTCCTTGCGTGCAAAGATCACTGAACAATTTTCAAGTTCATCGTGTTGTCAATGACACTGTTGTATGGCAATATCCGAACATAAAGGAGCTACAATAGCCCATTTCAATGGCGCGGCCTTCTCATTCCCAAGATTCACAAATGCCCAAACACACTCCTATGTTATAAATGTCCGGGAAGTTACAACTTTACTTGCACAGTGTATCGGGATGGTTAAGGAAATTTGCCTTTAAAACAGTATAAAACAGTAGATTTTTCAACGACCACAAATTGGGTTTATTGAGGCATTTTTGTTTATTCATCCGGTCAGTGTGTGTCCACGCATGCAAATCTCTACATTTTTTTTTTGCCTTTGTGCGCTTGGGTCGCTCGTTCGTTGGACGATTATTGGGGGTAAAGAAACAATATAGAACGTAAGTAACAACACCAACAACTTAGCTTTTGTACCAACAATTTATCTTTATTGCAGCACTAGGGACAGAGGAACGAAACAACAAAGAAAACAAAAGCACAAGCACTATCTTCAGTCAACTAAAGCTCGGGACAGTTCATCTCCTTGCTCTCACTTAACAGACAATGGGAATGAGATGCAATCAATGAAGACAGATAAAACCAGAAATAGACTATAAGACAACATTTTAAATAAATACAATCCACACTGAGGGATCATCAGAGAGCAAACATGATCATATGAAAATACGTACTCCTGTTCATAAACATAAATATCTTGAAATTTATTGCTATTCATTTTTAAAAAAACACTATACAATTCCAAATATATATTTTGGTGGAGTGATCAAATGGTCATTTTTTTACCGGTTCTCTATTTCATGCTGCAATAATAACCATTTGATCACTCCACCAAAAACACTATACAACCCCTATTCATAGTAAAACAAGAAAATAAGGGGAGCCAACAATATACCTTAAATATGATCATAATTTCGTTTCATAGACTTTTATTGACCTTAAATTGTCCTATTTCAAAATATAGTTATATTTAAATTCAATTTGATGGGTGATATAGGTTATTTCTCTTTAAAATTAATAATAGATAAATATTAGTTTGGAAAATTTTTGCCCATTAAAGCTGCCATAGTCTATGATGGCTCAAATAAATCGAAATGTAAGTAACGTTCGATTTTGTTCCAAAATATTGTAGAGTTGATTTTTTTTTTTTAGGAAAAATGGGAATCACAAAATTAACGTTTTTTTAGATATATATTTTGCTAGCTAATGCATTGAAAATTATTTTAAGTAAAATTTAATTATAAGTTCTATTATAACTTATGAATTAGAGATGCTTATCTCAAATTCAAAAAATTATTTTTTTCCCAGTAAATGTTCGTCTCTATCATTTTAAAAATTAATTTTTAAATATTTTAAAGTTTTTTTTAACAAAACAAATTATCACATAATCAAACGGCATAGAAGATTGAAAAATATATATTTTATGAAAAAACTAATTTATAGGAAATTGAAAAGTTTTATAATATTGCAGTCTGCCTCCACAACCCCTCCCACATCCACAAGCCAAGAAGACTCAGACTCAGTGATGATGAGAAAAGGCGATCTATGGGACGATTCCGCCCTCATCAACGCCTTCGACGAAGCCATAGTCAACTACAAGGTCGGTGTGTGTGCGTGTGCGTGTGTGTGTGTTGCCCAAAAACAGTTTATCGAAGATGGTAGTACTTTAGGAAGTGTTTTTTTTTTTTTTTTGGTTTAAATTGAAGTTCCCAGTTAGGCCATGGGTTGCCCAGAAACAGTTTATCGAGATTGGTATTTCATTTTTGTATAAGAATTTATTGCACCGTTGCTAAATTTAGATCCGACATATATACACATATACAGTTTTTGAGTTTAGTCCCGTACCTATTTTTTATATTGGTTCAGCAAATGCATGGCAAAGGAAGCAGCAATTGTTCAGCTGATGTGGGGAAAATCTCCGGAGAAAAGGAACCTCCTCGTATAAACGAGAATTGTGAGGGTGACAGGTCTGCATACAACTCTATGTATCGTTTAGTTATTTGCTAGTTATTGGTATTATTATTATTATTATTATTAACTCTCACCGTTTTGAAGTTCATATGTTCTGTTTATCTATAACTTTTGTTGGGTTGTAACATATGCATAAAAATGCAATGGGTGGCAACACGGACGGTGAGAGCAAAGCATAAGTTCTTTCACCGTTTTAGGATTGAGTAAAACATAAGTTCTTTCCCTTTTCTTGTCCTTTGAAGATTGGCGGAGACGGACAGTGAGAGCAAAGTTATGTCGAAAACCCAGGAGATAATTAATCTTCCATCGGTTGAAGAAATGCAAACATTAAATACATGCATTCCTCAAAATCATACAGGTTCATCGAATGGCGCAGGCATACAAATTCAAAGTTTGCATGAAGGTGGTCAGAGTTTACATGATGTGCAGGATTATAACACCCTGCTTGGCCAGTATTACGAAATCGAGGAGCATAGACAAAGGATTTGGCAGAAACTTCAGCAAGTAGGAACTTTGAACTACCAGTGCTCCAATGAAGGAGCTGCTACATCTGTACAGTGGGCTACTTCTTCAGCTGCTCAGGAATATCAAGCTCCCACAGTCCAAGCTTCACTGCCGACTGTCACTTGCACCTCTTGCTGCTATCATTGTCAATATGCTTGTCCATGCACGCCTGTAGAATTTTGTTCTTTAAATAGGACATGTGCTGGCAAAGCCAGTAATGGTGCTGCAGCAGCGAGGGATCTGGGAAAGGCTCCATCTTTCATGGATGGTGATATTATAAAAAATGCAATGGGAGCTGCTGCGGAAACTATTTCTTTCATGGAGAAGAAAACGACCGATGATTCTAAGATTAATAAAGGTGAGAGTGTTTTTCGTTATTAAAATTCCCCAGTTTCCCATGGGAATAATTCTCCATAATACCTTCATATTGCTTGTTCTCTTTGATTTTGTATGAAATCTGAAACCTGCACTTTAGTCATATATTAAATTGGTCTGGCAATTGTATTAATTTATTTATTTTGACCAAACCCACACTTCTCAACTCAAATTTAGTGCTTTCACTTTTGTTTGTAGGTTGTGCGCACACAAAACAGAATAAAACAAAGTTTACGTAGTTTTTCCTTTGATTGGCTGCAAATTGGTCATTATTGATAAGTTTCTTGTAATCAAGCAATGAATTATAATACCCATCTCTCTCTCTCTCTCTCTCTCTCTCTCTCTCTCTCTCTCTCTCTCTCTCATGGGCAGAAGTGCAGTAGCAAGTGTGAATGCATTAGTTTTCTACTCTTTGGCATCTGTTGAAAATTTACTGCCAAATTAATTTTATTTGAAGAAATAGCAGTAGCGTAGACACATGAAAATAGTTGAATTAGGTAACAGGGCACTGTTATTCTGTTTTAATTTGACACAACATATCACTCAAGCAATGTTGAAATTGTGGCCTGGGTTGAGGTGTCGTTCCAGAGACAGCAAAGAGTCGTCTGCATGCAATCCCTAATCCCTATGTTTGTTTTTTGGACTCTCTGGAGGGAGAGAAATAGGAGAGTGTTTGTGGGTGGTGTTGGTGGCTTCCATGGGGTGAAAGGGGAATTGTGGGCTGCGTTAGTGGATGCTGCTGTGTGTTGTAATATTATTTGTACTGATGAGTGGTGTAACATTTCGGCTATTTGTTGGCTGTAGTTTTGCCACCTTCTTAGTGTCCTATATAATGTTTTTTTAACAGTAATTTTCCATACGATAGGTTTTGAAACTCTATTAAACATAGAAGCCCCAATTATATTGTATTTCTTTCGTTTCTGTAACTTGAACACGTGAATGTCCTGGCGCACCGATAGTGGGTTGCAACTGTGTGCCTTGTTGAAATGTTTGTAATTTTTTATAATCTACATAAACAGGATAATAAAGAGGACAATAGTGGCATGCAACCGTGTACATTGTTGAAATGTTTGCAATGTGTTTTTTAATATCTGTGAATACCATAAACAGGACAAGAAAGAGAGGAGGGGGAAGCTGAGGACAAAAATGGAGTAACTGCCGTCACTGAAACAGATCTTACTGTTGTTCTGAAGGCTTGGTATTCTGCAGGTTTCTATACTGCCAAGTAAGTAAAACTTCACGCCTTTCCAAGTCAACAACTACAAATGATTTGCTTTTCTTCAAGCAAGTATTCATAACAGACTGCCATTTAATGGTCGACTACGACCCATTTGGACTTAGGAGAAATTATTAGCTAGTTCTAACTTTATATTCTACTTCTTATAAAAAGCTTTTAAAGAAAAAAATGGATGTAATCATAGTTTGGTTTCTACAGTTTGCATCATGAAGGACATGCTTGTTTCGAGTAAATCATATCCATAGAAAGTTTCATTTCTGCATTTGTTTCACAAATATTTGATTACACGGGGATAAGAAATTTTTGTCGTGACAATGATGATGTGATAAGCCATTTCACTACACGGCCTAAGAAATACTTTCCATCCACTAAGTTGTCATTAATGATTGGACATTAATTAAACCATATGTGAAAATAATGTTTTTACTTTCTATATATCATTTTGTTGGAAAATATAAATCCCATGCAATTTATATTTTGCGAAACAGACAAGCCCATGAAGAAAACACAGATCTTAACTATTTGAAATAAATCATTTATCATATGGTGGGAGAACAATAAGGTTTCATTGCTGAATTATTGTTTTCTCCCTTTTTTTTTAGTGATTGATATATTATAGGATCTAAGTGTGTCGAAATACAATAAGTTTTGTATTTATTTATTTTTCTGTTAAATAGCATGTTTTGTTTATATATATATATATTTTGAAAAATCAAGTTTCAATGCTGGAAAATTGATTTTTTTTTTTGAATTTGAGTGGACCGTTTTTCAAAATTTGGAGGGTGTTTGGTTGGATGGTATTATTTTTGAAAATATGATTGGTTTTTAAAATAGTAAACTCAATGAATTTAAAAGTATTTGAGTGGTATAAATTTATCTGGGCTATCGTTTTTAAAAATAATCATATTTTAAAAAAAAGCAAAAACAAGTGAACCAAATGGGCCCTTGAAATGTTTTATCCAAATTGGGATTTTAAAATTCAATGTGGATTGTATGTATTTGACTGAAATGGTTGTCTTACAGATATCTGATGGAGCAGGAGGCTGCAAAGAAACGACATGGTTAGGCATGGCTAAACATGCTTGGTACTTACCATTTGAAACATGAGCAAAATGGTCTCACTCACTGATTCCGCTGTTGCTGCAAATGATTGCAGCTCAAATGTATTTGTGTTGCATCAAGCTGTCGGCATGGTTGTATTTCTTGTACTGATCCAGTAACTTTTTACTGTGCGTGTTTACACAGTTGCACGGATCATATGCTTGCCATTCTGGTTCTCTTTCTTCTTTTCCATGTGTAATTTTAGGGGTTTGATGGGGTAAGCAATATAATCCAGTTTTGTCTCATCTCGGAAATGAGATTCACATTTTTTGTCACTTGGTCTGCTTGTACGGGTTTATTTCTGGGTTTTATCTTCTCATTCCCCTGAAACCAAACCCTAGAAGGGAATGAGGGGTCTTTCTTTTTAGAAGAATGGGTGTAAGGACCGAGTCAGAAAAAGAAGATGAACTACTCCAAGTTTTATGAGTATGATTGGAGCTGGTGCGTGTGTTTCTTTTTTTTTCCTTTTTGTTTAGTGCTTCTGTTCTTGCACTCCATTTTTTTCATTAGCCCTCATATATATATATATATATATGAGGTCATGATAGAAGGAGATACTGCGGTTTCATTCTCTAACATGAGATTTAGTAGCGTTAATTATATCCATTTTATTTTTTTAAAAAGAAAATCTCACACTCATGTTCACCGCATTTTTTCCTCGTGCATGCATCTTGTTTTCACTGCTGCCTCTTCTTTGTCAATCTTCTCTCTTTTCTCTGCCGTTGTTGCTCCTCTCTGATGATTTGGTCACGCATTTTCGGGCGTGATTTTTGTTTCTGAATCCAAAAACGGCGGGCTCCACATTTTGGAAAACAAAAAAGTGCTTGGTTAACATTGAAAATACTGGTTTGCAAAAAGTGGATTCCTTTTAAATTTAAATTTAATTTTCATGTGATATTTAATTTATTTATTTATTCATTTTTCCCTCCATTTTATCAGCCAGAATTATCATATTTTTTACCAGTTTTATGAGAGCCAATTTTAGAAAAAATAAAATAAAAAAAATCTCTTTTACCAGACTTGTTTTTTCCAAAATCACAGTTCAAATATATTTATAAAAACTGAACACTCTGTCTTTCTGGGGATTTATAAAAAAATCTCTTTTACCAGACAAATTGTTGCTCAGTTGGAACAATAAAATCAATTTCGTTTTGAGAATGTAAAAACATGCTTAGATCTGCATGTCGAGCCAATTGGACTAGTTAAATTTAAGTTTAAAACATGAATCTAAATGAGTTGACTTGGATCAATTTATTATTTTTTATCCTAAATATATTAAAATTTTAATTTATTAATTTGATTTCATATTTTATATTTTATAACGCTTTGTATGTTTTTTAAAACACATTACATGGTTGTTGTTGTAACACAATACTATATGGTTTTTTTTCTATTTGTCTTAATTTATATAACTAATCATTTAATCGTGCTTAAAGCTTGTTGGTGTGGTTTCATTTTGTATTAAGATAAACATATTTAGTTCAACTTGTAAAGTGATCATTTAGTGAGTTTGTAATGAGAGTTATGTGTATAGGTCTAACTAATAAAGTAACAGTGATTAATATTGAAGAGTTAAATAGAATGTAAGTTGTCAAAACAAAAAAAATTCCCATAACTTGATTTGAAGTTTACTAATGAAGGTTAAAACTTTTAAGTTAATGTTTAGATATATCATTTGACTTATTAACAAAAATCCAAGTTCACCACAATTAAAAATCAACTTAAGAAAAACAAATTATTTCATATGAATAGTTTTGTTTTTATTTTTATAAAATAGATGTAATGCTATACAACCATCCGCATATGTAATAGGCATAATTGCACACTTTATAAATCAAAAGAAAGATCAAGTAAATAATAATAATAATAATAATAATTGAGCACAACTCTCATCAAAATAAATAAACAATTGTCCCAGCAATGGACACAGGCCTTATTATGTGACTAAACGATATGGTTTGAGAATGAAAAAAATTATATTCATTAATCAAAATAATCTTATGATAAAAATACAAAGGAATTGTAATACAATTTTTATTTCAGAAACTACAAGTGGAAATAATATTGAACATGCATCAAATTTTGAATAACTTTTGAGTGTTCTAAGATTTAAAATACCAACTAAGTGGAGGTTTCCAAGATTATTACAAAGAATAATATTACATTTTAAAAAGATATATAAATGCTTAACATTAGCTTACTCGATAATGTATGACACCCATAAGAAAGCAATTTCTTTATTTTTAGATTTAATTTTTTTATTATTTTCCCTTTTATTTGATGGCTCATCATATTTTATCCACCTTTCAGTTTTTTTATTGCAACAATAAGTCAATAAGGATTCAAATTTTAACTCAAACAAAAAAAATCATGAAACAAAAAAATAAAAAGACCCCATGTCACATAAAACTTGAATATTGTTAAACTGGGTGGAAATATGCAAAGACAATAAAAAAGGAATAAAAATGCGCAAACCATAAGAAGGAAAACAAAATTCAAATATGGGGGCGGTGTTGAAGTATAAATCGAATCAGCCTTCTCTCCAAATTCCAACACATCATCATTCCTTCCCTCTCTCACACCGACCAATCAACACGCCTCGCGGCCGCCGTAAGATTCAAGCACGAGCGCGCGCGCACAAACTCGCACCTGCACGAACAGCCTCTGTCGATCATTTCGTTTTCTTTTTTCACGCGCACAGCGGACCAAGCCCGACAAGCAACCCTAAATCCGCGGATGTCGTCGCCGATCGCCTCTCTCTCATTGCTTCAGGTAAAGCCCATTGCTTCCCGATCCGTCAGATTGTGGTCTTGAACTCGTTTCCGCACTGGAGTTTTGTGTTTCGAACCCAAATTCGTCATTTTCATGTTTTTTCTGTGCGATTGTTTGAAGTGCTTTCCCTTCTTTTTCCTCGAATTTGCGTGTTTATTTAGTTCCTGAGTTGTTCGTTGAATGTTCAGTGGGTTCTTGAATCGATTCTCTGCAATGTGCGTTTTGTTTCCCTGATCAGTGTTTATATTTGCGAGAAATGGTTGTATTTTCATTTTACGAAGTAAAAGTTTATGGTTTTATGTCTGTTTCCGTGCGAGATTTTTAGTATTTTCTTTCTACAATTCTATGTTATTAGTCTGTAAGAGGCTAAGAGCAACCCCAACTTGTTCGGTTCTTGAGTTGTATCGTGTTGATTACCTAAAATGTGCATTTTGTTTTTCCCCCGTGTAAAGTTATATTTTAATGAAAAGTATCTGGAAAACGAAAACTTGACATAAAACGTGACTTTGGCATAGCCCAGTTTCTTCCATGATTGTTGTAATTTCCATGAGTTTGTCTTTCCTTCCGTGCTTTGGTTAATATTCGGGTTCATAGTAAAGGCATTCTGACAATTTCAATGAATTTGTTTCTTGTTTTTTCCCCCTCTTTTTTTTTTTCTGTTGCGGTGTGACAGGTTTCCCTATTTGTTTGAGTTATTTCTTGTACCATCCAACGAGGTTCAATCTCAGCTTTAAAAGCTCACTCATTGTGCATTTTGCTTCTTTCAAGTATTTCTGAGACCCCTTTTGACGTATATTTTAGATTCTGCGCTTTGTTCGCCTAGGCTGTTAACAGCTTATTGGGAACAGGAGGTACTATTTTTTAAAAAAATTATTCTATAATTGGTTGAGGACAAAGTTGTTTTTGAGAACCTGAAGGCTTCTTGGTGTCTTGTAAATGGGGTTGAAGTATATTTTGTTATCATAAAAAATTGGACGTTCTTGTTGAGGCTCATAAAATGAGAAGGCCAAAAATTGAGCAGTCTAGCAGCAGGAGATTCAAATTACCACATGTATTGTTGGCCATAGGAACATTATACTTGATTTTTATTTCCCTCAAGCTTCCACAGTTTTTTGAAACTGCAACTTTGTTGAGTGGGGATGATAATTTTGTGGGGATCAATGAAGTCGAGGTAGGGGAGTTCGGGGATGATGATCTAAACAAGCCATACTTTGGTTCCGTTTATAAAGACAGTTTTCATAGGAAACTAGAAGATAATCAAGACCAGGACACACCGACAATGCCCAATAAGGAACTTTTACGTGAGGAAAAGGGCAGTTCACAGCCTTTAAGGCCACTTCAAAACCGTTATGGCCGAATACCTAGTGAGATCATGAGGCAATGGAATAGAACGAGTAAGTTGTCAGTGCTTGAGAGAATGGCAGATGAGGCTTGGACATTAGGTTTAAAGGCATGGGAAGAAGTTAATAACCTTACGGTCATAAAAACCTGGCAGAGTTCTGTACTAGAAAGCAAGCCTGAAACATGCCCTTCGGGAGTATCAATGAGTGGAGAAGAATTGAAAAGTTCAGACCATATGATGTTTCTACCATGTGGGTTAGCAGCAGGGTCTTCTATCACTGTGGTGGGTACGCCCCTGTATGCTCATCAGGAGTATGTGCCTCAGCTTGCAAGATTAAAGAGAGGTGATGGCATGGTCCTAGTTTCACAATTTACGATTGAACTGCAAGGTTTAAAGTCAGTAGATGGAGAAGATCCACCAAAGATTATGCATCTGAACCCTCGTTTAAAAGGAGATTGGAGCCATAGAGCAGTCATTGAACACAACACCTGTTACAGGGCACAATGGGGTACTGCTCAAAGGTGTGATGGTTTACCATCTAAGAGTGATGATGAAGACATACTTGGTAAGGTTTCTTCTACTTTTATGTATTCTTCTGCTCATTTTTCAGACATTTATACTATTAGTTGTATTCTAATTTCTATTGTAGTATCAATTTGAATGATTTTTTTGTCCATATATGTGAGTTTGAAATGTTTCAGAGCATGTCAACACACTAATTATCAACATGTTCTCTACAAGTTAAATAGTTGATTTGTACATTAATGCAGTGATGTTACTTTTTTTGTGTGTGTGAAAATCTTCTCCATGTTTTATTTCATCCCGTTTTAAGCATTATGTAAATTTTGAAATACATGTCACCTTTTCATTAATATTATTTCATATTTGGATTTAACCACATCTTTGTCAGTTGATGGATATAAGAGATGTGAAAAGTGGACACGGAATGATCATGTGGACTCAAAAGAATCAAAAACAACTTCATGGTTCAAGCGATTCATTGGGCGTGAGCAGAAACCAGAAGTAACTTGGCCATTTCCTTTCATGGAGGGTAGACTGTTTATACTGACTGTGCGTGCTGGTGTTGATGGGTACCATATTAATGTTGGCGGGTGGCATTTGACTTCATTTCCATATCGGACGGTATGTTGTGTGAATTTTGCACTACCGTGTTATGCAACTCTCTCCGCTCTTTTACAGAGGAAATTTTTTTAGGAGTTTCAATTAATGTACTTAGTCAAAATTGTGTTTCAAATCAGCATTTCAAATAGAGGGGAAAATGAAATGATAGCAGTTTTTGTGTTTGTGCGCGTGGTGGTTGGGGTTACTCTTTTAGGTCAAGATTCCTATTGTTCATTCCCACATTATTTTATTAATTTTTATTCATTTATATATTTTGAGTGTGCTTTTGCTTTGAAAATATTCATGGTTATCTTTTGTTCAATCATATAGTTTATCTATTGACCAAGATATGGTATTTTCTGGCTATGCGTGCCTTTTCACAGGGATTCTCACTTGAGGATGCAACAGGATTAGCAATTAGTGGTGATGTAGATGTTCATTCAGTTTATGCTACCTCTCTCCCTGCTTCTCATCCAAGCTTCTCGCCACAAAGAGTATTAGAATTTTTACCGAAGTGGAAAGCAGACCCTTTGCCTCTGAGTTCTGTTCGAGTTTTTATTGGCATCCTGTCTTCTACAAATCACTTTGCAGAACGCATGGCAGTGAGAAAAACTTGGATGCAATCTGCTTCACTCATGCCTTTGAATGTGGTAGCACGTTTTTTTGTTGCACTGGTAATATTTTTCGACATTGTGATATTCTTCAAAATATTAGTGGCTACTGAATAGATGGTGGATATTTATACATACTATCTCATTTCACCTGAACTTTTTGTCTTATATGCACTTACATTGTTTTGAAGGGACATGTTTACTTGGCTTGTTTAATTAATTAATTCAGCCTACTGGTACTGTGTCAACTATAGCATATTTTTGTATGCTAGACACAGTTACTTCCATCAGACATAGTTTGTTCATTAGGAGGTTTGAATCCAAGTTCTTGCGGTAAGCACTAATGATTTAGTTGCTTTGTCAGAATTTGAACCTGTTTTGGGATCATGATTTTCTTTTAGGTTCCAAAAACTAGAATCTTATAGATGTGCAATACCTAGTGGCATATCTCTAACTGAAACTGAACCACCCCGGCTTGAGAAACTATCTGCATTAGAACTTGCAGCGTTTGTTATAAATATCACGATCCAGGCAGGAATTATATATCACTGCAATTTAGTGTGCCACCTGGGGTTTACTCGATATTAATACTAAAAAGTACAATTGTTGGATTATATGTGTGTGTATCAATTGACATAAGCTACCTTAGAAGGGGCAACAGTTTACCAAATTTTCTTCCAATGAATTTTAACTTGTTCTATTGTACACGTCAGAGGTCGACTCTCTGTTGTATACTTCTGGGTTCCCAAATGAGCAAGTCTGTTGTTTATGTGAAGTAACTGAAAGAAATGATGAAGTTCTTGCAATCTCCCCTATTTTCAATGGCAAGTAAGAACCCTGTGGTAATCCATGCTGATAGCAATAATAGATATGACTGTGAGTCGTGTGACCTGATTCTTTAAGGAAAATTCATTGCCTCAACAATCTGTCCAAAAACAGTATTTCCAATACCCATTGCTTCCTTCAAAATTAAAATTGCACCTTCCCAAAAGATATTCCAATCTATTATTGATTATTTTACTCCTAATAGTTATCAACTTTATGCTACCAACCTTGAAACTGCTGTTAGAACTTTGTTCACAGCGTAAATGGGAAACAAAGAGAGAAATAATATTCTAAAAAATTCGAATGGTCAAATGAGTAGAAGATATGCAAATGCAATTATAGACCCAATCAAAATCTAAGTTTTGTTATAAAAAAAACCTAACCAAAAAAAAAAAACCTTACCATAATACAGAATTTTTTTTTTGTCCAAGACCAACAAAAGAATCAATGTTTTCTAGGAGATCCCGTCCTACTATAGTATCTATATACCATAATGCAACTATTATTATCTCAGTCCATCATGATCATCATATTTACTACTAATACTGAATGCTATATAGTTTTTCATTTACTGTAGTTTGTCCAGCCCCTATTTTGGAATGATTTTCTTGAATTTTTGCTTTGCCATCACCATAGCTGCTCCTCTAACCATTCTATAACAACAGATCCTGGTGGATCAGTCTGGCCCACCCAGACTGCAATACTAAGATTTAATTTGTTTGTCCTCTCTAAGACTGTATGCTATATATGTTTTTCACTAGCTGTAATTTGTCTATGACTGTGCTTGTAACTTTTGTGGCAAAAATAGTACACATGCAACTATTATTATCTCAGTCCATCATGATCATCACATTTACCAAGACTGAATGCTATATATGTTTTTCACTTACTGTAGTTTGTCCAGCCAATATTTTGTAATGAATTTCTTGATTTTTTGCTTGCCATCACTATAGTGGCTCCACAATGACCAATCTATAACAACTGATCCAGGTAGATCAGTCTGTACACTCAGCTTCAATACTAAGATCTATAAAGGTACAAGCAACTTAGCCAAGGTATAGCCTTACCCAATAAAAAAAGGCTTATACAAATATTACAATGTAACCACAGTAGGCCTAATACAAAGTTTAAAAATATGCAAGGAAAAGGATCCTTTAAGAGCCAACTACTAAGATTTAATTTGTTTAACCTTCTTTGATATCATGGAAAAAATAGATAATCACAAAGTGCATAGGTGCCCACAATATAGCATAGCACACGCACCCTTATCAACCTCACACATTACTTTACTGACATTTACATTTTACCATCTGTTGGTTTCTTGCATGATTTTTATTTTTAATTTTCCTCGTCTTATTCTTCAACCTGTTATTTGGGTTTTCTACTTAAATATGATATCAACTTGTAGAATCCAAGAAAGGAAGTGAATGCGGTTCTTAAGAAGGAAGCTGCCTACTTTGGTGATATTGTAATTTTACCATTCATGGATCGCTACGAACTCGTGGTTCTCAAAACTATTGCCATATGTGAATATGGGGTAAGTGCAGTTTTTTTCATTAGCATTTCCCATTGTACATTCAGGCTATGCATCAGAAATTGCACAATTACTCCTTCAATCCTGTTATACTTGTAAAATGGCATTTTATTTTCATTTTACATTCAAATTAAGTAAGCAAAAATATTTTGTACAACCAGCTAATGATATCGTCGTGAAATCGTGATCGATTAAATGACCGTAATCTTTTTTTCCTTTCTCTCCGATGATCTGGTATGCTATTCTGGTTGTTTGTAGCATTAATCTTAAGTAAAATAATTTTTTTAACTTATATCCTAATTTATTAGTTTGTTGCGATAAATGTCCTAATTAATCAAAAATTTTAATAAACCAAAATAAAGAAAGGGTAATTTGAAATTTTATGGAGAAAATATTTAGAATAGAAAGTGCTAGACATTCATGTTGGGACATACCAAAATGGAAAAGTCTAGTAAAGTGGGACAAAGGCGCACAAGACATTCACTTTGGTTTGTTCCGTGATGAGTTATATTTTTATGCTGCAACACTCTTGAAATGCTTACTGCAGGTCCAAAATGTTTCAGCTGCATACATCATGAAATGTGATGATGATACTTTTGTTAGAGTGGAGACTGTAATGAAGGAAATTGATGCTATACCTCCCAAAAGGTCTCTCTATATGGGTAATCTTAATCTCTTGCATCGACCTCTTCGGAGTGGAAAATGGGCAGTTACTTATGAGGTATTGCCTTTGTGGTTTTTTATTTGTAAACTATTGTCTATCGATAGGATATACAATGAATTTACTTTGAAGTTTTCATCCTTATTTTCCTTGTCGTCCATTTTAGTGCAAAGACCTGCCATTTGTGTTGCTCATATGTGTCCCATGTTTTATTTTAGAATTTCATAATTAATCGACCATCCATTTTAGTTTGAGAATTTACATTGACCTCCCTGAGTAATAGTTTTTCTTGCAAGAACGCTGTTAAAATAATTGATGACAACACCATTATTCTTTGTGTAACAATCATTGCCTTAAAAATCAAAGATTTAATTAACTCATCCACACATATTGAGAAAATCATATCTTTTCTCTTTTAGATTTGTCATGAAGGCATTTTTCTTCTTATTATTATTATTTATCCGGGAAAAATATTATTCAGAAAAAAATGGCTCGCATAAAATGTCATAGAGATTAGAGAATACGCCATAAAGCCTCACAGGGCAGAGCGTGGTGGTCTGGGACACCCAGCAGTGGGTTGCGGATTTAATCCCACGCCCGTCCGCGGGACGGGAAGGTTTTTAAGGGTAGGATGGGGTGGTTAGCGTCAGAGGCATTATGGTAATAAAAAAAACGAAGGAATATGTCATAAAAGCTATCGGTACCCAAAAAAAAAACTAACAGCAAGATCAAGACACAGAGCCCAAAAATCTTCTTTCAGTTGTTGGGTTGAACTTATCAAACCTTCAAACCTCCGTCGGTTCCTCTCTCTCCACAAAGCCCTAGAAAACAAGGAAATAGCGCCCGCAATTGACTGTTTTGGATGAGACAGACCAGGCCACAATTTCAGCCTCTGTGGTCTCGGCAATTACCCATTAAATATTCAGAATAGAAAAAACAAAAGCCCACAACTGGTATAAAGGCATTCTGATGTCCACATCTTAGTCTCCCAAAGCAACTTAAGATTTCTAGAAGAGGATTGTTAGCCTCTTCTTCTATATTGAGGGCAAAAGTGGTAGGTTCATCATAAATTCTTCCAATGGGTTAGGCAGGGGAAGTCTGAAATTGTTTGTATATGAAGGGAGTCTCCAGGTGTATATGGTCCCTGGGATTGTGAAGGCGTGCAGGAAAAACTGGTGTTCAGAACTCTGCTTTCTTAATGCTTAATGTTTAGGGCTACATTTATATTTCATTCTCTAAGGATTCATTGTTCAATGTTACAGGAATGGCCTGAGGCGGTGTATCCCCCATATGCCAATGGACCTGGATACATAATTTCAATCGACATTGCTAAATTCATCGTTTCACAACATGCAAAGAGAAACTTAAGGGTTCGTAACACGTTTAATTTATTCCTCCTTTCCTCATTGTAGTGGTTTCCTTAATTATGCCTGTTTTAATTAGCTGAATGTATCAAATATCAATTTCATCACCAATCCTCAATAACACTGAATTTATGTAGATATATAATTTTGATGATAAAAATAAATAAATAAACTCTGCTTTTTGATGGCAGCTTTTCAAGATGGAGGATGTGAGCATGGGAATGTGGGTCGAGCAGTTCAACAGCTCGACCAACGTGAAGTACTCCCACAACTGGAAATTCTGCCAGTACGGATGCATGGATGATTATTTCACTGCACACTATCAGTCGCCCAGACAGATGATATGCCTGTGGGATAAGCTATCCAAGGGTTGGGCTCGCTGCTGCAACTTCAGATGAGAGAGCCCAGTTCCCCCCTGCAGAACACATTGATTCCCACATTTTGCTTATTCGGAATTCGTTTCTGGTGCCGGTTTTTGGAGCACAGAGATATGACTGCTTTGCCTTTGAGGGCCAGGGCTTCTTTGAGTTATAACAGCGGCCATTTCTAACGATGCAGATTTGCTCATGCTTGTGCTGGTGGTGTCTTGTAACTGTTGGTTATGCAGATTGGCTGGTGTTTGTGCCTTGTAATTGTTTGTATTAGCTCCTCTTGGGATAGGGTTGTCATGAGGCCAGCTCTTCTTAGAAGTGCGTCTGTTTATAGGCCTTGAAACTTTGTTAATACAATTGCAATCTTTCTGCAATTATGGTATCTTTTTTTCAAGTATGACAGGCCAGTAGAGATACTGCATGCACCTGGGAGACCCAGACCCAAAGTTTATAAGAAATCTATAATCCAGTGTAATTGAATTGGTGGGTCTAAATCCGAATGAAAAAATTCGCAGACCCAAAGTTTATAAGTAATCACCACCGCAAGCAAGGTTTTAAAAAAACATTCATTCGATCGTCTGTCTGAAAACGATGCATCGTCATCTAAACTATGAATAAAAACATTTTTTGTTTTTCTAATTATACAATTAAAATCGACCAGACCACATATATAATCGACCGGTAAATCCGTCTTTTTGTTTTTTTTTAACAATTAAGATTAAGATTTCGGACAGATGTAATGTGTTGTAATTTCACTGTAGATAATTAGATAATTGATATGAAAAAAAATTAAAATAATCGACAATTCAATCCGTTCGGACTCTTTGTTGGAGATGATGGGCTGCGGAGGCGTCTGATCGGTGGCATTGGAGCGTGTCTGAGGACGTACATGGTTTCACGGCGGACCTTTCCCGTAGATAGTTGATTGCAGCGGCATCGGATCAGTGGTGCTGGAGCCTGGAGCATGAATGTTTTACGTGTGAGGGACTTATTATACGAGGGTGTCAGACCTCTGCTGGAGATGGTGGGCTGTAAGTGGCGTTGGATTAGTGTGGCATTGGCGCTCCATCATGTTGGTAAAGCCGGACGCAAAGACAGCTGGGTCGAGGCGGTTGGTTGGTGTCAGGTCCATGTGTGGCCACGTGCTTGGCCTCAATAATGTTTAATATGACAACGTTCATAATTCATTTACGTTTCGATTTTCATATAAATATATTGCCTTTTGGTTTTTACAGTAACTTATAGGTCAATAAGTAATATCGGTTAACACATGAATGACTCCCTGAACAATCACTTTTTCAACAATAATATCTTTTTTCTTTTGAAATCAGATATAAGTAATATATGATAAAATTACCTAAGCAAAGCACTTGATTGTGTTTGATTCTGTGAAAAATTTAAAAAGTTATATATAGAAATTAGTTTTAACCCATCAAAAATGAAAGTCATTGTTGGTCAATGCACAGTTGACCAACAATCTGTTTGACACTTGAAATCTGATCATAAAAAAAACTATGGCAAATTCATGAAGTAACTTGGAAAAGACATAATTATTTGCCATAAAGTTCGGATTGAACTAAATTTTGTATTGTTATACTTATAATTTGATCATTTGCATTTTCCAAGTTGAATCAACATATTTGAATCATTATGTAGGTGTATGGGGCAAAATACCAGATCCCTTTTTTTTTTTTGTCAAATTCCCTTTAAAAATTATCAAATCCCCTTTTTTTTGTCTAATGCCTTCAAAAATTCACAACTCTTTCAATTATCATCAAATTGACTTTAGACCAATGGCAAATGAAAATATTATAAAATTAGTTACTCAAAAACATTGACTTATTCATATAAATTTATACAATATTAAGTTGTGAAGTAAAATAATTATTTCACGGCCACTTTAAAAGCCGACATATCAAAAAAAACAAGAAATGACCTTTCATGTGATTGATATAATGCTTCACTTGCCTTCTCTCACCCCAAATCTAGCATATAATTAGAGGCTTGCATCCCCCCATTTCAACATACCATAATACAGAGTTAAGTGTTTAAGCTTACTTATAATTATAATAAAACAATATGAAAATAGGATTATAGTCTTTTAAAAGATTGTAATTCTCTCAATTAAAAGTTCTAAGCTTTTTAATTAGGTGAACACATAAAATTTAGCTTCATCTCCCATATCATTTTAGGTTTTATTTCCATTTGTATGTTTTAAGCAAAGTTTACATTTAGATTTAATATTAGATAAATTTGCTTTGTTTAATTTAATAATTAGTTAATGTTATTTGCTTTTTTCCTTTCAATTCAAAAATTATTATTATTGTTAGTCAAATGAGTTATGTTATGCTATAAAACATATAGCATTGGTATTTGTATAACTAGGCTTTAAAAATATTAATTATCATCAATATAGAATGATAAAAATAGATAACAACAATCATTTAAGTGATTGATACGGATGAAGCATGAAGCATATGTATCAACATCAAAAAGATTGATATCTAACATGTTTAAGATTATTGAGTTATTCATGTAGCAAAGTAAGTTTGAAAAATTCACACTAAAATATAGTTTGTTAATTATTTTTAAAACAATATACATACGATCGAATGATAACAAAATATTTAAATTTTAAAAACCAGGTTATCATATTATTTTTTAGATTATTATTACCATGTTTAGTTCTTGAGTTATCAAATGAAAATTTTAAAATTGAAGAGGCCATTTGAAAAATTAATGTAGATTAACGAGTTATATCAAATTTTATAATTGAAAGGAAGGGTCCAAAGTTAGTTTTTTATTATTTACTTGAATCTGCTAACTATCCTTTTATAAGATCTAATTACCGCAATAAATAAATACATAATATTTTTTAATCATTTTTTTCATTAAATTATATGTATATTTATAACTTTTAATGTATCATCAAAAATATTATTTCGGTTTCTTTTATTTGTTTAATACAATATTTAACTAATAACATAAATTTAAATTTTACAATAAATGATGGAACAGAAGTTGATTTTAACTTGGATGGGAAGAAATGACTTGGACATATGTCTTCTAGTCATGTGCAATGCACACGAATATTTAAATAAATGAGCATATCTTTATAAGAAAGTTAAGCCAAGAGGTACATTATACATGATTGGACACAAATTAAGTAATAAATGACATTGTATATTTGGAGGAATTTCCTCCCACCCATTAGACTAAATGGTAAATAACAGAAGGGCTAGGACTTTTTTTTGGGGGTTAAAATCTATATTTTTTTTATTTTAATATTAAATTATAATTTTAAAAATATTACTAAAGAAGCAAAATCTTCCCCTCCATATGTTTTTAAATTAGATTTTTAAAGGCAGTTAGTAAAGTCTCGTTTTAAAAAAGAGAAAATCCAACTCCGCGCGTGTTTATTGGACCCAAATCTTCGTTTTTAACCGCCACGATACAAGTATTATATATATATATATATATATATATTATAAAGCGACTGGCTTTCCGCGCAAGCAAGCACAGTGTCGAAAATGAAAAAAGATATAAAAGAAATATGAAAGAAATAAAAAAACGCGCCGACTCACACAGGAACTGGGTGGGCCGTTTCCATTAGCATTAACTATAACGGCGTCATCATCCATCCATCCATCCAGAACACACACTGTTCTCTCGTTTTCTCTGGAAGCTAGCAAGCTAGCCTAGGGTTTGGGTTTGGGTTCGGGTTCTGCGTCTGCGTTTGCGTTTACGCACCGCAAGAAAAAGCATCTCAAGAAAATCACTATCATCTCCCGCCTCGTTCCTCTCATCTCGTCTCTCACCTTCCTCAGGTAACTCGCATCTAATCGAACCCTAATCGCTCCCCGACGTGGTTGTCGATCCGTCTCGTTGGCCCGATCGTGCCTCCGTCGCTCTCGATCGGCTCTTACGATGTTCCCTTCTGTCGTTTTTTCCATTTTCCCTGATATTTCCATCGGTCTGCGTGTTTTTGGGTCCGATCTGTTAGATCTCAACCGGTGTTGCTGTCAATCGATGGGATTATGGTATATTTATTGTCTGTTTGGGTGCTGAGAAACTTCGTTATTGCATAGCATGGTGTATTTGTTTATTTATGTGGTTTGAATTAACAGGGTTCAGCTATTTATTTCTGCGTAACTCGTTGACAAATTGTAATTTTGTAGGCCTTAATTTTTTTAAAATTAGGGTTACATAAAAAATATCCTTTGTTTTCGTATTTGTATTTGTCTGAAGTGACTTATAGGGTTACACGTAACGCGTGTGGGTTTAGGTTTATGATTTTTTCCATGTTTAGTTATTTGAAATTCTTTTGTCCCAAGGCTTTGAAATTTCGGGATAAACAAATTGTTCCACCTTTACTTATTTGTTTTATGTTTTTCTACCCTTGCAAAAAGTTATTAGTCCAGCCAGGTTTCCTGTAAAAACCAACAATTCTTTGGGTTTTGAGCTTTAAAAATTTGGGGATCCGTTATTATTTATCTCTGTTAGTTTTTGTATTTAGTAGTTTATTTGTGCTTGGTTGGTTTAAATATTTGTAAATTAATAGTTCATAACCTTTCGAAATTTTGGGATACACAATATTCTTTCCTTCTCTTTGTAAATTTATAGGTCGTAAACTTTTTTAAAATTCGGGATACACGTTGTTTTTTTTGGCTCGTCTTCGTTTTTATTTTTATTTTGTCTGAGGTGGATCGTAAGTGGGCAGGGATTAGTTTTTACCGCCCATTTGGATGTTGAGAAAATTTTTAACATATGATATGAGTTTTTTTTTCCCTTTTAAAAATGTCTAAAAAATTTCATATTTTGTGGATATACCAAGTTTTTTTTTTTGGGTGTTTTTATTGTGCATTTGGGAAAGTTTATTACAAGTAAATTAATTCAGTCTCAAAAAAATCATCTTGTATTTATTTAAGTTTATTTTTTTATTTAGAGAAAGATAGATATTTTTGCAGTGAGATATAAAATTTGTTTTGTATTTGTCGGGAATGTTATGGTCACAGAAGCTGAGTGACGAAGTGAAAAGGGAAGACATTGTTTTTGGTGACTTTTCTGCATTTTCCAGAGGAGATAATATGTACAAATTGGCTACTAATTGTAATTTTAGGTACATGTTATTTCTTACATTCTATTATTTCAATGCCCCTTGTTTTTATATTTACGTTTCGTGTTCCAAGCGATGTTTGTAGTTTGTACTGATAAATTGTTTTAGACATTTTTTTTACAATTGCTCAGTTTATTCTGTCTAGGCGATTAATTAATTTTAATAAAATAACATGTTGAACATGAATATTTCATCTTTTAGAGAAAATTATCTATAATATTAGTAAATTTGTGTTCCATGCATTGTGAATAAAAGCATTTTACTTGAATGTTTTTGGGAAGACAACACACATCAGTAGACATTGGTGACAGCAACTATTATGTTCGTAACAACCTTTAGTTGAGATGTAATGATCAGGTCTGATTCTTTTTGGATGTACTGTTTATTTTATATGTAACTTGAGCATTATTGCTAAATCTTGTATGGAAAATCCCATTTTTCAAATTTTGAATGGTAATCGTAAAGCGATTTAAAGCTATTTTAAAAAGTATACTAGAAATATCTGTAATAATTTCCTCATTAAATGTAACTTTCATCATCATCCTTTATTTCGATATTGCTACCATCATTGTTGTCAACATGATCTATTGGCTAGTAAGAGAAGGGATTTTAAAATCAGGCCCTAACTTCCTTCGTTCCATCTTTACCGTATATATGATTTTTTAAATGAAATGTTACCGTTGGTGCTTTTTTAAGTGATTATATTGCACAACTGTGTGTTAGTAGACCCTGCTTCCTTGTTTGTTTTGCTGCTAGATTTTCCAAGATATTTATTTATTCTGATTGCATAATTAATTTCCAGGTTTGCGAAATGTCTTTGGCATAGATCTTATTGAATTGTCAGAGGCTATGTTGTGGCCCCTTATTATTTGACATTCTAGGTTTAGAGTTGTGGCAAGGTATTGGTATTGTAAATAACAATGGAAGCTCAGTTCGCGAAGGCATTGGATAATGGTAGGATAGTTGTTGTTGATGTGAAGCGCAAGAGGGCAGCCACTCATGGAGCTTCCCGGGCTATATGCTCCAACTTTAAGTCGATGGCACTGAAGCTTAACAAACGAAGAAAACTGGATGGATGCAAGGGCAAGTCCTTAATTAGATACTATTCAAATTTTATGAAAAGTGGCCTTCCAGATCGTTTAATGTTTTATCAGACTGGTGAGTGGGTTGATTTCCCTCAGGATCTTATCAGCATGGTTAAAGGGGATTTTCAGGTAAAAAAGACTGCTGTTGAGGTTGGTTTAGATGGTCAACGATTTTTGCTAGATTTTTTGCATATGATACGACTGGACCTTCAAACTGGTTGGCAGCAGTCTATTGCCTGGATTGATGATGCAGGCTGTTGTTTCTTTCCAGAAATACACTCTGATGATGATGACGAAGAGTGCAACCTTTATGATGGTGATGTACAGGAAACATTAGAAAATTATGTTGAACCTCAAGAGATCAAGCTACAGCTTGAGATTGATATAAACGGGAAGGATGCAGTTCAGTTAAATGAATGCAGTGGGGGGGAATCAAACCTTGTGGCTGTTGTTGGAAGTGAGCCTGAACTTGTTCCTATGGACTCTGGTACTCTGCAAACCGTATTGTTATCCAATCTAACCTCATGCATTAAGGCTAATGTTTCTGTGGTACCCCATGATTCCAGTGTGGCAATGAGAGCCAAACTGGAGCTCTTTAACAAACAAGTCGAAATAACCAAAAACTATCGTGGGAATTCAAATGTTCAATATGCTTGGCTTCCCGTTTCCAAGGATGTGCTTCCCAGTATTATGAAATATGGTATTGGGCATGGACTAAAAAATAAGTCCATGTATGGCATTGGTGTGCAGCTTGCAGCTTTGGATTTTTGTGCCACCAGGTTAGTGTTACTTCTCATTTATCTTATGGGCAATGATTGTTGACTTGGCCATCAATATAAAGAATGTGTAGTAGTTTACTCTTTATAATAAGCCTTTTTAAAACGGGCCCAGCTTTGTTATGTTGATGTATCGTATGCGGGAATGAATTTGGGGAGAATGAAATTAACGCAGGTGTCAGAATTTACAGAGTAATCAAATTGACCCAATTAATAATTTTTTTTTAAATTAATAAAAATTTAAAAACCTAAATCTAATATCTTCCTTCACTCTCCCGCATTGCTGCCGTTGCTGCTGCCACTGTGCTACAACCTAAGTCTAGGATACACGAGTTGCTCCGTCTCTACTGTGGAAATCTGGATCCAGTGGGGTGGAGGGATGATGAGGACGAGCTGCTGACACTGTGGCTGGTTGAGAGCCTCCGCTGCCATGCTGCAGGCATCTTGTGAGTGCAGTGTTCAGTTGGAATGGATAAGCAGACATATCAGTAAAAGACCAAAGATTGGCAGACACAATTGACAGAATGGTGGCAGGAAAAACGTAGTCGCCATAATAGTGGTGGACTCAATATTTGGGGGGCACCAGAATGAATTTTACCCTAGTCAAGGGGATGTTATTCCCATGGGAATTGCCATTCCCATACACTTTGTCCTACCAAACGCATACTGAATTTACCAGTCTCCCCACCCACATTCCCACACACTAAACATTAGTACTATGTTGTTTTATTTGTTTATTTTAATTTTTGGCTTATTTCCGGTCGTGCATTTGTATATTATTATTTTTGCAGTGCAATATGTTGTGATGTTGACGAAAATGGGGAACAACACATGGTTCTTTGTCGTGTTGTTTTGGGGAACATGGAGCTTGTTTATCCTGGATCTGAGCAGTTCCATCCTAGCAGTGAAAACTTCGATAGTGGTGTTGATGATCTGCAGCGCCCCAAAAATTATATTGTATGGCATATGAATATGAGTTCTCATATACTCCCTGAATTTGTTGTTAGTTTCAAGATACCTCCCAGAGCTCAAGGTGATATTTATACCGATTAAAGCTTTTATTTCTCTTATATTTGTTGGACATTGTAGCTAGTTTGCCAACCCACTGTCAAACTATATCTTATTTACAAATAGAAGTAATAGAAGACAAATTTTTGAAAAGGGAAGGAAAGGTTTAGAATGGCCATTTTTTATATTGAGCATACCAAAACTTCAATTCTTAGTTACAGTAAAATATATAAAGTTTATTTTATTTTACTACGGCACAGTGCTTTAGTGCTAGTAGCTTATATTGTGTAGTAGGTTGTCTCCTTGATATTGAAGGAAAACATGTTGTTTCAGGGTCTACTCCTTGTCAAGGGCCACCAGGCCAATTGGACTTGAATGTTTCTGCAGTTGATGCAGTAAGTGTCTTCACTTCTTTCTTTCTCTCACTTGTTTTTTTCCAGAATAGTCATTAGTTCATCGCATTGATATAGTCTATTCATATAAGATATGATTGATATTAAATTGGGTGCGTCAACTTAGGTTCTTACTTTTGGTCAATAATTGCATGTTTCATGTTGACATGTTTTGCAACAATCCATTTTTATCTTGATTTTCTTGATATTCGAATTTTCCCGTTCATTTTTTGTATATTCTTTTGTGGCACTTAATGCCGTTAATAAGAATGTGTTTGGACCTTTTATTGCTAATGACTAATGACTAGCTTTTTAACGACTAATGCCGTTAATAGTAGCTTTTATTTTTTTTGTATATTCTTTTATATTTTTTGTATATTTTTTATCTCCAATCATTTTGTCTCTAATGACTAGCTTTCTTGCTAATGTTCAGGGACATGATGGTAATGTTGCTCCAAATTCGGTGAGATCTTGGGAAAATGATTATGTTCCAAGGGCCCCGAAATCTCCTTGGATGCCATTCCCAATGTTGTTTTCAGCCATTTCTGCTAAAGTTCCTGACAATGTCATGAAACGTGTTTACATACATTATCATCTTTTTAAGGTATATGATATGTCTTATTGTCTTTTATTTTCTTTCTGCTAAAGTTTTTTTAATCTTATTGAATTAGATGTAAAACTTTTATTTGGGCAATGTTTTATCAGATGAAGGAAGAAACTCGTGAGGAGTTCATTCAAAAATTAAGGCGGATTGTTGGAGATTCTTTACTGAGGTCAACTATAACAAGTCTCCAACACCTGGTAGGATCTTCAATTTCATGACTGCTTTTTATGACTCTTGGAGGTTAACTAAGGTGATTCGTTTTTGTAGGTATCATTAAGACAAATAATATTTATATCATATATAGGGATTACTGATTAGCTATTTTGAGGCTGCTTTTGTTAAAAAGTTGTTTTCTACCCTTGAATACCAATGAGCTCATTTGAAGTTGACATTCGTTATGATGATAAATATAAAACTTTGTTTAAGGTAGAAATATTATTTATTTATTATTTTTTCTTTAAGTTTTATTTTTATTTTCATATATATAAATGATGAATAAAATAGCTCGTTTAATATGTTTTATGAGATTTCCATGAAACATAAGCCAATAAGAAGAAAGCTTCTTTATCAACAGTGAGAACTGAGAAGTTTTCTTTTAGTTGTTCTGCATTTGCACCTTTGTTAATTAATATGGTTATCTTCCTTTCATTTCTCAGGTGCCTTCAGGCCCTTCACCTGAGAAACTTGCTGCAAATCAGCATGAGGCCGAGCAGGAGAGTTCAAATGAAGTCTGAAATTGTTTTTTGCGGTTGTCCTTGTTTTGATGGTTTTATATTTGAATAATTGGTCGACGTTTGTGTGGCTGTGTACTGCATTTGTGTTTTGCGTTTTGTTTTATATTTGTACTACCACCGAACATGGGTGAAGGTTTCTCTAGTTCATTTGATATGCTAATAAGTGTGTTGATTGTTTATTCGTGCCTCTCATGTTTTTGAGCCTATTTGAAGTTCTGTTATGTTATATTATGTTATTTTCAATATTTGGACAACCGTTTTTTGCTTGATGTGACATTCGGGTTATGCGAGGGCTCCTCGCAGCCAGGCTGCAACAATATCAGAAGTTGCCTGCCACGAAATAGAAGACCACCAGTTGGTTGTCAGCATACAGTGATTGCCTGGCCATGTCTCAAGTGTGGATTGTCAGCATGACAGTCGTCTGCACCAACCCTATTAATTCAGCGCTTGGGTTCGCTGCAAATCAAGGAAAAGCCGCAGGTCCGGCTTTTTGTAATTGCACTATGTCAACATGTCATAAAAATTGAATATTTATGTAATGTTTGGCGTTAATAAATTTTTATTTATTATCTTTTTCGATTGTTTTCAATTGAATTTTTGTAAAAATTATCTGTGAAGTTTTACATGCATGAATAAACAGTATGAAATAAATATCGATGAAATAATACAATTAAAGAAGGTTGCAGTGTTTTTTTGTTTTTTTTTTTTTTTGGATTCGCAGCGTAAGCAAAGCTCATTATCTCGGCAGTTGCTTGTCTCTCATCAAGGTATGGTCTGTTTGAGTGTACCGTCCATTTGCTTTAGCATGGAATCGCCTACATCCATTTGCCTCGGCATGGGCGTACTTTGCGCATCAACACTTTTAACGTACTTCTCCGTACGTGGCCGAAATTGCTCCTATCTATTTTGCTTTGGCATGGTTCAGTTCTTTATGTGTGCTTATGGATTTCATAATCCCAAGGGCAATGCTTGTGTATAAAATTAAAATTATGTCGAATTCCAATTAGTCTAAACTAATCAATTTGAATTTAATAATAATAATAATTCATGTTGTACAATAATTTGATCACGTAACGGATTTCAAAAAAAAGATCCTTTTCGTGCATTCTCGCATTGATATTTTCAACTTATGGAGAAGCGGACGCAGCTTCAGATCCTGACGGGTTCCAGCCAGGTGGCTTAATGTTTGGCCAATCACCCCGACACCCCATCCTTATGTACAGACTCTTCTTACCTTTAAGAAAGAACCAACAAAAATGGATGGTTAGCACTATTGATAGACTTCCACACACGCAACGGTGTGTTTCCCATATGCCATTCAAGTGTGTATGGAAAGCTTAATATATAGTTAACTCATTTTCACATAATTTATTTATTACAAAGTACATTTTCCTAATAGGAGGAACCTTAGGCATACTTCAAAGTCCCAATGAAAACATCCAATCCAGAATGTGAACCAGGACTGGACACTGGCGAATCATATCACAAATATATCTTTATAATTTATTCACAAATCTCATTCTTTGAATTTTGAATATATAGACAATGTAGATATTAAGGGATGAAGATTGTAAGTTGCTTTCTTTTTGGAAGAAAACAAAAATAGGGACTCACCTGGGAGCTTCTTATCTGACATGATCAATTGTTTAAGGGCGCTCAAGGACGCCTGAGCTACAGTTTTAGCGTGATCAAGGTCCCAACCCCCAAGCTTGACAACCACATCTGCATTTGAGTAAGCAGAGGCACCATCTTGGATATGCCGCCTCACTTCCTCCTTTGCTGATTTTTCATCTGCAACATAAGTTATCGTAGCTTCATGGTGGTAAATAGATGTTATTGATGATGAATGCACACGGCTATCATGGGAGAAACTTTAATCTGGGGGCATCAATTAGCAACCCAGTACTCTGCACTCCAGAAGAACATGATATCAATCTTGCAACCTCATCCTGATTTTTCTACTAATTTCCAATCTATCTTTTTCCTCTTAAAACTATTTTGTAATGCACAAATTTCAGGACAGTTCTGTTGAAAGGAATGAAATTTCGATTCATAAAAAAGGGATGCATTAAATGGTGTAAGGCATTGCACTTTATTTGGATAAAGCCTGTAGTGGCAGCCTAACGCTTCTTGCCATGTGGAATATAGACAGATTATTAGATAACCTTTGGCTACAGACTGTGACAGCCAGACAGTGAATCCTGCATAAAGATGCCGCCATTTATCAGTCCTTCCAGCAGCTCCATGACTCCCTCCTAGTGTTGCGACGATGGTCCTGACATGACTTTAAGGCAAAAAAATATGCAGATTTTTTATTTTATTTTTTCATTTCTTTGGGTCAGGCAACTTTATACATTTGATGAATCTATAAACCATACCTACTTAGGCTTTCTAGTACAGCACTTTCTGCTTCTGCTACGGAGTTAGGCCCTTCTGCAGCCACCCCTGTAATTGATTACACTAATTAATGCAGGGCAAGATGTGGGATTCAAGTCATTTTAAGCATACCGACCAGTTTATCCTAGATTCATTACATCAATAATGCACTCAAAAGATGTCATATTCAAGTTGTGAGCATTCTGTGCATTTCATCTGACAGGAATAACAATCATCTTTTATCGTAGAGATACTCCCATAATAATGATTTGTTTATCTTAGCATGGTGGTAAAGAAGAAAATATGTGAAAAGGATTTACAAAACGCAGATCTTATGATTTCCCCCAACCCTAGATAGTGCTCACCTCTCCAGGGCATCCCACAGGCCAAATGGCTTGGTTAGTTCCCCCGATACCATGATAAACGATGAACACTTCATCAAAACAATATCATACTTGTATGCAACGCTCTAATGTGTACAGGTGAGACTGAATCAGTGTACGGATAGCATGTTGATTTTATCCATTTGACCATCTTAAACTAAAGAGACGGTAGGTAATTCAGACAGATTAGCATTTTGAAAAAACTTGGAGCAATTACCACCAAAAATTTTATTTAATATCATTTCTAAGCAGTCAGTCTAGAAAGCAAGATGTGTGAGAGAGAAAGAAACTTGGCTCATAGTATCTCACATGAATCGATGGTATTCTTGGTGAAGTTCTCAAGCAATTCTCTTGTGTTAAGAGGTGTATACCTGACAGCCATGAAAAAAACAACACAAAAGTTATTGGCCCAGAAGAAATATCAAAAACAAACATATTGTCATAATAATTTCAGGTGAACAGAGTGAGCTATTCTAATTAGAGACCATGAAAAATCACACGAAATGGCCATGAAAAATTGTAAGATGTCAATGCATAGGAGCATGAACAATAATGCTGAATCCAAAAGAAGCAACCCACCCATATTTATAATTAGGTAAATGGTATTAGTTTTGTGACATCAGTAAGCAATATGGATAAAACTTCGATATTTTGTGAAGTATATGTTGCTCAGTATTTCAGGCTAATGTTTTTGAGATATGCCATTACTTGAGTATTTAAATGCAAGCAAGGTGGGAATTCTTTAGTAAGCAAGTTGAAATTACCAAAAATTGCTGTGGGAATGCAGATGTTCAATATGCTCGGCTTCGACTTTCAAGGAAGCATTGCCCAATATTATGACATAAAACCTTGGGAATGAATTGACAAAAAATAATCCTGCATATGACAATGGTGTACGTATTGTACCTTTGTATTTATGATCCACCAGGTTATTATTTATTTATATTCATCATCATAGACATTTATTTATAGTGGACCCCAAGTATTGAAATAAAGGCCTTCTTATTTTCTTCTTATCATTTTTTTTGGGCTCCATGTGCTCCTCTCCATAGATGGACAAAGCATTGCCCTATTTATTTAGAAAGGGGACCAGTTCAATTTAAAATTGTATGGTTATGACAGTTTTTGTGAACTTGTTATCCCATTCATATACATTTCTCATTTAGTCATATAGGAAAGAAATTACATTCATTTTGAAACAATCAAAATGTGTCGCCTTCTTAAAATGCAGGACCTTTGATGTGAGATCTCAATCCCAATTGCTTCTTAATAATAAATATTTTACCATTTTCATATGGATTTAGGTGCACTCATATTACATCTCATATTACACTTTGAGGTGGACTAGTATATAATTGTTTTTGCAGTGGAATTTTTTGTCACATAAATAGTGAAAGACACATGTTTTGTTTTGTTTTGTCTTTGAGTTGTTTTAGTGAACAGGTAACTTTTTTATCCTGGATCTAAGCAGTAAGGAGTCTGATAGTGCCACTGACGATCTGCGAAAATCCCAGATATATTGTAGTATGGCATAAGAATATGAAAACAAACATGTATTCTGAAATGACATTAGTTTCAAGGTCCCTTTCAGTGCTGAAGGTTATATTGATAACAATTATTCAAGTTTCTAATTCCTAAGCTATTAGCTATAGTATATTATTAGGCAGTGTGTTATCTGTAAACGAAATAAGCAAAAGATGAAATAAATCGCTTGTTCTCTCTTTGAAACCCAAGGGTTCATACCCAAGACCAACTGCAAGCTCTCTAGCAACCTCTTCATTAATTTCATCAGAATCCCCAACAAGGTAGATTGATGTTCCTTTCAGAAGTTGTGCAGCCCCTTCTGCCAAAGACTCCAATGATTCGACAATGTCAGGCCATTTCAAATCAGGGTCCTGTTTTTTCAAGCTCAAAACAAGATGATCATCATCTATACACCTGTGGAGGGGCAAAAAAAAAAAACACCCTTAAGCTATTATTATTATTATTATTATTTTAAAAAAAATTGAAGTCACATACTAGTAAAAAAAAAAAGTTTTACGCAAAAGTGATGAAGCAGACCATATCGTTTCACCGGGCTTTATCCTGTCATAAAGATGATCAGTTTCCAGAAGAGTAATGAGAGACCCAGAGTTGTCTACTCTGACTGTTAAGGAGTACTCGTCGGCTTTCACGGATATAGTATATTTGGAACTTTGAATATTTTTTTCTTTCAGATGTAATCTCAATTCAACCTCAGAACCATTGTCTGAAAACTGCATTGTTAATTTTCTTATGATCAGTGAATGAGATGCTTGGTGAAGTCAGAATAGAGTGATAACAGGTGAGGTACCACATAAATGTGAAATGCATTAATTTATTCAATATCAAAAAAATAAAATAAAATTGAAGCTTCCCACAAAATGAATGATTCAACACTAATGAACTTAAAATTAAAAACAGAAACTATAACTGGGTCATTCGAGATTCCAGATTAAGAAATGAAGGAAACACTAAAATAAGAAACAGAATTGAAGTTGAGTGATTGAAGAACCTCGTAGTTGTTGGTGTTGACAGAGACAGTGGACAGGCTAGTAGTAGCAGTAGCAGTAGAAGAGCGGAGGGGATTGGATCGGATTGAAAAGCTGGTATTTTGGTGACAAAGTAAACGATTGGAAGAAGGGGGAGGCGTGAAGCAGGTGACATGGAAGGTGGGAAGAAGGGAGAAATAATTTAGGGTTTTGATGGGGTTTGGGAAGAAGCTGCTACCCAGAACCAGAACCCCCATTTTTTTTAAAACAAAATATTTGAGCTTTTTGGAATTTTTGGATGAACGGTCGATTGCGGGGAGGAGGAGAGTGGAGTGAGTGATGCAAGAAGATGGGAGGTGGGAGCGAGAGACACCGTAATTTATGCTTTTCTTTTTCTTTTTCCTTATCCTTTTCAACATTGAGATTAATGTAGAAACTATCAAAATGTAATATCAAACATAAGAACAACGGTTTTCAATTTTTATTTTTAATATTTAAAAATACTATCATATTGATTTCGAACAAAAAAAAACACTATAAACAAACATGTAAATAATATAATGTTATAATGAAAAGAAAAATAAAAATAATATAATGTTATTTTGTGTTACCAGAAATGAAAATAAACATTTGTTATTTTTAATTTGTTCGTGTTCAAAAATATTTAAAACATTTTGAAAACAAAATGAAAAACAACAACTAAAATACAAATAAATCAATTTGGTCTTAAAAAGTTGACCATTAGTTTTTGAAGATTAATTAACATATCGATTATAAGAAATGTGAATGACACATGGTTTCATATCAAAAATTATTTTTTAAATGTCATATTGACACAAATGGTTTTACTATTATTTTTAGTATCCTTACCCGTTGTAAATGTAATGTAACAAGGCTCTTTAAAACTACCATTAATAAGTTTTATACATTCAGAAACTTTTAAGGTTTGAAAGCTCATTTTAAAAACGACCAATAATTTTTGTTTACATGAAAAAGCGAGTTGTTTAAACTAATTTTCTCAAACAATGTTTGGGGAAAATATTAAAAACATATGTTAGAAGGGAAAGCTAACCTTGAAACGAGTTATTGTTTACCGAGTAATTATTTATGTAAGATACAAAATTTATTTTGCTGGTTCACTATATTATAAAAATGACTGTTGTGCCTAACACTTCAACCTTGGCTCCTTTTTTTTAAATATTATTATTATAAATGGGCTTTACGTGCCCCATGGTGATATACTACCAGATGAACACCTGCTCTCTTATACTGTGATAATGAAGCAGCTATTCACATAGCATCGAATCCCACTTTTCATGAGCGCACTAAACACATCGAAGTGGACTGTCATTTTGTGCGTGAGCAAGTGGCCTCTGGAGCATTTAAATTGATGTCAATACGTTCCTGTGATCAACTTGCGGATATCTTTACCAAGGCCCTTCCGATCCGTCCCTTCACTACTCTGCTATCCAAGATGGCTGTTAAGGATATTTACAGCACCTCTTGAGGGGGCGTATTAAAGATGAGAAAGATGTTGCCACGTAGGCGTAGCTATTTTAGTTGGGTCCATGTTTACCCAGTCCATCTTTTATTTCTATTTATTTTAAATTGATTTTCATATCGCTGTAATGGATCCCTGAAATGGTTGTGTGTATAAATAAGTGTGGTGACTCTGTAAACGCTAAGTGAAGAATTTAATATCATCAGTTTCTCACTTCATCGCCTTTGCTGTATTTTTTCATCTCTTCTTCCACTCTATTATGTGAGCCGTGAATCAAAGGCGTCCTTAACACATTTTGAGAACAAAAGAAAAAACAACAACTAAAATACAAATAAATCAATGTGGTGTTAAAAAGTTGACCATTAGTTTTTGAAGATTAATTAACATATCGATTTTTAAATGTGATACGAGCTAACCGTTAAATTTTAAAATATTATACTAACAAGAAAAATAACAATAATCAGTCTTGTTTTTTACTCCTCTTTATAAGAAATGTGAATGACACATAGTTTCATATCAAAAATTAATTTTTAAATGCCATATTGACACAAATGTTTTTACTATTATTTTTAGTATCCTTTAACTGTTGTAAATTTAATATAACAATGCTCTTTAAAACTACAATCAATAAGTTTTATACATTTAAAAACTTTTAAGGTTTGAAAGCTCATTTAAAAAACGACCCATAATTTTTATTTGCATATTGCATTCGGTTTACATGAAAAAACGAGTTGTTACAAATAATTTCCTCAGACAATGTTTGCGGAAAATATTCAAAACATATGTTAGAAGGGAAAGCTAACCTTGAAACCGTCATGGTATAGCATGGATCTGTTCTAATATTATTGTTTACCGAGTAATTATTTATGTAAGATACAAAATTTATTTTGCTGATTCACTATATTATGTATTGTAAAAATGACTGTTGGGCCTAACACTTCAATCTCGGCTCCTTTTTTTTTTTAAAAAAATTATTATTATTATAAATGGGCTTTACGTGCCCCACGGTGATATACTACCAGATGAACCTGGCCCATGTTAAATCCACGTACGTGTTCTACTATCAGACAGACCGTCTCGGCCCAAATTGAAATAGTTTATGAAGTAGTAATTTAGTGATATTCAAGGGCCGAGTTTGGATGTCTCTTCGGCCTATTGGGCTACACTGCAAACTTCAACTTGGGTACGTCCAAGTATATAGTTTATACTTTTTGTTTTCAGAGAGGCAATGTCCTACGTAGCTCGCTTGCTCATATACAGAGATTTGAACAATGCCTCTCGCGTACATCTATTGATCCTGAATAGATTAAACTAATGAAATAATACTACGTCAGGTCAAATTAATGATATCATACTATGCGTTTGAATATTAGATGAGATATAAACCATCACACAAAGCCCATATCCCCACGCTAATAGCTCAAATGAGCTAGTTGGCAGGCGTAGCTAGCTAGCTCTTCTATTGAGGGTCCTTAATTATTTATTATAGGAAATAAAAGAAAAGAAAAAAGAGAGAGAGAGAGAGAGAGAGAGAGCGGATCGATCGATGCGCGTATATATATATGGTATATAGAGAGTAGTTTTATTGAGACTGATAGATGATTTATGATGATAGGTAGCTAGGTGTAGCCGTATAGGCAAGGTCGCACGTACGCTAATGGCCATATACGTGCATACATAACATAAACATCAGTGCAGTGTGTTGTTATACATATATTTACGTGAAAAGAAAACGGTGGGTGACATTTTATTATCAGAGGAGAGGGGGGAGGATTGAAGGCTCTACTTTTTGGGGGGCCCAGAGGGGGAGGCAGTTTTCAAGGACATTTCACATCCATGCACCTCCCGTGGGGCCCATCCCACCATCTGCATTAAAAGGCAGTCATAATGAATGAATGATTCAGTTCCCACTTTGGTACAAAAGGAAATATTAATAATAAATAAATAAATAAATAAAAGTAAATCACAAACCCTCTGATTCATTGTCCGAAACATTTAGGCATTCCCCATGCCATCCATCCCATCCATCCCTCCATCACCATTCACCATTCACCGTTCACCCACCTAAATTTCAGGCTTTCTTTTTATCGTCCCACATTAAAATATTTTTTTGCTGACTTTGGTTTCAAATCCCAATTCAACTACACATTATATATGCCCCTTCCAATTACACCAAAACAATAGTGCTTCCCATAATTCCGCTCATATAAAAAATATATATATTATGTTAATTTATTTTTTAAAAATGACTGAAACAGTATATTTACACATGCATGCAATATATCTAAATACTTTTATATTTTAATTCCCTTAAAAGAGTAAAACAAATTAGATGAGTATTTCCTAATCATATAATATTTTTGCAGGTAATTAATTAAATTAAAAGCGGCAGGTCGTCATCTCAAGTTCTATAATAATAATAATAATAAACATAATGAATTATAACATTTATGTTAACGTTCCATCTCTGTCTGTATCCGGATACTTGATGAAATTCCCCTAATTTTCTTTTTTGTTTAGTCAACTCCAGTTGAAATGTCTAGTCCACTTGGCGAGGAAAAATGGGTTACATATATCCGCGCGCGGGGGCCATAATTATAATTATATGCCCCGACAACTTCATTTACTATTCGTCTATAGTATGTTTGTACACTTAATTAATAACTTGCTGCTAGTTAATTAATTAATTTTACTCGCCCATATCTTCTATTATCTCAATAGATTTCTAGCTCCTACAATTTCCCAATTTTGTGAATTTTCCCATTCGTTTAGCGTCTACTCATCCGTATTAAACAAAAGATTTATGACTACATCTACTGGAAAATATATATTGTCCAGCGTACTAGTCCTGTATTTTTTTTAAAATAACGCGGTTTAAAGTAGAGATCAAATATTGCAGACACAACACACATAATTCATATGTGTGTGTGTATATATATATATATATATATATATATATATATAAAGAGAGAGAGAGAGAGAGGGATTATAATATAACACACACTCTCTCTATATATAAATATATGTACTTAATTAATTAAGCACATGTGAATCAAAGGAGATATATATATATATATATATATATATATATATATACAGTTAATGATGCAAATATTAATTCCACTAACTTGTGTATGTGAGGCACAGAAACCCGACCCAACAAATGATGGAAGTACAGAACAGTGACACCATCGGATGTGATGTAACACTAATACTAACACACTATATATCTATATATATGTACTTACGAGTTAAGACAAATTTGAAAATCGAGGTAGGAGCGGTAATAAAAACAAAAGAAAAGAAAAAAGGAGAGAGAGAGAGAGAGAGAGAGAGAGAGAGAAAAAGAGAGAGAAGATGATGGAAGAAGAAGGAGCATATATATATGGTATGAAATTAAACACAAGAAGTCATATATGAGTGGGATATATAAAGAAAGTCTCCAATCCATGGAATTAATTACCATGAATGCCGGGTAGAAAAGGACAGGACTAGTGTCCCCCTCATTTCATCCTTCACCACGACACCACCACCACCACCCCTCACCCTCACTAATTCACGGGCCTGAGTTTGGGGGCAGTGTGGTGGTCTCCGTGAGAGGGGGATGTGAGGCAAATAATAAAAATTAGGGTGGTGTGCCCCAATGCCCAAAGCCTCCTTTTGCCTCTGCACGCACTGAGTCAGTGACAGACTGACAACGCGGTCAGCGAGGCGTCAATCATAAAGCAATGGATTGCAAAATCATTCATTTCCTCGGTCCCCTCCCCACATTTCCCATTGGCTCCTCCGCTGTCCTACTCCTCTCCAGTCTCACCTCAACCTCACCCTACTACCCCACCGCCCCAACCCCACCCCCCCTCCTCGTCTGTCTGTCACTGTTGCCTTTTAACACGAAACCTCGCACGCGCGGGCCTTTCATCCACCACGTGCGCCATATGTATGTACGCCCGGCCAACTAGCTAGCCTAGCTCCGACCCAATGTCAAGTCAGTACATGAGAGCATATATGAGGTTTGTTCTTGTAATCTTCTTCTTCTTTCTTCTGTGTCGAGGGGAATGAAATATATATATATATATATATTCTAGGGCATGCATCAGCTGGTTTTTAATGGGCCACACATATACCCCGCGGGATTCTCGCCTTGTGATGCGGTTGAGTTTGTATGTTTGTGTTTGTCTTCGCTTGATATCTACTTCTTAGGATGTCTTTGGTTTGTCCTTCCAGAATTCCCCGTGTTGTTGACATTCACTATTTTATGTAGAAATTGGTTTAAGTCTATTGTCATCTACCAATTAATCACTAGTTTTTGTTCTTTGATTAATTAATATAATTAAACCAAACCAAATTAAATGCCTTAATTAATTCCAATAGATTAATTAATACATACATGATAAAATAGAATATGTATTAATTACTGTGATAGTAGGATGGGTGCTTATATATATATTTGATAAAATGAGAGGATTCTACTTTCTATGAGATTTTTTTAAATTTGGATAACTAATTTTACATTAAACGGTACGACCTTTTATTAATTAAACTATAAATTACGGTATAGGACATTTAAATGAAACTTAAATATTCATTGAAGACTAGCTACATTTTTATCTCACTTCAGCCTTAAGTTTAGTCCATCATACAACGCTAACAAAATTTAAAAAATTCACGGAAACTCGATCAAAGCATAGAATAATAATAATAATAATAATAATAATAATAATAATAATAATAAGAGATTCATGAAACGTTATATTTGACCCGCTTTTGAGGACGGTTGAGAGTTGAAGTACTTTAATTAAATAATGAAGCAGACCTCACTATCCATCTGGATTTATAATAAGTTGGTTGGTTTATTTATTTATTCACATATTCTCTCTGTATATTTACACCACCTTTTATTCTTTTGAAAAAGGGGAATAAAAAAGTCCAAACAAGATAGGGACTGAACCGAAGCCCCCTTCTATCACCGCAATATTTATTTATTTATTTATTTATTTTGATGACAGAAATTTATTGTTTCCCATGCAAATTAAATTAGTCTCGGTGTACTAAAACCCCATCTGTGCGCACTGCGCCCTCTGCACCACTGTCTGTCACCACGGTGGCGTATAAACAAGGAGGGAGTCAAACATGGTGGACGTTTCTACCCAAATTTAAAACACAGGAAATTAAAAAAAACATGGTGGACGTCAGTTCACCTTTCACTGTCCCACAGCCTAAATCTGATCCGACGGACGCCATCGAGGGCGTTGAAATCTAGGTTCCAGGATGCCAACACGTGTGAGGACGCATATAAATGATGGAGTAATGATGATTAAATAATTTTTTTGACATTCTACGCCAGAATAGATTTTAAAGCAGTGCGTACGGCCAGAGAACACAGGCCACAGCTGGGGTCGCTCTTCCCCATATAACATGGGGGGTTCGCAGTTCAAGAGTCTTTTCTTTAGTTAGGATGTTCTGTCACTCTCTTTCTCCGTGTGTGTGCAGTGTCTGGGTGCCATGCATTTTGGGTGGGCTGTTTCTCACTCGCCCGTTGATATTGTACCTTGTACTTGGTTTTTGAATCCCTATTAATGATCTTCGCACTCAATTCGAAGTTAGTGGTAATTAAGGTCAAGTTTGATAGAAAAATTTGGCCAACTGCTTCCGACCAAAATGGGGAACCGTTTCGGCCCGCTTACTTTATAACTAATGAATAATGCAAATTAATAAGGTAGATTAGGTTTAACCAACCACAGTTGAACTTTTTTTTTATCATTATATGTTAATATATATTTGAATTTCTATTCTCATTTGTCTCCGTGCCCGCTATACTGTTTATGTCAACTTCTCTGCGCATGTAATGTAATGTTAAGTTTGAAAGTTTTTTTCCCGAGAAAAAAAGATTCTGTGCAACAACCCTTAGTCCCTCACATACTAATCAGTCAGCCTGTCCAATGCCAATCAATCTATAATCACATAGTGTAATACTGCACCAAAATGCAAATAAATCCTCCATAATGCAATACCGTATACCACAATTATTAAATAGCAGCACTAAAATAGATTATTAACAAATTCTGTTGGGATAATTCAAAAAAACACATTATATGTTATGTACTATTCTATGACATATCAGTTGCTCTCAGTGTTTAGCCTATATAGTAATTCTAGCCATAAGATAATAGAATGCTTTATTATAGCAAAAGAAACCAACATAATGAGTGTTATATGGCTACACGATTGTGTCATAAAGAGTGCTCTTGAGTGTGAATGGCCTCCCAAGCTGATTTGGTGAGAAAACTTTGAATAAATAACTTGTGGCTAAGCAAGTGAAATCAGATCATGACAACGAACTGTATACCATAATTATCAAATAGTGAGCGTTAAAATAGATTATTAACAAGCTCTTTTCGGAATAGCTAAAAAAACACATTATATGTGTATGTACTATACAATGATACATCAGCTGCTCTCGAGTGTTGAGCCTATCTAGGTGTGCCATAAGATACACTCACTTATAAGATACACATAATAGTTGTAAGATACAATCACTCACGATCGAGTACCCTATTGATTAACACATTTTATATGAACTTTTTACCTGTTCATTTTTATATTTTTTTCTATATTTTTTCAAAGTGTGTTGTATGGTTTGTATATTGTTTTCTGAGGTTTTGTGTTATTTTAGTTTTTTCTAGAGTTTCGTCTAGTTTTTTACAAGTTATCAAAGAGGATGAGAAGAAAACAATCAAAATGGAACAAAATAGAAGAAACATAGTACGTCAAAGTTCAACGGCTACAACTGATACCCGCGGCTATTCACTCTTGATAAACAAAAGAAGGGATAGCAATACCTAAATGTTATTTAATTTCTCCTCTTGCAAACCTTAATGGGTGATTAAAAAATGTTTATTTTATTTTATTTTATTTCCTTTTTATCTTATTTTTGAGTGACTGTAAATATGACCCTTAGAACATCTCTAATAGCTCTAGCAAAATCCTATTAGCTAAAGCAATAAATAACTGATTTAATATAGCTTTAGCTATCACTTTCTCCATCAGCATATTTAAAAATTTATCCCCAAATCCTTAATTATAACCTATTTGGTTTACTGTCAACAACAAGAGAGAAACGAGAAGGGGTGGTGATATGAGGGAGGGGGCAGAGATGATGCAAGGGAGAGGGCTACACGTGAAAGCACAGGAGACGAGATGAGAGTATTTTAGGTTTTTCAAATAATTGAGTGATGTATATCTTAGTTATAAATTATAAATTTAGGTAAATTTACTCAAATTAGAGAGTTAAAATTCAAACATCCCCAAAGTTTCCTCCATCAATTTCCATCTTTTCCCCCAAATTTCATACTCAATTAATTTGACCATTCTCAATAAATTCGATAATTATTATCATCTTTCTTGAATAATTTCATATCTAGTTTTATGTTATTACCCGAATTCATTCATTGTCACTGAATTTTATGCAGATCATCATAAATTCTCCAAGGCTGATAAAATCAAATAACTATGATATGTAACAAGAAGAATAAGATAAATTAAAACCGATAATTTTACAACTTTAGAATGTAGAATTTTGTGTGTGCTGTGTGTTTGTATGTTGTAGTAGTAAAAAATAGGAGATGCACAACTTTAAAGCTCTCTAGCAACCTTTCCCGATGAATAACCCTCCAATAATAACAAAATAACAATTTATCAAATAATATAATTTTAAACCACTATTTGTCCGATATCACAATACACTAATCATTCATACCATAACATGTATAAATATATATATATATATATATATATAGACACACTCCTGGTCAAAGTTAGGTGTTACAGTTTCAGGGTGGATAAACACATATCGTCGGCAGTCGGCACATTGCAGAGAGAGAGAGAGAGAGATGCATAAAAGTACAATTAAATGTTTATTTTCATCTCAAACACAAACTCTTTTTTTTTTCTTTTTTTTTTTTCATTTGGTGTTATGGAGGGACACGTAATGAGATGTGTTCGCAGAGTACTGTTTACGTGCAGCTGCCTGTCACATGGATGTGTCCACGGATTGGTTTGACACATCCGGCGGAAGTCCTAATGACACGTGGCAGAACACTATGGACAACCTACCCCACTTTTCCTTCTTTCTCCCAGCCTAATGTTGGCAAATTGTTCTCTCGATTTGACGGAACCTTCACGCGGTCCTACTCGCGCGTGCTATACAGTTGTCAGCGCCTGCCTGCCTGTTGCAAACTTTAAAACTACTTTTTTTTATTTGCAGGTCCGGTTAGGTTTTTGTCATTCAAATTTTAGTTTGTACGTGTGTGTCTTATTATTATTATTATTATTATTATTATATATTCCATCAGTCACCCAAGCTTTTAGCGTTTTTGGAATTAGCCGCTTTGATTTAAAGCTAAGCATATTTATTATCGAAGGGAGCAACTCCACCCAACCCCCTCAAATAATTCCTCTGCAAGTTATTACTACTGTTATGTCGTGTGCGATTCATATGTTATGTATGCAATTTTGTTATATATACATAATTATTGAATGAGTAATGACAGGTGAATAACAGAAATATATTATTGAAGATAAAAAAAACAACTAACATACCAAACAGAGCCATATTTTCCACATCATACTTGGCGTCAAACAAAACCAAACCAAAAAGAGTGTACGGGCAAAATATATAAGATTATCATTTTCTATTTTTGATATTTTCAACCAACCGTCTACGCACATTCTTGTCAGTCAAGCATGCAATCACTTTGTAATATAAATCTACGAGCTCAAAAGCAAAGGTTAGAAGAGGAAAAAAAAAAGAAAATCTATTCATTTCTCTTATATATATATATATATATATATATATATATATATATATATATATATATATATATATATATATATATATATATATAAGGGAGGCATATTTTTCTCTATATTCATTTCAGGACCACCTACTTTTACCTTCTTTTCTCGATGCGCTTTTGATATAATTTATTTATATTCACTTTCCATTGATTGATTTTTTAATTTAATTTATTTGGGTGTAAATGTAAAATAAGAGCTCATTTTTCCCTTAACTGACTGACAATTTCCCTGCTGATTGGAGGATCACAATAAAGAAAACACGCTGTCATTTGAATATTAATTTAGTTTTGGCATTTTCTTCCCATACCATTTGCCAAGATGTTAAAATGGCTAATAGGAAAACCATATAATCCCAAGCTGCATCTATCAATTAGGGTATATAAAGTATACCTATATGTGTTCAAATCCAATTATATGTGCTAAAATTTGTCATTTAACTAATAATTTTTTGTTGGGAGGAATCTAATTATTAGCACTTAATTTTATGAGAAAAGAAAAATCTTTCCTAGATCTTTAAATCCAAAATCATTGACACATGAAGTTGAGCCAATACAGCACAAACAACAACCCTAATACTAATAAATAAATAAATTAAACACTACTGGGTTATTATTAAAATGAATAATATCCTTGTCATTAATTTAAAGACCGAACTAATTCAAGAGAAGGGAAAAACAAAAGCTCTTGCCGTGCATCACGAGTTCAGATCCTCTACACTGTAGAGGATCCTAATTCGTGCATCACTCCTAAACGGTTCTCTCTGTAGTGAGGGGTAAAACAGGCAAAATGCTTTTAGATGTGCATATTTGCATATATATATATATATATATATATATATATATATATATATAATATATATATATAATGGAGCTTGATAGCAAGGAAAGACGTGCTTTTTTTTCCCCACCTTCCTTTGTTGCTTTCTGTCTTTCTTTTCTTTCTTTCTCCTTTTTCTCTGATAAGTCACAGTAGGGTACCAGATTCTCATTCACCAATAATAATCAACCCATCAGGAGAAATATACAAACAAACAAAACCCTGTAAAATATATAATGATTTCAAAATCATAAGGCAGCTAGCTGTGTTTGGCCAGAAAATCAATATTACTCATATCCCTCTAGCTTTCTTTATAGCTGGGAGTCTAGATAGGTCTTCCCAAGGTGAACTCAAGGTTGGGCCTTGTGAAAGCTCCCTTGTCACTTAAAGAGCTTGCTTCTGATGATAATCTTTCATAGCTTGGGCAATCTGGGTCCATTTCTCTCTGAAGAAACAAGTGAGTGAGAGAGAGCCAAACAGAATTACTATAAACGTTGAGGCCATAATAACCCCAAAAACAATAAAGATGGGAACAAAAGTAGGGTTCGCATTCAGAGATATTGCAGGCTGGCCATGAGAAAGGTGTGTGAGGTAAAGGAGGGAATCAATTGCCTTTTGACCCATCATACTAATATGTCTCCTTGCTAGTGAAAAAGAAAGAAAGATAATAATAAATGTTTTTTTAAAACAAATATATTGTTAATAGGAATAACATAGCCTCTGTTAGGTAACATTGCATCAATGGACTTTGACCCGTCATTTTAATGTCTCCTTGCTCGTACACCAAAAACATTTTATGATATTTTGCTGATAAATATATTAACACATGGACTTTTGACCCATCATTCTAATGTGACTTGTAGCTAACGAACAAAAACGTATTATGAGCTTTTTCTAAATAAATATCAATTTGTCCAAAACAAATAGTTTAGTAACATCGGCGTAGGAGAGAATACTAACCAAGAGGCTAAAAATTATTAGTGTTCATATATATGCTCTATTTTTATCACATAGTTTGGGGAAAAAATTGAAATCTAATTTTAATTGATACCTGTTCAATCACCGTGTATATGTGCTATAAATTAATCAACCAAGACTTCATCATTTATGTTTCTTTGGTTACCAAATGTAGAATTGCTAGCAACGGATAACAAAAAGCATACTTTACCGGAAAGGCTTGAAAATTCTGAATTTGTGTATGTGCCTGTGGATGTTCTTTTTCACTTTTGAAAAGATTTTAATATCATCACATGACTACCTTAATTCCCCATTTCACCCTAGACCACAAAGTGAAAACCAACACAAGAATGTTTCCCTCGAAAATGTGCGTTCGTGACTAGCCATAGGAACTTTTGAAAGGCTTTTTGTCTGTATTATTTTCCCTTCCTATTCCACTTTACAGCGAGGATAATAGTTCTCTTTTTTCTCGATTTCACACACATACATGTGTATGTCTTTTTCTACATATTTCATTATTCGAGGAACATATTTAATTAATTCTAAAAAAAAAGGTTTTGGGCGAATGATTTAAAATTTGAGGAAAGGGAATGGGTATACCTCAAGAGAAGGCATGTTTCCTACAGATTCCCTTGTTCCTTGTAGCCAAGCTTCTCTGCTACGGAAAGTAACCAGAACAAATGAGAGAATTACAACTTAATTCCCCTATATACATATACCACCATGCAAAGAACAATTATAATTAAAGATTAGTATCACGATAAGAAAACAAAAGGCTGTTTTTTCCCTGGTTCGTATGACTTTCATATCCTTGTCCACGTTGTGCTGATTAAAAGTGAAGAACCCATTATGCGTGAGATTGATAGCCATTAATGTGAGAGCTAATTGAGGTCTCAAGAAACACGTACGGTAGGATCAGAATATTTAGCACAGTTTCGAGGGCTTAGCTTTGAAGCCACTTAGTGTTTTGGGGTAGGCCCACTCTTAATGACGGGCTTGACAGTGCCCACGGAATCCAAAGGAAAATGCTTTACAGCCATTTTCTTTTCCTTGGGAGGGGGTTTGTCAAAAACATAGGAATAATATTCATGTCATGGAATGATAGCTGGAGACGACAGATGAGATGAGTGCATTCATTTTCTTTACCTTCTCTTTTTTTTTTAGACCCACATTTGGAGATAGATCACTACGATCAATCAGCCCATCATGGAGCTTCTTTTCTTCTGTTCTTTTTGTGATTTCTTGCATGGGTGCATGGGTGTTAACTTTTTAATGTGTGCATGTGTATGGAGAGAGAGAGAGAAATATAAAAATGCTTTCCCCGCATATAAAAATGATATGATTGCCTGTGGAAAAGTGAAGTGAAATTTTTTTCAAACTGCTTTTCCCAGAGTATGTGTCATTTGTCTGCCGGACAATGTCCTTACCATACTTTGTCTTATGATTAAATATGCTTTCATATCAACAAGTAAAAAAAAACATGTATGGGGAAATCTCATATATGCTATATTTTGAGAGGGTACACATTACAGGTACTTTTTTTTTCTCTGTTATTGCAAGTACACATTACAAGTACTCTCTTTTCTAAACCAAGATTGAAAGGGAAGCAATGGGATTGATTAATTTTACCTGGATGAATTGCTCCACAGACCATGGTAATCATTCTCTTGTACCGCATTTTGCCTTCCCTTGGGAATTGAAACCCCGGAGCTTCTGGGGTTTGGAATTTCCAGCATCACATCCTCAGAAGTATCTCCGGACGACCCCCCGTTTTCATGCCCGTCAGATTGTCCTGTAGTATAAAACAATAACATATTAGTTCCAAAATCAACACACCCGACACACACACACACGCTATCTATTATTGTTTGATATATGCGTCTGTATACAAGAAATTCCAAAGTCATGAAAAATCGCTTCTAATCAAGATGATCGAAATTTATATTAACATTCATTAATTATTTGGCAGGGTTTAAGGAAACCTGAGGACGCTGCCGCTCTTGTATCAGTAGTTTTGACGGTTCGATACATCTGCATTAATCGACAGTTAAACATTGTCACGAATACTTAAACGCCTGCGCGCAGCATATATAACAGAATATTACTCGTTAACAATGTCCAGAAAATGCATGGGGGAAAAACCCTCAAAACATATTTAAATTTAAAGGATATTAATTTCGATGATTAAACACGATATCAATATACAGACGTATATATATATATATATATATATATATATATATATATATATATAATATATATATATATAACGGCTTAAGAACAAGTATTGTTTATTCGGTTTTTGTTTCTGGTGGAAAAACCGCTTGTAAGGACAAGGTATGTATATATATGTGCTGTCAGTACTGTACTGTTAGGGGAGTTGATACTGGTCAAGAGGCACTGATAAAAATAAAAATAAAAATAAAAATGGTGCGACTTTTGCAGTGAAGCTGGTACGTACGTACCCGTAAAACAATGAAAGACAAGCAACCACCGGGATATGTGACATATATATGGAAGCAGTACTCTAATTACTTAGCCTCATATTTGGAGATCAAAGTGTTATAATTAATGATAGATATAGTGTGTGTGCCGCGCGCGTTGTGTTCCCAAGAAATATATGAATGGGAGACAGTAAAAATGTAACCACGCATTCTTTAACCATGGTTATAGAAGTGGGACTGTGGTTAACGTGAAACCCCATATCATTGAGAAATGATGGCCTTTTTGTACTTTCTTGATTTCTAGTATATAATAGAAAAATAAAATAAAATAAAAAATGAAAGAACAATTCAAAGGGTGAGTAAATTGTGTGGGCTTGTTGGGACTCGTTTTCTGGAACAGATTATTGATTTTTAAAATCTTTTTGGGGGGGTTCATTTTTCCAAACAGAAATTAATTTTTAAAAACAGGTGTTGAATTAGTAGGCTAGGTAGGAAGCAGAAGCCTCAGATCCTTTGGTGGAAAAGAAGTCCTCCGGATTTGAGGAGTCACCTTTAATAAAATTGCAAACTGAACATTGGAATTTGGGAAACAATGTACAAACAAGGTCTTCTAAATTACAAAAAAAAAAAAAAACAAGAAAAAATTTAAAAAAAAAAAACAAGAAAAAATTTAAAAAAAAATGCAAACAGCTAATTAATAAAGAGCTTTGGAAGCACCATGATTGTAAAAGAGGAAGCAGATAGGGAGAGAGAGGGGGGTTTGTTGTTTGTTCGAACCTGTAAATGGGACTTCACGTGAGCCAGAGTGAGATCTTTCACATCCATCAGCTCCAGGACCGACTTTGGCGTAGCCCCTGAGAGACAAAGAAAGACAAGAAATTTAAAAAAAAAAAAAAAAAAGACCAACATGTATCGAATTAGAACAAATTAAACTCGAAGAATTGAAGCAATAAAATTGAGCAGTGAATCAGATAATTAATGAAGTAATTAAGCTATATATATACGTTCGTGGCCACCAAGCAGCTCGACGGCGTGGACGAAGCGGGCGTGGAGCGTGGTGGTCCACCGCATCCTCGGAGCCCTCATCGGCCTCTTACCGCCCCCGGCGATGCCGCCGCCCGGGAACCTCGACGTCACCGACAACCTCGACCGCATCGCCGGCCCCACTTGCATCTGGCGATGGTGGTGATAGTGATTGTGGTTATGAGAATTGATAGTACTGGTGTCCAGCAGTATCGGGTGGTGCTGCTGGTGGTTGCGGTAATGGTGCGGATGAGACTCCATCATCGGCTGAGGCGGCGGCGGCGGTGGCGGGAACGGAGCGGTCTGGTAGACCGGGATTCCACGGATGGGTCGTAAGAATCCCACATCCTCGTTCATTCCCCCGCCGCCTCGATGATCCTCGTACGGTTGGAACAGCTGGGGGTGGTTGGAACCAAGGAAGGGGTGGTGGTGGTGGTGGTGGTGGAAATGGTTGGGATCGGACATCCTTTGATTTGAGGAAGGCGAGAGCAGGTCGGAGGCAGCGGAGGAAGAGTCGGACGACCTGGCGGCGGCGGACATGGGATTTGAGGTGAGAGGTGGAGGGAAGTGACTTCTGGAGCCCAAGGCTCTCCAAAACCCCAAATCCATGTCATCGTCGTCTTCTTGTTCAGCTCTAGAGTTTCTCGTACTCCTCCAAATGCCCGATGTTGTCGGTTTGCTGGTCGGAGGGCTGATTTGGAGGGACAAATCCGGTTGTGCGGGAAACAGCTCCATCTTCCACGATTTTTTTTTTTAACTAGAATAAAATAGAGACAAACAAACCCCAACTCTTCTCTTGTTCTTTGTCTTTTGAGTATTCTGATCCTACCCTTTTTTTGGTCAGCCGTTTTTGGGAGGTGGGTAGTGCTGATTTTTGTGGGAAGATCAAGAAAAATGCTTGATGAGTGGATAGAGAGATTGGAGGTTTGAGTTTTGACCCAAGTGATGAAGGGTTTGTAGTTGCAGAGATTTGGGGTTAAGAAGAGAGAGAGAGAGAGAGAGAGAGAGAGAGAGAGAGAGAGAGAGAGAGAGAGAGAGAGAGGGAAACGGCAAGGTATGAAGTGAATGGTTGGTTGCTCCTTTGCGAAGTATATGTGAGAAAGTGACACTTGAAAGGGCAGAGAGAAATAGAAATAGGTAGAGAGAGAAAAAAGAGGGAGAGGGAGGGGGTGGAGAGAGAGTGTTTCTTTTGTGGACGTGGGGCAGGATGAGAAAGAGAGTGAAAAAGATGAGGAAAAGAAAAAGGGCAAAAATAAATAGATAAAGTTAACATGTTCGAGCACTTTGATTCCTTTTAACTCCTTTATTTGTTTTTTTTCTTTTAACCTTTTTTTTTCCTTTGAAGGATGGAAGAAAATATTTTTGTTCTTTTTTTTTCCCTGTTGAAGACTCTAACGAGTGTTTGTTCCTCAACCATTCTTGCCCATCAATAAATTTTCGCTTCCGTGCCATGCTACTCCCTCTTGAGATCAATATTTATTATATGTTGGGCAAAAGAAAGTGAAATTCTATTCCTCTCACGTCATCATCTGTGGTGGTAGTGGTGTAGTAGTAGTAGTAGGAGGCCATGATTTTATTTTCTCAACAAATATCATGACTTAACCAATGATGTATATATATTAGTCTCGCTAAAAAGTAATTTTTGACCCTCACGTACGTTTTGACATCAACTATTTTTACCTACTTTGAGCTCGAAAACACCCACGATTATTTAGTCATCCGTAGATAGCGACGGCACACTTGACGACGGGATGGCACTGTTTAATTTGAAATTTTAAGCTTAGTCAATAATTTTTTGGGTGTACTTCGATCTCTTCTGAAACCAAAAACTAAAAAATTAAAACTAAATAGAGCAAACCATCAGATTTGTCCCCTCTGTGCATGTGCAATCAGGTGCCACATGGTAGTTAATCCCTTTATTTAAAACCCATATGGGGGTTTTCATCAACAATAAAAACTATTACCCATCTTTTGATCATCATGAAACGTTAGGTTTTTACCTTTATATTAAGAGCAATTCCAATAAGTAAGTTTAACTATAACAAAAGTTATATAGTTAAATTTTAATTAAAATTCATATTCAATCTACCCATATATGACTGAAGCCATATAAACACTACAACTATATTAACACTTAAATTTACCTCTAATAATAATTTTTAAAAATATACATAAATTTATGGCTGACTCTCAGGCTCCCATTCTCCCAAAACACAATTGTATCCTTGCAAGCCCATTCACATTGCTTAAGGCTGTTACCACCATCGAATAACTGGGGTGGTGCAGCTCGTGGGCCTCGGAAGGAGGCACTGCCCGTGGTGTAGCTGGGTCGGGGACGGCGCTGGCGGTGTGGCACGATGCTGGTGGAAGATATATAGTCACAGCCGGGAAAAGTGGCTTGAGAAGCAAATGTGTGGTTCTAGAGATTGCCAAAACTTTGCAGAAAAAGGCTGGGATGCGTACGTGGTTCTGTTGGCAAAGGCTTGAACAAGTATAGAAGGATATTTTTCTCTGTTTTTTTCTTAATTTTTTTTTTTCGTTTTGATGGAAATTGGGTGCTGCATGTAAGGAGTTGGATGAGACAATTGCAGGGGTTGGGATGATTTTGAGGATGATGCTTAAATTGCGGTGGCATGACTAATGTTGATTGTGGTAGAGAAAGCAGCTTTAGCAGTGTTGAGTTGCAAAGATGGTGCGGTAGCGCCACTTATATATGGTGTCCGGCCAATGGCTAGGTTGTTGGGAAGTGTTGGTGCGGTTGATGACCAGATTAAAGTGATGGCTGGTCTGACCCGCTCAAATGGGTCGTCAAGCCTGGGCACGCAGCAAAACTTCTACGCTTGCGCAGGAGTTGGGCTGTGCAATTAATTAGAGAGATGTAGCTAGCGCGGTTGTGGGAGTGAGTTCTCAGAGCCTAAATTTAAATTTTTTGATTCAAACAAAAATTAAAAATTAAAAATATGCATATGTTTGTAGTTAAAGATATATATCCAGAAGCTAATAACTATAAATATAAAGCTAATTAAATTTATAACCCAAGTCAGTCATTTTATTCTCTTCTCCCCGCATGTCAGATTTGTTTCACCTTAATTGAATGAGTTTTGAGCCTAAATGGAGTTAATTCAGTTAAATATGATTCAGTGTGATTAATTGCATATCTACGTCACGTGAGTTAATTTTGAAGGCGCCTGCGGGCTCACTTTGGATTGGAAAACATTTCTTATTGTTTTTCAACTCAACAAAAATAATATTATTGTCATCATCAGACATCAAATTAGTGTACGTACCTCACACAAAAGAATACATTCTCTCTTAAGTAATAAGTATACAATTAAATATGTATAACACTTGAATTGATTTGCATTTGCTTCGCTTTCACTACGTACGTACGTGTAGTTGGACGAGTATAAATGATTTTCGTAGACTTTTGTATTTAAGTAATTAGTTGTACCATTTATTTTAATCGATAAAATAAAGGCTATTTTGACTTGTTATTTATAGTTAATTAATATATATAATTTAAAAGTAAATTTAAATTTTAGGAATAACGCAATAATATTTATTTCAATCAAACAGTCAAAATTAATTAGCTGATATTTGCAAGAATTAATTTAACCGTCTAACATTTATCATTCATTAATCATTAGTGCCGTTAAATGTAACATTGGTGACTTATTTATATATTAATTTAGAGTAATGTTTTTTTTAAATGTAGACGGGCGTTGTAACTGTACATTTTGCTTTTAAACCAGTGCGTGCGTGTGAAATCTAGTAGTGCATGTATGATACTGATATTAATATATATACCTGTATATATATATGTGTGGAGCAGTGGTAAGAAAAGGGTTGGTTTAATAATTTGGGGTGCATTAAAAAAGTGGGGTATGATTTAAGTACACGTTATTGTTGACCACTTATTTACAAACTTTATTTAAAGAAGAGAAAAAAGAAAGTATAAACTAGTGGGCGAAGTGAGGAGGGATGTCCCATCGGAGGGGAGGAGTACGTACGTCGGGTAGTCAAAATTACAATATATTTAATTTCTGGGACGTAAAGAAGGAATTTTGAAGGTGGTGATATATAAGAGCTGGGTAGGCTTATTAATTGACAGAGATTAGACTGGGACTGGGATATATGTGTGCATGTCACAGGCACACATGCGTTTGGCCTGCGGGGAACTAACTGTTGCTTCTTAACAGTGACCGATGTGACTGAATGGCCTTCCTTCCATCGGGCGGGCCGGGTGGGTCAACCCATAACCATACGTGTAATTGTGTATGTAGATAGCAGATTGGCATTCAATTTGAGCTTTTGCCGCTGTGATTTCGAACACTTAAGAATGTTTTTTAAATATAAGATCATAGATTGATGATAGCAATAATTTGTTTTGTATAATTCCACTAGCTCTATCTAAATGCGTGATTTTTTATTTCTTATTTAAAAAAAAAGTAATGCTATGGGTTGCACACTTAATCTAGCAATTTGAAAATATAGCAATTTTAAATATACAATATTAACACATGAGGTAAGGTTACGTAAATCATATGTCAAAGCATTTCTAATAGTTATAAGCTAAAATGATTAGCTAAAGTTCTATTAGCTTTGCTACAATATCACTTTAGCTGATGATACTCTAATAAAATATTTTTTATATTTTTGCTTAACTATTACTTTTTCTCATCCACCATTATCTTATATTTTCTTTAAATCCATAAAATAGTCATCCATTTGAAAGCATGATGGATATTTTATGACTTGAAAAAAATTGGGTGATGTGGCATCTTTACAAAAGTTATAAATTTAGGTAAATTTACCTAATTTTGTTGCTATTGCTAATGACATAGCTAATCTATTAAGTGCTTTTTCATCTATATTTGACTTGGAGATACTTTTATAATATAAGCAAATCAAGGAGTAGAACAGGAAGAAGATGATAAACACAATGAATAAGAAGACGATGGGTAACCGAAAAAATGTTGTATATTGTGTAATCACTATTTATAAGTAGTCAATATGTGGTGATTACCTTTTCTACCCTTGATACATTTTCATAAGATTGCATGTAAGGATCTAGGACTGCCATCTTGGCCAACAATGGTAAGAACTTTGTAGAGGGCAATAGCTTAATTAGTGAACAGATCGGCTAGCTAATGTTGCAACTGAATTGGTATCACTTTGATTGCTCCTAAAGTAACACTGTCACGAACGAAATGACAATCTATTTCAATGTATTTCGTTTGTTCATGAAAAGTAAGGTTAGAAGCAATGTGTAATACAGCTTAGTTGCCGCAAAATAGCAGCCCTGATATAGAGATATAGATTTAAAAGTCTTGTAACAACTGCTGAAGCCATGGCCCGGTACTTTGCCTTAGTTAAAGACCTAAAAGCAGTTGTTTGTTTTTTCGCCTTCCATGACACAAGCGAATCATAGAGAAATATGCAATACCCAGTCGTTGATGAGGAGGTGTCAGAGCACGATACCTAGTCGGCATTAAAAAAAAGCACACAATTGAGAGAATGGTTCGAAAGAAAAGAGAAAATCAAATTTTTTTGCCTATATAAGCTAGACCCGTATCGGAACTGGCCCAAAAATTAGTTAAATAAGACTGATGGTTTGAACTCTTAAATTTTAATCTAAAAATAAACATCTATCCATTCGATCGTGCAAACTTAGAACAACATTTACTCTCATTTTTTTATTTACTGATGGAGATAATAATTTTATCATTTATGTTATGTTTTATTATTTTATTTTATTTTAAAATGATATATATTTTTAAATTGTATATTGTTTGAATAATTCTAATAATTTAATAATAAAAAATTAATATATAGATATAAATAATTTTATTATTTTAAAATATCTATAAGATAGCAATTTCAACTTATGTTTTTAAAAATAAAATTATTTTTAAAAACTATATATGAGATGAATTTACATTACTCATAAATAATTTTAATATATAATTGTTTGTAAAACAATCATTGTCCAAGTGATTTTACCACAATTTGAAAATTTAAATGTGCAAATTATATACGTCCTCACGGTTCTGGAAAAAATAATGAAATGATGAGAGTTCACAATCAAATTAAATCTTTGATAAAACTTATATGATGTGCATATATATGCTGTGAATCAAAGTGTTATTCATCTCAGCACAAATAAACATTAAGATATAACTTTCTTCAATTTGTACATGTACAATAAATTAATGCGCCTAAGTAATTCAATATTTGTTTATAAATATTTATTCGTGAACATTAATAAAGTTTTGATCGTATTTCTTTATTTATGTTTTTAAACAAAAAATTTATTTATAAATATTATTTTTTAAAAACAAATAAACATAAATATTTTTTTATCTAATACAAGCAATTAGCAATCAATTTATTTATATTTTTATAATTTATTAAATAAAATTAAACGTATAATCTTATTATGTGGCCGCCAAAAACGTGGTCGGATTGGACGGGAGTGCATACTAAAGTCAAATGATGGAGGCTTGAGGTGACCCATCCAACTTCCCGAAAACCATCCCTACCGTGGGGATCAGTTCAGTGGCTCCCAACGGCAAGTGACCTCAAACAGTTTGCCGGCCTTTTTATTTTCCCGTCTTCCAACAAATTTATAAACAAACAAATTAACAAACAAAAATCCAAAAAATATACAATAAAAAACAAACTTGTTGTTGCTTATATATATATATATATCTTCGTCGTCCAATATAATTGTCATTTTTTTCTTGTTTCCTTCTTACTCATGCACGCTGATGCATTAATTTATCTGTGGAGTCCAGGCAACAGTCGATCCATTTGCACCTCCGACTCGGACGCCGATGGATCGATCGATCGACCACTTACTGCATGGTCGATCCGCAGCTACACTGATCGCGCCATACTGAAGCAAAATACAAATATCTATCTAGGATCCAACCACTTATTTATATTCATCTCAAATTCTCAACTCAACTGATCTTAAGTCTCTCATCAGTTAATTTCCTCACAAATCAATGTCCACAGGATATCGGTTCTGTCCCTATGATCTGTTGTTTGTGTGTCGATTTGGTTGTCTAACTTTTTTTTATTTGAGTTTTGTGTTTGGAATATAAATTTTATCGTGTCAATTCGAGACACTGAGAGACACAGAGAAGCGTTTGAATACTGCCGACCGAAAAGAACTAACGAAAGTTTTTTTTTTATTACTCCTAAAATAAAAGTAATATTTATTATTATAATTAAAAATAATTATTTCATTTTAATAATAAAAGAAAAAACTCCTTCACAATCAGCAATCTAATCATGCGTATAAAAATAAAGAAAAAATACCTGTAATGATACATATTATAAAAAAATGATATTATTTTTAAAAATATAATTATTTTTAAAATTAGTGTATTCAATAAATTTAAAATTATGAAAATCAATAATTTTTAAAAATAATAATGCCTAGCTAAACGAGCCTATATTTCTTGTCTATTAATTTTTTTCATTATCTGCTTGTCTAAATTTTACAAAATTATAATAGAAAATTGATTTGTGTTGAGCTAATTAATTTGTCAATTACGCGAACTTATATTAAAAATATACTTCATAAAGGAAATGCTGCCCATGTTTTACAAATACAAAATGAACCCGAAAATTCAAATAAAAACCCGAACATTTTCAATTATATATATCATGTCCAATAATGTCCCAAGCAAAAGTTGTGAATTCCGTGGGGATATTCATAGTTAATGTAATCACTACCCCTATTGCATCTATAGTTAATGTTGCAAAAGTCAAACACGTACAAGTTCCTACATTCATAGATCACCGCGTGTCATGCATTATACTCCTAATCGAGATTAATTAACAAATAATATAAACAAAATAATCTTATAATCTGTCCCACTACGCTAGGGTTTGCGGGCTGGCATTTTTGGGTAAAGGAGCAGACAATTAATGGCCTGGCCTGAATTAATTAAGTGAATAATATATATATATATATATATATATATATATATATATTTATTGTTTTAATGAGAGAAATATGAAAAACAATTAATAATTAAAAAAATTATTGTCAACCATTCCTCGGGCATTGGAAACTTATTAGGCTTTTGCACAAAAGCAAGCGTTTGAGAACGTTTTCCAACGGAAAGAAGCGTCGTCGAAACATCCCAAAGAAAATACAAACCATCCTCCAATTTTTATTTTTTAATTTTATTTTTGGATTTTAGTCCCAGCTCCCAAGAGGGGTGGGTTGACGGTCAGACCCTCGAGGACACGAATCTTACATTGCATTAATCACCCATTTCATCGTAAAACATAAGTAAAATTTATGATTATGCAGTGAGATCGATTAGAGAACTTACCTCCGTGAAGAAATTTATTTTAGCACGATGTGGCAGCAAATAACGCTATTATATATATAGATAATTAAGGTTGGGTTAGGATCAGTGTAGAATTGTGTGAATTAATGGCCTCGAGATTTAGGGCATGTTAATCCGATTTGCTAACTCTAGTAGTTATGATAGATACTGGAATTATTTGGGTACGTAAATAAATATATATTTAATTACAAAATTAATAAATTTATTATAAAACACTTAAATAATTAAATTTTAATAAAAAAACATTATAATAAAATGGATTGGATTAGAGCTTAAACTTGACCGCCCTTTTTAATGTCTACATTTAGAATCCATCTTGTTTTATTTTTTTCTTAATTTTAAAATAATTTTACCTTTAAATACCTTATCATTCGTCCCATCCTGAATCCGCCGAGTCTCTACTCATCCTATTATCATTCATGGACTTAATTTCTTGAAGGTAAATATTTTTTTAGTATTTTGATGATTTTACTAAACTTATTTTTTTTTATATTATCATCATTAATTAAGACCCTACAACAAAAAGAAGGAAATAATGTATGTATTTGTTTTTATTTATATTTGAGCATAAAAACACTTTGCAATTGACATTTGCCAAAAAAAGAAGCCAATGGTCAAAGTTAAAGTTATTGTATTAGTCAATAATCAAAGTTACTATAACTATTAGTGGGTGATAGCAAGTAAACCCATCATGATTTAATGAGCTAGGAAAGTCACTTTATCAATAATTTGGGTTATGATTAGCTTACCAAATTGGACCTATAGCTCTAAATCCTTCCAAACCCATTGGCTCTTTGGTTAAGTCGCCAACTTATTTCTTGAACTAATTTCAAGTGTCACACTTTGCTAAAACTGAAATTAATCCATGAGTTGTTGGTCGCATGATTTGAACCTTTGACTTTCCTTTAGATAACATTCTATAGAAGAGCTACTACCAATCGTGTTGAATCATTGACCTCCCTTTGGGTTGTTGGTGGCAGCTCAATTGGAATTACCACCAATTTGTAGTTTTATTTATTATTAGGTCCAAGTAACTATGTGATCAAACCTTTAATGTTTGAATCTTAATTGTCCAAACCTAAATTAATTGTAGAAAATGCTTGTTTTTAAAATATTTTAAAGAATATTTAAATATTTGAAAAAAACATATTTTCAAACTTTTACTATGATTCTAGTAATTGTGAGAGCTTTGTTTAAGGAGACTAGATGACTAATTCTCAAGCTTTTTGTAGAAAAGTTATTGGGATATTGGATGTGAAACTAGGCAATTGTTGTCCTTTGGTCTTTCCTAGAAATACTCTAACCGTTCAATTTCGTTGCTCTTGATGTATGAATTTTCAAAAAAAAAAATCCAAATAATTTATATTCCTAATTCAAACAATATCAATTAAAAACAAACAATTTAATATCAATCGTGATCAAACAATTTTAAGACAAATATCCTACAATACTCATTGTAAGCAATTATCTAGAACTTTTTTTATCAAGAATTCTCTTATAGAGAAGATTAATCGAAAACACTCCTTGATCTATGAGTGCAATTAATTGATTTTCTTTTATTAGTATTTAATGTCTTTTTATTCAATTTTTTGGTAGAGAAAAACCCACAAAGCTTAAAATCAGTCATTCAATAATCATCGTAATCTTTCATTTATCTAAAATCAGTCATTTAATTACATGTTATCCATTAATTTCATGTACCCTTATAATTACATAGGCTATTTTTTATATTATTAAAAACACACAAAATAATATAACATGGTCAAGTGATTCAGTTCATGTTTTAATTTTAATATATTTGATCACATGAATGACTTACTATGTATTTTTCATATTTGCCAAACATAAGAAAATTATATTTCTACCTATTTTTCTTATCATTTTAATTTTTTTATCATTTTGTATGCATACCAAATAAAGCACAAAAATCCATAGCTTCACCCAAATGTCACGAATGTCATCTTTAGCTCATCTCTTTTCATTATCCAAATTCATAAAATACCTTGCTTTACTGAGTTGGTCGAACAAGTCTGTTGTTAATATTTACCCTAACTTAAAGCTTACTTAGTTCATAAAATTTTCATTAAATGATTAAGTGACTCGAGAGTTAGTTCATACAAAGCTCTTAATAAGATTCACATTATCTTGATTCCAACCTTGATGTCCGAATGATTTTGTTTCTTTAATATTAATAAAATATTATTTTTGTAATAACAGTTTTATTTCCGTTTCTCATTGCACTAATTGCAGTATAAACACACGATTCCTCTAGAAACACAAACACTTGGCTTCAATTATATTATTCCTTTCGTGTTTAGGTTAAAAGAATTGCTTTAAGGTGGGAAATCCAATTACTATCGTAGAAGCGCCTATCAAAACAAGGATTTGTCCCCTCCTACAATCCCCAACAACTAAGAAATAAAATAAATAAATAAGACACACTTGTCTTAGCATAAAGCATTTTTCTCCCTCAATGATTGACTTGTGTGATGGAACCAAAATCACGTGATTTTGTAAATTTTGTATAGAATATGATTAAATGCCTTGTGGCCTATGCGACTTCAATACAATAAAATATTTGTTAATCAAATCAATAAAGGGTTTTTTTTTTTAAACGAAATCAAAAGCTTTTGGACCGACATCTACGCGTCGCTATCTCCACGACATTAATGCCTTCTCATCGTTAAAAATGCATTATGGGTCAATGTGTCTATATTGAAGAAATCTACGGTGCAAGCAACCAGGCATGGCGCTGTTGGGGTTGAGGAAGGTAGTGTGTGTACTTAATGACGATTGAAATGCCAAAATTTTCCTTTTATCTTCTCACATACTAAAGGGTCAGTAATACTTCTCTGTGCTATGTAACAAAATATAACATTTATAGGAGTACAAGTAATTTCACGAGAATAATTCACCAGATTGTTAGTTATTAATTTATTTAAATATAAAAATAATATAGTCTTTTAACATGAGTTGTTTTGTAATACTCTTATAGTAAGCTGAGACTTAATGAACAAAAAGATAGGAGGATCGGAGCAAGTTTTTTTTTTTTTTTTTTTTTTGTATTTTTGGTTATTTTCGCAGCAAGTAAATATACCACAATGTGAGGCGGCTTAGACAGAACAGACTGCGCGCGAACTCGTCTCACACCATGACTAATACCTCGGGGTGTGCACCACCTGCATCCCATCGAACATAACTAATGTAAGCAACTGAAATTCTTTAACACAGTGACATGCAATCGAACCGTGGTATCTCATAAAGACCCACTGCTGGCTTTACCACTCCACTACGCCAGTGGGGGCATAAGAGCGGCAATACTTGAAGTGGATGCTCATGAGTCATGGATCCATATTTACTTCAGTCCTTCGTAGACTCTTTTTTTCTCATAGCAAATATATTATGTGTATCCCTTTTTGTGATTAAGCTCAAACGCATAAAATCTTTTATATATATATATATATATATATATATATATATATATATATATATATATATATATATTTGTGGTACCTCTTCACGACTATAAGGAAAAAGCTTTGATGCACCCAAATTTTATAATCAATGCCATTCTCCCACCATATGATTAATGTGTGTATCTAAAGTTGGTGCAACTATAATGTGTATATGAAGTTGATGCGACTTCGTCTTCCAACATTCCTGCCAACAAAGCTGCATGTTATGAGGACTTTTTTTTTAAGAAGTTCTAACGAAGGAAGAGCAATTAATACCAAGTATGGCAATTAGTTTCATTTTATATTTTTATTGCGGATGGTTTTTACATTTGACATTGAAATTACAATAATAATTTAGAGGGTTTTATTCTAATTAAATTGATTTGATGACATTAAAAATACATTTTCATTGATTGGTTATTTTGAATGATTTATATATATATATATATATATATATACACACACACACACACACACACACACACACAATCGGTTTTAGTAAATAGCATCACCTTTGCATATTATTACTTGCGCTGCGGCAGTTGTTATTTGTAGTCACTTACGGTGACTGACATGAGCTTAGACCCCCTATACTGCAAGCAACTTTAATTGATATTTTAAAAAAGGTTTTACATTATTTTTCCAACTGCTTACACATATTTTACAGCGTATCGTACGCGCGCAATTTTCATGTCCTAACCAACTGAACAACAGAGCAATTCGCTTTGGTTTCAGATCAACCAGGAATGTCACAAATTCTGCAGTTGGTTTTCTCAGCTCTTCTCTTAAGGCACTAATGACATATGATTCACATTTGATTTGCGTGTGGGTTTCCTCAGTTCTGTAAATTTGCATACTTCAATAAGCTGAAAAGGTAGGATATAACAAGCAAATAGGCATCTAATTAATTCAATATGAATGAAATTTGATAATCGATTTATGGTAAGGGCCAGGCCATGTCTGCTTACGGAGCTATAAATATACAGGTTGTTGGTACCACCCACTACTGTGATCAATTAATGTAGCTTTGAAGTTTAGCGTGCTCCATCCCTCTGTCCAAATTAAACCGAAGTCGTGGTGAAACATAATTAGCCTTAAAGTTAGATAGGAAGATCTGAAAGACTGAAAGTGACCTGAAAATCCAAACACTTAGAAGGGCAACCAAAAACCAATTGAGAAGCCGCATCACAGAAACAGAACGAACAAAGAAAACCCTACCATCACTCTTATGTTTCCCTCTAAAATCAAGTAATTTACTGCAAGCTTCCACAGAAAAGTGAGGTTCAAGTGTGTTAACTAATGGGTATAACTAATTAATGTCCATAGTACTGTTTGAACCATTTGGGACACATGCTAGAGTCCTTGTCCATTTCGGTTGCTGTGACTTTCCATTTGTTTTGAATCATAGGGTAGATGAATCAATGAGAAGTTGGTCACCAGACAACTTATTCTGTCCATTCATGTATACATTTATGGTCTTCCCACCCTCAGGCACCTTACTGTCACATTTACAAAGTCAAGGAGACCCACCCTCCTGTGGTCATATATTCCCTACAATCTTCCTCTATCTACATCAATTTGTCCCTTTATCCCCCAATTGTCTTCGCTTATGCGAAGCTAATTTATTCTGCTATAGCAGATAACTTGCATATTGGCTGATCTTGCTTTCAAAACCATGAGAGTTTGGAATTGCCCACTAACTGGAAAATGACTTCTCCTTTTGGTGTTCATTTGAAATTTGTACGAAAATAGCCTATCTCTGGCGCATTTCCTTATTCGCCTGCAGTATATGCTTTAATTGGATTCTACTTTCGTTCAACAAGCCAAAATCATGCATTTTTTAATTTGCAACTTCCATATTCTTTTTACGACATTAATTTAGCCTTGTCCTGAAATAAATAAAACAAAATGCATGATGTAGGCATATGTTTAGGTTAGCCGTTAGTGAGAATGGAATACTAGTAGTGAAGTAAATTTTCATTTGAATATTGACCAAATCTTGACTTGCAGGAACCACAATATTCTTTCTTGTGTTGTTACATTATGAAATATTCTCTAATACACACGTGGAAAACAACAACATTAAAAATATATAAGCTACCTTATTCCCGGGCTTTCATGCAAATTTTAGTCTAAAAAGTTGTCAAATTCAACATGACTTTCCATTCTCTGATTAAAAAAAAGAAAAAAAGAAATGCAAACATGGAAACATTTTAAAAAACTTGATAAGTTCCATATTTATTTCAAAATCTATGATCATAATGCTTGGCATTCTCGAGGCATCAAAATCCAATTATATGTCCTTTTGTGGAAAAATAAAATTGACACCATATAGACCCCCACTTAGAAGTTAGAACTAATCGACATTTCTTTTTTTTTTTTTTTGGCAAAAAGACGCTCGTAATAGGGAACTATTCAGAATATGGGATAGACCAAGGTGACGCACACATTACAATGATTTGGTATTATAGCATGTTAATAGTGAGTGAGGCAAGAGATAAAATATTTAACAAGAGAAATTATTCCTGAAGCTTTTTCTTTACCCTATGTGCACAAAGATTATGCTTTAGAAAGTCTATAGCCACACTACAGAATAGAAGAAGGGATTTCATTCAAAACAATCTCACTTTATAAATACCGAAAGTAGGAAGTGCTGTCTTTTCCATTTTTTTTAGTGCTAATCACAGCCATAGACTAGAAGGATCCTGTTCTTAGCCCTAATTCAAAAAAAAAGGAAGAAAAAAAGATGAAACATTTTGAATCTTTCAAAGAATTTGGAGCCAGGGGAGGCTCATATAATCAGTGTCCCCACAAATCTAGAGAAAATGGATGACCGATATAAAATACCAAAGATTCTGACAAGAACCCATTAGCATAATTTGCTTCTTTTTCCCTTCCCTTTTCTCCCCTCCTTTGCTTAATAATGCGTGTGTACATTCTCATTCTGTGCTTTCCCCATTTTCAATCACAGTGGGGCCAAAAGCTTTTTGTGGGACTGTTTTCTTTGTGAATAAATAAATAAATAATAAGCGTCGACTGATGCTATAAAGTTTGTATAGTGTATGAGAATCCATGATCTTAATTTGTGCGAATAACGGGCCTCAATTGGAGAGATCCACCGATGCACTTGATTCCCAAAAACAGCAAATTAGCTAGAGAACACCAACGCCGAAAGATTCCACAATCGGAGCTAATTGGGCTCCCCTGGGCCCTGCCCACACCAGTTTGTAGGGCAATACCTAATCACAATAATGTTAGAAATTTTTATTCCACCTTCAAGTTTATGACAGTTATAGGCGGGAGCAAGCAACATTTGATGAAGCCCTGCAAATTTACCTCGCAGTGAAGATTGCAAACATACGATGCCCTGCAGTTTTATCTTTCAGTGAAGATTTTGCAGACTGTTACCAACGCAAGCAACCAGAAAGGCACTAATGACATTTAAAGAGATGAGGGGAGTGAGAGAAAAAAGAAGCATATATTTCGCTTTTTATTCAAATGTGTCCCAGATATAATGCTTAATGACTAACAGCTACTAAAAGAATAATGAGCCCTAGCAAGAGAGGATGCAGCA